>LPNX010599845.1:267037-392975 GCA_001517045.1 Pseudotsuga menziesii
AAGGTTATTGTTTCCCATTCATCTATACTTGGTAAGTGAGCATAAAAAATATTTTATCGGTTGGATGTAGCTATGGTGTAAACATGGGTTCCATGGTGAACCACCTTTATATATATATATATATATATAAGTGGTTCACGATGGAACCCATGTTTACTATAACATGTATAGGAGACATTAATATCCCATTGTGAGAACCAACTAACGTCAAACACCAATTTGATTGGGACACCAATACCACAGGAAAGCATCCACTCATTGATTATAGGCACCAACCTATTGGGAATTTAATGTTTTCTGCAAGTCCCAACTTGTTATGTTCAAGAATGGACTGGAATGGATATTAGTGCTTTTGCATAAGCACCCACTTGTAGCATTCAAGATCCAACTTGAATGCAGACTGCATTGTCCTCTTGTTTTTCTTTAGCACCAATTGGAAGGAAGCTACAACTTCCTATCCTTTCCCCTTCCTTCCACCTTGAAATGAATAAGTTTGTAACAAAAATAAAATTCTAGTGATATACATTCTATAATTTATTTAATCTACAATATGCATGCTCTCTAATCTATGTATGCTTCTTCTGAGATCTGAGATATCCACACTTTGCACCTTCTGCGATCTGTGATATACGTCTTCTACAATCTGCAACTCTTTTTCAATTCTTCTATATATGATTTGCGATTGATGGAATCTGCACACTTTTTCGACTTTGGAATATGTGATCAATGTATTCAACACTCAGATAATTATGATATATGTGTCATTTAATATTTATTCTCATCACATATCTTGGTGCAGGGCATCCCTCTAATTTTTGCATTGTATGCTTCTCTTCTTCATTACTTTTGTGCAATTGCCTCTCTGTTGTATAAACATCTTCTAGATCAATGATCCATTGATACCCCAAAATAGAATATTCCCAAATCAAAATATCACATTTTCTTCATCTTGAATCTTACATTGACATTTCCACCTCTTTCTTATTTATATTATTCTTTCTCAAGAGACATGTCCACACATTGGGATTTATTTGAGTTGGTGACACACATACTTCCTTACTTATTATTCAAGCTAACCACCTCATTCTATATTTTTTCGATTTGCACATTTTTATTATTCAACCTTGTGGGGTTTCACACACTTAAGTCTATTGACTTAGATGTATATGTGCATATGATTCCCATGTCTTAGTGGGATTTGCGCACTTCTAAAACTTGCATATTTATTATCTATGTACTTCTTCATATTTTCTCTGCGTATATAGAGAACCACTTCCTGATGGATCTTGCATACTACTGAGACTTGCATACAATTCTATATATATATCTTCAAACTAGCATTTAACTTAGCATCATCAATTGTAACATTTAAGTTTAACAATCTTCAATACTTTATGCTTTTTGATATTCATCAATATGTTTCTTGATTGAAATCAACAACCATCTTGTTTGTTTGACATCAATGACAACACAAAGGTTCAACATAGACTTTTTATTTGTTTCTCTAAATTATTTGTCTTTGATCTACCACCTCTTAAGAATGTCATGATCATTTCTATTAGTATAAAAATGAGTTACCCATTGTTCACTCATGTTGATTTAAGGATTTGTAAATCTATATATATGTCCAAGTATTACAACTAGAATGAATATTTTTTAATACCACTTTAATTCTTAATAAAATTATTGTCAATGTTTGCATTTCTTACTAACCAAGAATATACTTCTATTATAATTGACATTAAGGCTAGTTTGGCTTCTAACTAGTGAAATTGAGACCTCCTTCTTGATTGGTATACAAGATCCTAGTCTACGAGGTAATTTTGAATTTTGAATAATTAGTAAATTTCACCAAATCATAGTTGTTTGTTTATAACTATCTTACACTCTATGTCACCAAACTATGGTCTTAGGTTGTTATTTTAAACCATTGGCTCTATGGTAGTTTTATCATCATGTGTAACCGAATGATATTTTTCCTTGTCTTTGGACTACTTCCTTGGTGCCATGTCATCAACCTATGTTTCACACAAGCATCCACTTCACTCATTAATAGAATTTGTAAAATTAATTGGAATGAATCCATCACTTCTTTGTGTTTTATAGGATGATTTTTCTTGTAGCTAACCTAATATCATAAGCTATTTTTGAATTTTTCGATTTAACTACCTATGCCAAGGATTTTGGAAGTATATCTAGAATGAATTTGAATCATGCTGATACTCTAGAATGAACAGCTAATAGTGACCATGAGAAGCACTCATAGGATATGAGAGGGTCCTCAACAAATATATATGGGACTTTTGAATAAGCTAAAAGTTATGATTCTAAATTATTATTGTTTGATGGTAAGCCTTGGTTTCCTTAAGAAGACGAAGTGAAAGAGGATAAAATAATTGATCACTGCCCTCTTTGTTTATTATATGGTTTTCTTGAGAGAGGTATTAGAAGATCATGATTAATAGTTTTCTAATGGCCATGCTCAATGTGGTCCCTATTCTTGTCATATGTTAAACACACTACAAGGAAAATGCCATTTAGTAAAGGTTATAATGTATGCTCCTCCCAAAAGAGCCCATATATCTATTTATAGCAGAGGTCACTAGAGGAGGCAAGCGATCGAAGGTTTTAGTGGAAGATTTTATTTCAGTGCATTGCGTACATTAAACACATTCATGTGTTTGTAAACAACATGCACTAGTCTATTTCCTAGCATGTCACATCACGACAGGAAAACTTCAATGTCAAAGAAAAATAATTTCTAAGAACTTGAGTGGTGTGTTTCTAAACAACAAAACTCCCTAGTGCATTTAGTAGAAACAGATGCACTGTATAATCGTTTAATATTTTTTAAATTATTATTTTATTAAAAAACACATTAGATTTTAGAAAGAAAACTCATCTCGATGTGTTAAATAAAAATAATTGCATAGGTGCATCCCATCAACAATAATGTACCAAACTAAATTTTTTATTTAAAAAATATAATTTTTTTACGTAAAGCATTTAAAGGGTTCGTTAGTTGTTAAATGCTGCAGTGTGTTTCGTATACACAAATGCATCGGCAATTTTTTGAAATAAAAAAATATAATTTTATTAATGATCAACCTTTTAAAAACTAATTCTAGAGTACTAAACGACACTACAAGCCTTGATTCTCGTGAACAAACAAAATGCATCGGAAACTATTTTCTTTTTAATAAAAATATTATTATGATATTATTAAAAAATATTATTTTATTTTAACACCTACTCGTAATTATGTGCTTGACTGTTGAGCGCACTGGAACAAGGTTTAATAAAAAAAATTAACCACTTCGACCAACTCATTTTTACCCTCTTAGGTGTGTTTGAGCCCATCTACACCAATGTTGCACTTCACACACCTAGACACCGTCACATCCATGGTCCATGTGGACAAATTCCTCACTCCTATCCGTTGTTGACTGTAGTTTGAATTTTCCTAAACAATGGGAAAAAAATCAAAATTTCCATACATTTACGATATGCCTCCCGATGGGCCGTTGAAAAGGTAAAATGATTTTTACCTCATAATTTAAATTTTTTTGTTGATTATTTTTTAAAATTGAGCTTGAAATTGACATTTAAAAAAAAACTTTAAAAAATGCGCAGTGTATTTGGGTTGTTCAGATCACACCACTCCATCATGAAAACCTATTTAAAAAACATTCAACTGCTTATTAGTGCATTAGACACTAAAGAGGATTGGTAGTCTAGTTCACTTAAGAGTAGGGAATGCATCGGTAAACAATTACTAAAACTAAAAAAAATTATGTCAAGTAAGTGCACCAGTTTTCGGTGCTATAAAGTGCATTAGGCACACCATTAACACGTTCTCCTAAAAACATTAAAATTTCAAAAACAATGGTTCTCTTAGATCGCATAAAAACATAGTTAATGGTTCATTGATGGTATCTAGACTCATGGATATCTAAAAATATAAATTTTGAATGACATAAAAACTTACTTTAATGATGCTCCTTTGGCACATCAGTGTACCAGTACATGGTGCTCTGATGTGCCATAGGTGAATTGTGAAAAGAGTTCAATAAAATTTAGTTGATTTAATAAACAAATCATTTAAGTGCATTGTTTATGGTGTGTATAATTTAAATAAACACACCAACATTTACATTTTTTTTAAACATTGGAAATTATAGTTTAATGTTGTGCTTAGATCACATAAACGCATTGTTAATGGTGCATTGACTCTATCTAAATGCATGTACATCTAAAAATATAAATTTTGAACAACAAAAAACTTAATACAATGGTGCTCCTTTGGAACATCAATGTGTCGATACCTGGTGCTCTGACGTGCCATAGGAAAATCATAAATAGATTTTAATAAAAATAGTTTATTTAATAAATGATGGTGCATATAAATCATTGGAGAACACTATTTACTGTGCATATATTTGAAATAAATGCACTAACATTTACAATTTATTTTTTTGAAAATGTAGGAAATCATAATTTAATGGCGCGCTAATGATTTTTAGGCATACCATGAAACAAATTTATAAAACATCTAGATGCGTTGGGTAATTGGTTCACTATTAAAATCAAATTTAATATATAGAAATATAATAGTGAGATTTCTCAGTTTTAGTTCATATATGGGCATCTTTCCATTGTTGCTTTTGGTATAGAGGATGTTAGCATCCTTTCTTTGTTCGTGGCGACAGTCGCACACCACACCAATTATGGGAAATAAATTAACTTCTCTTTATTATAATTTATTGATTCTTTAGTGAAGGAGCCTAGATGTATTAAGTGGTCCACTATATTTTCCGATAGTTTTGTTGTGCTCTTAGTCGACACTAAAACAAAACCTTGTGATTAGCGTCTCTTTTAGCTTCCTTTTTAGCGTCCACTATCACTTTTAGTGTATTTTTCATCATTTTTTGGTCAAAGTGGATTCTTTTCCATGAGATGGTACTTTTAATGGTGTTATTTGCATCCCTTTTCAAAGGATGACACTATTTTGGATTCTAATTAGAATCCTAATTAACATCCCAATTAACGTCCCAATTTTCATCCCAATTAGAATCCCAATTAGCGTCCCAATTAGTGTCCCAATTAGAATCCCAATTAGCATCCCTTTTTTAAAAGTTGGTGCTATTTTGGATGTTGATTAGCATCTCAATTAATGTCCCAATTAACATCCCATTTAGCATAACAACTATCGTCCTAATTAGAATCCCAATTAACGTCCCAATTAGCGTCCAAAAAGGAATCCCATATAATTCCCATAATATCCTCCAAAATAACATCTTGAATAGCATAGCACCATATATTGATCCAGGGTTAGCAATAGGAATTGCGCCATGAATTTCTACAAGAAAAACATTCAACATAGCACCAAGTATAGAGCCAAGAATTGCGCCTAGAAAACATCCAACATAGCGCCAGGTATAGAGCCAGGTATAACCCATGGAATAATGCCAAAAATTTCGAAAGGAACTATGCTAGGATTTTCACTAGGTTTAGAGCTAGGAATTATGTTCAAAAAATGTCCAACATAATGTCATATATATCAACGTCAATGTCAATGTCAATGCCAATGATTATGATTCATGTGATAGTACTTTTGGATCTTAATTTATCATAGTGGAACCTAAATAATCGTAATCATGGAACTTTTGGATCTTGATTAATCCTAATGAGGGTTAAATTACCTTAATGTCACCTAGATTTATCTAATGGAATTTGAGTGTCCCCAACAACACTTGATAGACCCTAATGGCATCTAATTGGCCCTAACAACATGATGATGATGAATTACAATAGTTATGATGGAGAATATGGATATGATTTGATAAGTATAAGACTATATCATCCATTATTGTGAGGTAGTAAGGTTCCTTGCTCATTATTATCACAATTATATTCATTATGACTACACCAACATTAATGATGTTGATTTATTGTATGATGATGACGACGATGCATATTTCAACGATGATTATGCACGTGGTAGCACTTTTGGATCCTAATTGATTCTAATGGCACCTAAATGTCTGTAACGACATATAAATGAGCCTATTATCCTCGAAATGATTGTAACGACATATAAATGACCTTAACAATTACATGACATGAATCCTAATGACAAGGAGTGATTAAGAAAACTAATGGCATATGAGTTATGATAATGACAATAATGACAATGATTTTGTTGATGATGTACTTAATGATGACGATGATGATGATAATGAAGATGATGATCAATATGATGTTGATGTACCATATGGCATTGATGATGATGATGGTGACGATGTCAACGATGATGATGATGTAATGTATGTTGTACTTGACATTGACACACTTGTCCTTGACAACATTTGAGTGACCTTAATGGCATTTGAGTGTCCTTAATGGCACTTGTCCTTGACAACATTTCAATGATAAGTTGGATGTGGTAAATTTATTACAAAATATTAACTACTATATATAGATAACCACATTAATTGGAAAAATGTTATGGATAAACTAAGTTTTCTACCTCGTCAATGTTGTTCATTAGTGCAATATGGAACTTTACTATAGCAAAGTTCATATAATTATTCAATAGTGTGCATAATATTAACTACAAAATCATTGACAATTCATTATTCAATGCATTATTAAAAAGGGGGACACATGTGGTTAAAATAAATCGAAACAAAAATAACATTTACTAATCCCATGATAAAATGACTATTTTTAACAGTGATTTCCATTTCCATTTAAGTATAAATTGTTAAGAAGAAACCTTTTGAAAAATTATAAATCAATAAACTAATTCAAAATTACTAAAGCCATGTGATAAAAAAACAATTTCAAAACTTTGGACATAACATCATAAATATTCAAGTAATATGGATTAGAAATCCTGTAAAATTAGAAGTCTTAATTTACATTATTATCAACACATATGTCATCCAATGCTTCCCTATCAATGTCGATATGTTGACTGTGCTTAATGACATGATGATGATGATTCATAATGACAATGATGATTTCTAAAATATCTAATAGTTTGTTGTTGACAACAATGATTTCAATGTCAATAATAGTGATGAATGTGAGTATAACACTATTTGATATTGATTGGTCTTAATGAAAGAATAATTCACCCTAATGGCATTGAATTGACCATACTGGCCCCTATATGACCCTAGTGGCATATGATTATCCCTAACAACATTTGAGTGACCCTAATGGAACTTGAATCACCATAAAAGCATGAGGGTGATCATGTTGATTATGGATGATGGAGATCATATTGATGATGATGATTAAGATGATAACAATGAGGTTGAGATGAATTACTATGATTATTGTGATATACTTAAGATGATGATCACCATGATTTTGTTGATGATGTACTTATTAATGTTGATGATGATGCTGATGATGTTGATGCAATGTATGATGTACTTGGAAATGACATTCACTTGTCGTCGAAAACATTTGAATGACTTAATGGCATTAAGAAAAACCAGTGTCAATGATTTGGAATATGTGGGTAAAAAAGTTTTGTTTTGTTGGTGAATATTCTAAATTGAAATCCTTGTCAAGACCTCCATTCCATAGAAATAGTTTTTATTCTATTTGAGTTCAATATATGTATCATATTCAAGATTTGACTCATTACTATATTGATTAATTTAAAATAAAAAAACTAATAGATAATTATTTAATTTTTTTTTATTAAATCTAAATAAAAAATAAAGAAACCAATATATAATTATCATTACACAAATTTATAAAATATTATCAAATTCCTTATGTTGTGAGAAACCACAAATGTTTGGAAGGCAGAAGGAGATTACATCATGATCATGCCACCCATCAAATTGAAGACTATTCTTGACCCAAAAGTTGTTTTAAAAAAAAAATTATTTTATTAATAATCACTGTGTTCTTTAGTCCAAATGTTTTTTTCTAACTCATTGTTTCTCCATATCATGTTCCTAGTGACCCCTCTTTATATCAATGCATAAATCAACCTCTGCATATTTTGTGATCCTAGTTGCATGCCATTATTTGTAGTTGCATAAAATTGAGTGTTGTTTATATAGTTTGTTGATGTATTTATAACTTCAGAATGTATTCATTTATATATCTTATGTATTGTAACCTGATGTTTATTCCGGGATGTATCTATAATGTAATTGAGTCATGTTGTCATGCCTCGATGTTCTGATCGGGAGGATCATTAATGTAAACAATTCATGTCCATTCATTGTGGGTAACCCTCCGATTGTCTAAGGGTTAAAGTCCCCGCAGTTCTGGGGCACTAGGGTTATTAGACTCTCCTAGTAGAGGTCAACCCTAGTAGGGTTTTAGTTATGTCGGGATTAGTATAAATACAGAACTAGAGTTTCTGTTTAACACACAACTCATACACACTCAATTGTAGCACATAGTTGAGGAAGGAGAAGACATTGGGCCTAGATAAGAAGAAGGTTACTGTTGTTAGGAGATCACTTACTATTTTACGCTTTTACTGTTTTGGTTCTGATTCTATCTCTGAGGAAGTTGGGGGGTTTTCTCCATTTATGGTTTCCCTAAGGAAAAACACTATGTTCATTGTCTCTTGTGTTTTATTGCTGTACTTGTTATTCTCTCAATTAAAGATCCTAATAATGCTAGCTTAATGTTGAAAAAATAACATGGTATTAAAGCTAACCTGAGAAGAAGACTTTGTGCAGCTGTGGGAACTAGGATTTCCTAGTTTGTGTATCTTCATCCACATATTTTCAGAAAAATTAATGTGGAATAACTCTCCTCCTTAGGGCACATATTTCTGTCAAAGCAGAATCCAATTCTGAGGTTTTTCAGTTTTGGACCTGACACTACTGTCGAAAATTAGGGCTTTTTACAGAAGAGGAATTTTTTAGTGAGCCCAGGCCTGGATTGATCTCCTCCCTAAAATCAAAGTTAGGGAAAAATGTAAAGGCATTTGGGTGGACAGATCTCCAAAAAAGAAAAACCCTAATTTTCTCATGTTCCAGTCCTACGGGATTTCATCTCCAAATCCAAATCTGACATCTTGAACTGGTAAGATCTAAATATTTTGTATTTCCATTTGAGGTTCTTAGTTTAAGATATCTCATCATACCAAGCTTGATGAAAATCTTGAGGGAGCTGATAACTTCTGAGCCTAGAAGTATAGGATCTCCCTGGTCCTAGAAGAGAATGAATTAGACTCCTACATCGATGAGGAGGTTCCAGATCCAGAGGGAGATGAGGCAAAGGACTTACATAAGAAGAAGATGGTTATGGAAAAGAGGATCATTGCTGATTCTATAAAGTATCACCTTATACCTCAGGTGTCCTCTCTCAAGGCACCTAAAGCTATGTTTGATGCCCTAACCAAATTTTTTGAAGGGAAAAACATAAACCGGAAGATGACTATGAGGAATCAACTAAAGAATGTGAAGATTTAGAATGCAGAGACCATCTAGTCTTACTTCACAAGGGTTTCTCAGATCAAGGAACAATTAGAAGCTGTAGATGAAGAAGTGGAGAATGCAGATATTGTGATGACAACACTGAATGGTCTTCCTAGGTCATGGGAATCTTTCATCCAAGGAATCTGTGCCAGAAAGAAGTTAGTTGAATTCAGTAGACTATGGGAAGAATGTTCTCAATAAGAAGCATGGATAATAGCTCGAGAAGAGAAGATGGGAAGTGAATACCAAGCTCTCACAGTTCACTCCAAGAAAGGAAGAAGAAGATCTCATTACTCCAAAGGTAAGGATCCTCATCATAGAGATAACATTAAAAGGGACCTATCAAAATTGAGATGTTATACATGTGATGAAAGAGGACACTTTGCAAAATACGGTCCTAAGAAAAAGGTTCACTCTAATAAAAAGAAGGGGAAAAAAATAAGACATCATGCTTATGCTGCAGAGGATGATGACCCCTCCAAGAAAAGAACCAGATATGAAAGTGAAGATTCTTCAAGTGAGGATGACTATGTTCTGATCTCCGCTCTCACAGGTAACATTACTCATGGAAGTGATGATTGGCTTATAGATAGTGGGGCTTCCAAACATATGATTGGATTCAAGGAATCCTTTGTAATACTGTCAGAACATGAATCACCTCACAAGGTGAAGCTAGAAGATGACTACCAATATCCAATAAAATATAGTGGGGAATCTTCCTATAAATTATAATCTAGAAAGTATCTAATAATGAAGGAAGTATTGTTTGTTCCAGGACTCAAAAAAAACCTTCTCTCCATATCAGCATTGGATGCAAAAGGAACGAGGGTTGCATTCATAGATGGTCAAGTCATCATGTGGCCAAGAGGAAAGACTATCGATGATGCGATGGTGACTGGAGAACAAGGAGGTTTGTACAAATTGAAGGGCCATCCAGAACAACCATTGGTCCATGACACAGTAGGGCCAAGTGAACTTTGGCATAGAAGGCTTGCACATGTGCTTTACAGAGCACTAAATATTGCAAGAAAAGTTGTTGAAGGTATTCTAGAATTCCAAGAAAAACATGATGGGGTTTGCAAGGGATGTGTGAAAGGAAAGAATACAAAGAAGAAATTTCTTAGCAGTGAAAGCAAAGCCAAAGGAATCCTAGAAATCATCCACTCTGATGTATGCAGTCCTATGTCATCAAACTCACTAAGCGGGTATGCATATTATGTTTCTTTTATTGATGATTTTTCCAGGAAGACATGGGTTTACTTCATGAAGAACAAAGAATAAGTATTCAGCAAATTCAAGGAATTGAAAGCCTTGATCGAGAACCACACTGAATGGAAGATCAATACTTTTTTATCAGATAATGGCGGAGAATTCACTTTGAATGAATTCAAAGAGATATGCAAAGAATAAGGGATTAAGAGGGAGTTGTCCACTCCTTATAATCCACAACAAAATGGGATTATGGAATGGAAGAACAGAACTATCATGGAAGCTACAAGAGCCATGCTTCATGATCAAGATCTTCCTATGCATCTTTGGGATGAAGCTGCCAGAATAGCGGTGTATGTACAGAAACATACTCCACATAGAGTACTCAAGAACAAGACTCCTGAATAAGTCTTCTCCAGCAAGAAACTAGAAGTCAGCCATCTCAGAATATTCGGCTATCCAGTGTACATACACATTCCAAAGGAGAAGAGAACAAAATTAAATCCTTCAGGAAAGAAGGGTATATTTGTGGGATACTCTGAAAGCTCAAAGGCTTACAGAATATATTTCGCAGGATACAATAATATTGAAATCAGTAGGGATGTAACATTTGATGAAGACACAGCTTACAACAAATCCAGAAAGAGACCTACTGAAGAACTTGAAGAAGCAAAAGCACCCATAATTCATGATACAACCATGAACAAAGAAATTCAAGAAGAAGATTGAGAATTTGAAGAACCACAAAGACTTGTAGATCCGCCTCCAGAGAAGAATCCTCATAAGAGGAGACCTACTTGGGTACAAGAACTTATCCAAGGTGTGGAAAGATATGGGGCTGAAGAAGAGAATCACAGAGAAAGAAAGAGGACCAGATACTGCTCCGTGTATGTAGCTTTACTATGTGATTTGATTGATAAAGAACCTTCTAGTTATGAAGAAGCGGCAGAACGGAAAGAATGGAAGGATGCTATGATCGAAGAATATCAATTGATCATGAAGAATGATGTTTGGGATGTTATCCCAAGACCAGAAGGGAAGTCAGTTGTAACTTCCAAATGGATCTACAAGATCAAGCATGCTACATATGGTAGCATTGAAAATTATAAGGCAAGATTTGTGGATTGGTGTCTCTCTTAGAAAGAAGGAATAGACTATGAAGAAACCTTTGCACCTGTAGCCAGATACACTTCCATCAGTTTAGTACTTGCTCTGGCTGCAGTGATGAAATGGAATATACACCAGATGGATGTCAAGACTGGTTTCTTGAATGGTGTAGTAGAAGAGGAAGTGTATGTAGAACAACCACTTGGTTTTGAGACACATGACAGAGAGTCTCATGTATGCAGATTGAAGAAAGCACTGTATGGTTTGAAACAGGCACCCAAGACCTAGTACGGTAGAATTGACAACTTTCTATCTAGTTTGAGCTTTACCAAGAGTAAAGCAGATTCCAACCTTTACTACAAGGTTGAAGATGGCAACCCAGTGATGCTTCTACTATGTGTAGATGATCTATTTGTGATAGGTACATATGGGTTGATTGCTGATACAAAGAGAAAGCTTGCTACTGATGTCGAAATGAAGGACTTGGGGATGATGCATTACTTTCTAGGTATGGAGGTGTGCCAGAGTGCAGATGGAATCTTCCTTGGATAAGGGAAGTATGCAGTAGAGATCCTAAAGAGGTTTGGGATGATGGACTGGAAGGCTATGGCCACACCTACGGAATCAAACCTGAATCTATTGAATGATGCTTCATCAGAGTCGGTTGACACTACGATGTATCATCAGATGATTGGGTCATTGATGTACCTGATGAACATGATACCAGCTATTTTCTTTGCTGTGAACACCTTGAGCTAGTTCCTGACAGATCCAATACATGTTCACTTGATTGCTGCAAAGCATATTCTGAGGTACCTGAAGGGTACAGTTGATTATGGGTTCAAGTACAATGCAAATCAAAAGATTAACCTGGAGGGTTATGTTGATTCAGATTGGATAGGCAGTGCCATCGATAGGAAGAGCACTTTAGGGTGTTGCTTCAGTATGGGATTAGGTGTGATCTCTTGGTTTACCAAGAAGCAATCCTATGTGGCACTGAGTACAGCTGAAGCAGAGTATGTCGTAGCTTGTTCAGCTAGTTGTGAGGCAGTATGGCTGTGGAAGCTACTGTCTGATATATTTGATCTCCAGTTGGATGCTACTTGCATACATTATGACAACCAGAGTTGCATGAAGTTGTCAGAGAATCCAGTGTTCCATGACATGTCGAAGCATATCGAGATCAAGTATCACTATATCAGGGATATGGTGCAGAGGGGAGCAGTGAAGCTCTAGTATGTTGCAATGGAGGAACAAATAGCTGATGTCTTGATGAAGTCATTGTCTAGGCTGAAGTTTGAGTACTTTAGGGAGAAGCTTGGTGTTCTCCAGATCGAGGTTTCCTCCAAGAGAAAATGATGAGACCCATAGCCATTATGACATGGTGAGAGGATTGGTTCCTTCCATGTCAGATATGAGTGCTATCTATTCTGTTGAGTAGGACATATGTAAGGGAAACTTCCATTATAGGAATGGAGGCACCTGGTCAGTTACTAGGAAAAATCAGTCTAGGACTGAGAATTTGTTCTTATGTGACAGAGGGATGTGTTCCCACTTGATCAGATGTAAGGGCTAAACCATTCTATCATGGTTAAAGGATTAAGTTCCTCCCATGTCAGATGTGATTGTTGGCCATTCTGTCGAGTAGGACATATGTAAGGGAATCTACCATTCTTTAAGAGAATGGAGGCACCTGGTCAGTTACCAGGTATCTCAGTCGAGGACTGAGGGCCATTCTGATATGATTACTGGGATGTGTTCCCTCATGATCAGATATGAGTGCAATCCCTTTCATCATTGTGGTAGGATGTGTTCTAGCCTGGATGAATGTAAGTGCAGAGCCTTTCTTTGATCATGTGTTGATCAGATATAAGTGTTGAGCCTTTCTTTGATAATGTGTTGATCAAATATAAGTGCTATTCCTTTCTTCTATCATGAATTGATCAAATGTAAGTGTAGTGCCTTTCTTCGATCATGTGTTGATCAGATGTAAGTGCAGTATCTATCTTTGATCATCTGTTGATTAGATAGAAATGTTGAGCCTTTCTTTGATCATGTGTTAATCAGATATAAGTGCTGGGCCTTTCTGATATGATTATAGGATTGGTTCCTACATGATCAGATGTGAGTGTTGGGCATGCCTTTCAAACGAGTAGGTTATATGTAAGTGTTGGGTGTGCCTTTATTTGATCATGTGTTGATTAGATGTAAGTGCAATATCTATCTTCGATCATGTGTTGATAAGATAGAAATGATGAACCTTTCTTTGATCATGTGTTGATCAGATGTAAGTGCAGTATCTATCTTCAATCATGTGTTGATCAGATGTAAGTGCAGTATCTATCTTCAATCATGTGTTGATAAGATAGAAATGATGAGCCTTTCTTCGATCATGCATTGATCAGATATAAGTGATAAAGAAGACCTACATGGAGGTTAGGCCTACAACCATCATGAAAAAGGGTTGGCTCTGTAGAACTTCCTGTGACAAGAAGAATCATGAGATAGTACCTGTGATGTTCCAGATCCAGTGATGATGGCCAGTGATGATCCAGATCGAGTGATGATGATCCAGTACTGACGATCCAGATTGTGTGATGATCCAGATCCAGTGATGATGCCCAGTGATGATCCAGATCCAGTGATGATGTCCCATGATGATCCAGATAGAGAGATGATCCAGATCCGAAGATGAAGATGACTTGAAGACGAAGATGACTTAAAGACTCAGAAGACTTGAGATGTAGATGACGAGATGATACAGTTGATACAGAGAAGAAGACCACTACTAAAAATTGTGTCGAAATAATACCTTCCTAGTTAAGAGGGAGTGTTGATGTATTTATAACTCTGGAATGTATTCATCTATGTATCTTATGTATTGTAACCCGATGTTTATTCTGGGATGTATCTATAATGTAATTGAGTCATGTTGGCATGCCTTGATTTTCTTTTCGGGAGGATCAATAATGTAAATAAGTCATGTCAAGTCATTGTGGGTAACCCTCCTATTGTCTAAGGGTTAAAGTCCCTGCAGTTTTGGGGCACTAGGGGTATTAGACTCTCCTAGTAGAGGTCGGCCCTGGTAGGGTTTTAGTCATGTTGGGATTACTATAAATAGAGAACTGGAATCTCTATTTAATATAGAACTCATACACACTCAAGTGTAGCACATAGTTGAGGAAGGAGAAGACACTGGGGCTAGATAAGAAGAAGGTTACTGCTGCCGGGAGATCACTTACTGTTTTGGGCTTTTACTATTTTGGTGCTGATTCTATCTCTGAGGAAGTTGCGAGGTTTTGTCCATTTATGGTTTTTCTGAGGAAAAACACTATGTTCATTGTCTCGTGTTTGATTGTTGTACTTGTTATTCTCTTAGTTAAAGATCCTAATAATGCTAGCTTAATGTTGAAAAAATAACATAGTTTTTGTGAATCCATGATATTCATGCAAGTGAAGTCTTGTAGAGAAGGAATCATGAAACCAACCATTTGAATTTCATTTTGACGAAAAATGACAGGACATTGGTAGCTAGGTTCACATAGGTAGTAGGCACAAATTTTTGGGCTTGTTTCAGGATGAGTAGTAGACTAGTAGTTGTTCTCCATTTTACAACCGTAGTTGTTGATGCATTGTCACACCTTAGATTGTAGCCCCAAGTGACTTTAGAGATAGAGTGACATCCCGATGGCCATTGCCTCGTAGTGGTCAGTTATCACTCATCATCTTACATGGCTAATCACATAGTCCATGAGGTGAGTGAGTGAGTGATTATAATTTATGATATTTCCAATATTTTGAATTACAAGTCAAACTTTATAGCACAGGAATTTCAACACCTTGAGAAATTAACATGGATGGGTAATTTAATTTGTTTCTCTTCCTTTTAAATGTTGATATAAATTATGTCCTTCTTGATTGGAAGGGTAAGTTCATATTTTACTTTTTTTTTAAGGACAGTTTTAACTTTACACTTATAGGAAGGACTAAAATCCTTTGCAAGGGTTCAAATTTAAATGCTGAAGGGAACCGTAGGTAAATTGACCTTAAGTTAGGTGAAGTTCTCGAATGGTTAACTAAATGGAAAACAAATAGATAGGTTTTTTTTATAAATATAAAAAATGAACTTTACATGAATGAATATCAATCTAATTAAAATTGACCCTAAGGTGGAGTTAGCTCTAATGGTTGAATATTGTGTATAAAGGGAGAGATTAGAGAATCAAATCTCTAAACTGAGATCACACGATCCAATATTTAAGTTAATTATTTTTATGAATATTATGAACATTGCTTGATACCCATTTGGTTAAATTGCAAGTTAGCTCTAATGGTTGACTATTGTGTATAAAGGGAGAGATTAGAGAATCAAATCTCTAAACCGAGATCACATGATCCAATATTTAAGTTAATTATTTTCGTGAATATTGTGAACATCGCTTGATACCCATTTGGTTAAATTGCAAAAACTACAACTACACCATTTCTCCAAATTACCGTATTCAAAATGAGAAATGATACCAAAAAATGTCACTATAAAAACAAAAATATACAATAAAATTAATATAAAGTCCAAATTTCCTTCATAACTTACTATTATTTGATATAGATTTTGTGGAAAAATAATATAAATTTTGAACTTTGCTCTCACATAAAATTTGAACTTTGTTCTAACATAAATTTTGAACTTTACTCGAAAAATAATATAAATTTTGTAAATATTTTGAACTTTGCTTGATTTTCTTACAAAGTTAAATTGTTAACATGATAGTTGAATTGCTCTTAAGATATGAGTCTTGAGTGATCCAAAAGAAGGGATATATGTTACTTGTTTCCATTTCAAATATTCAAAAATGAGGGAAGATACCGCCGTAGCACTGTCTTCACATTTGTGAGACTAAGGGAAAGGGTGCAACAACTCATTCTCCAAACGGGGGAAGAAGTTGTAATGTGTTGTGACTGAGGAATACAACCTACTAGATTTGCAACCTGCACATGCAGATGAAAGGATGATATTGATGCTCAAATATGATGCAGTCTGAGATAAGAAGGAAAGGTTCCTCCCCTATAAAACTGGTCTCTGTATGTGCTCAATCACAAGTAATGGGGCTATTTCTAGGCATTTTGAGGAAAAAAAATTTTCAGGAGATTATTAGTTTATCTGGTAGTTTTATTTCCAACATCATTACTTACTTCTGGGTGTTTTTTTGACCTCCAAACAATAGCCTTAAGTAGTGAGAGGTTTCGCTTTTCAAATCTTGGTAGAGTTTTAGGGCATCCAAGCAACGTCGATCCACATTCCTGTAGTGGTTATTTCAAGTTCCAAATCTTGGAGATTCCTTGTCCCAACTTCCTTCTCCTAAATCTTAGCTAGAAATAACATGACCATCGTCTATATCTCTAAAAATACATGCAACATTTTGATTGGATGCATCACAGAACATGGGGCAAGGTTGTATGATATGCATAGCCTCTGTAATGGATTAGAGTTCAAATAGTAACAATATGGAACAAGATGAAGAATATATGTCAAAGGACTTGGACTCATCCTAAGTGCAACCTGAATGAATGCCAATTTTTCATTTCTTCATCTTATAACCCGTGAGTTGTTTTTCCTAGATGCAATATGTGGGGGATAAATGTTGAAGTGTAAGAACCTTTGATTTCTCATGCGAATTGACTGACAATTGGGAACACGATGGGCAACTTTCATTTCATGGCATGATTTTCTCAGAGTCGTGGAGAACGTCAAGTTACTAGGGAACCTGGATTCCTTATTATTTTTTTTATCTTTGTTCCATTTTATGGGATTCCCACGTTTGTGGGTGCTTGGATTATTCATGGAACAGGGGAGGAGTAGGGAGCTCTTAGAGAGAGGGACTTTTCCTGGACCCATTGCAAGGATTTGGGAGGGGAAGGGGGACATATAATGCAATTATTGGAACAAATCCATTAGTTGGGTACAATTTTTTCAAATTAACATATGTCTCAAAGACATGGAAAATATGTAAGAGAATGTCCAAGTGTTCCTGGAAATGAATATAGTTTATATATCATCAAAGATGCAAAAGAAAAATAAAAGAAATTAGGGTTTGAAATTAGTGTTTTCTTTTTCTACGTCTGGTCCATAACCCAGAAAGTACAACCATTTTTTATTCTCTTGAGATACTCCTTTATTTCCTTATGAGAAAAATTTCCAAGTAATGTTCTTAATGTCGGTGGCTATTCTAAAGTACAAACTTTTGATGCATCCAGTATTTACCTGGATCTATGTTAGGAAACATAATGGGCCATGTACTGAATGTAGAAGAAGTAGATTGGACAACAATTTCATCCTTTTTAATTTTTCTTTTACCATATGTAGATTCAATGGCATCGACATGCTAAAATAATAGTTGCTTCATACACATGGGAATTCTCTTACATCATTTTTTTGGTCTTTTCACCAAATACCCTAAAATTCTAAAAATTTCACTAACTACCTCCAATTTCTTTGAAAATATTCAATGGAGAAGGTGATTGGACAAGCTTGGATACTTTTCCACTACAAATATTCAAAAAATTTGTTGCCTGGTTTAAAATATTATACCCATTGTGCCCAACATTTTAACGAATTAATTTCCTTTTGGATGGAGAATCTATTTAATATTGTTTCCACACTATGGGGGTAAAAATGGTTTCAACTAATTTAGTGCATTTGAATTATTTTACTATAGGCTTGGACAATTACAAGCTAGGGTCACCAACAAGTTTGAGAGTTTAAAGGTATTGCATCCATTGAAATTTCCTATAAATATGCTTGAAATTTCAATTTTCAGTATAAGATGAATGCATATTATTAAATATTTATATACCTTATTTCTATCACTGGACACTCACTTGAGGTTTTTTCTTTAACTTGTTTCAAATTCCATTTTCTTCATTTATCTTGTAGGTTGATGGATATGATTGTATCACTGATAAATATCATTGTACTATTTTATTTGTTTTCCTGTAATTGTTGTTTACGATGCTAGAGCTTTCAAATTGTTTAAAATGATTCATACTTTTTCCACTTGAGCTCTATCATTGATCATGGGTATTCTTTCCCATTGCATCATAAAGCTAGATATTATATTACTCCATTATTTTCTCCTCATAGTAGGATGCAATATTCAATTCCACATTGTAATGGACATCTAGAGTAATACTTGTTTGCTAATCATACTCGAGTTCATCTGGCATGACAAGTCTTTTCATGGGAATGATATATTTCTTTTCAACATATCTTGGCAACACCTTTCTCATATATGCAAAACAAAACAATTATTAGAAGAATGCCTCCAAATTAGAATCTTTAACGAAGAAACCTACCCAATTCATGTTGGGTTGTGTTGGTGTTATGCTGGCTATAAATTTCAGAAACTTCAAATTGATTCTTAAGAACCCAAAAATCCTATAGTTACTTTTAAGGCTACTAGTGCAATTCGTTTATTTATTATTTAACTTAGTTATATTTTATTATATTAGAAATTTGTTTATTTATTATTTATCTATTATTTGATTACATAAAAAATTGGACATGATCATTATTATGTTTTTTTAATAAAATAAATAAAAAATAACTAATATACATATTCTTTTAAAGTGACATGTGGATACTTAAATGATATCAATAATTATAAAATACTATACCATAAAAGTTACAGACATTGTGTACTATTTCCATTGCTAGCTTTCATATGTGAAATTTTATTTAGGATGTTACAAGCAATGTGTACTATAATTTCCATTGCTAACTTGCATATGTGAAATGCTATCTAAGACCTTCCAGGCACTGTGTACTACTACCAATGCCATCTTGCAT
The DNA here is from genome assembly GCA_001517045.1 of Pseudotsuga menziesii. Lineage (NCBI taxonomy): Eukaryota > Viridiplantae > Streptophyta > Pinopsida > Pinales > Pinaceae > Pseudotsuga > Pseudotsuga menziesii. The sequence continues at coordinate 286,667 of LPNX010599845.1, forward strand.
ATGTGAAATGCTATCTAAATTTCCTTCCTTAAATCAAGGCGAGATTTTATTTTATATTTATTGAATTTATTTATTATTTCTATTTCATTCCTCATATTACATACATAATAATTGGTGGGTGTTGACTTTGATTGTGCTAGGTCAATTGAAATGGGTTATGGGTAATCAACTAACTATGGAACTAGAACAAATTCTCAATATCTATCTCGAAGTCCTACTGCTTGGAATTTGTCCATCCTTTATGTCCATGATGTATGCTTGGCTACTACTGCATATAAATTTAGTATCCTTTATGCTAGCTTCAAACAAATTTTATTGGAAGAAAGGGGAAATTTTCTCACTTAAAAACATGTAGAGATCAACCATAAGATCTGTCACATGCCTCAATTTTGCAAAAACAATTTCATATTATTTGAGGAACAATATGTTAAATTTTATGCTAAGTTGTAATTGATGACTAGTGGGGTCAAGAATATTTGATGTAAATTCAGAATATTTTATTTATAAATAAATAAATGAGGAGACAACAGCTTAGGAGAGTTGTTAAAAGAGTGTTTACTGGTCAAATTGGTGGAAGAGACTAGGTGGAGAGAAAACTGACATGTGGCAGCATCCTCAAACCACTTCCAACTATTGCAGGTGGCAACCTCCCTATATTTGTGGTCATGATTCCCCAAGAAAGTGGAATCAGAGCAGGTGGCTCAATTAATGAAAACTAACCCAGAAGACCTAAGCATCTCTATAAAATTTCCCATTGAAGAGAGCCGAGGCTGCTCATTCTAGAGAAGTGATCATTCAGGGTGAATGAATTTACTTCAGAGAAATTCAATGGAAGGGAATTTGGAAATTGTTTGAGGGGATAACTGCTGAGATTGATCTAGTTGCATCTTTTAAGCTGAAGATCATACTACTAAGAGCAGATTGTTTTACTGAGGTATTGAGCTAGTGAGGTGACAAAGGATTCTATAGTTGCATTCTCCACCTAGTTCTCAGCTAAGAAGACCAGGAAAAGGCTTGGGGGTCCCGAGGAAGCATTGTTTGAGCGCTCTCCAGGAGATTGGCAAGGAGGAATGGCCTCCTCAAGCTATTTTCATCTTGTCCTCAACAGGTTCTATGTTATTTTATTTTACTGTATTAGTTAAATAAATCTTAGTTTATCTGCTATATGAATGTTAAAAGTTTAGATTTTGTGAAATATTTGATTTAGTATTCTTATTAGATTGTTATAGAAATGAAAATGGTTTAGAGGATACTGAAATGGAAAGAAATTAAATTTCTAATCTGTGTTTTTCCACACCTGGAAACCAGGTCGTACTCTAGCACAATTAGAATGCTTTAAATAAATGAAATAATCCTTAAGAGAATGGAAATAGTGGATATGATTTTGCATATGTAGGTAAAAAGAGTAAATTTTATTTCAATGTTTAAAATGCAATGAAAAAGAAGTGTTATGTTTGTTTATATTTTACTGTTTTTACTTAGTTTAACTAAATGAAAATGTGGGTAACAGAAATAGTAAATTACACTAGCATTACAGTAATAATATACTCATACGAAATAAAAGTTTAAAGGAGATAATAACTAATCTTCAAGAAAGTATATAAACAAGTTAATAACTAAACAGTTTATTCTTTTAAAAATATTAATTTAATCTTAACTATTACTTAATAAAAACTAGATTAGGGTTTCGTTTATAAACCCTTTATTTATGTAAAATAAATAGAGTTCTAGAGTTAACATTCTCTTCTCTATAGAGCTCCAAATAATTATAAATCATAGAGTAGGAAATAAAAATAAATGTATTTATAAATAATAAACGAAATAACTAAGAATTATTTATATTTGTGCATTTTAAAAATTTAAAACTAGATAGGTTTATACCTGTGAAAACCTAAGGGTTGAAACCCCTTCGACTAATTGATTCAAATACAATTTAACCTGTAATAAGTTATAACCAGTTACATTGTTAACTGTGTAACAAAGTTAACAAGAAGGCTACAACCCATGCATTAGACTACCCACAGTCTTTTTCTGAAAGTAAACATCTTTTATAAATCTTTTAAACAGTAAAATAAACACATTATTTACAGGTTAACGAAACCACAACAAAATGAGACAGAGATTGAAGCTTAACGAATCCTTTCTTTTTTTAAAAACCAATTGTGTTACATTATCAAGCCGCAAGGCTAAGTCTTAACAAAAAAACAAAATACATATCACTGCTCAAGGGCCGATATTACCCAGCATAAACAACAAGGGATTTTAAGTAAAAATAGAGAAACAACATACTAAAACATTTTAACCAACGAAGAAACCAAAACCAGGCTTCCAAGCACTGTAAATTTTCCTTCCAACAACCCTCATCATAAGCATGGAAAACCCACATCGAAACCAAGGCTTATTGGGTGGAGGCCATGAGTTAAATGAAGCTGGAGAATGTATTTCTCTTCCACTAAAGGTTGGAGCCATCGTAGGTTCCTGTAGAGAGCATATTAATGAGTGTTAGAACAATACTCCCATTCTAAGCATAAACCCTAACTACAATATAACTTAACAAAAGAGATTCCATAATAAATATTTGAAATTGTCTTTACCTGCGAGTAAGAAGAGAAATCAAGCAGTGAAGGAGCTGTCAACAGTTTAAGTGAAATACACAGATGAGTATTCAAACCCCTACGCTAACCCTGGAGTGGAGGCAGATTAAAACCAACTTAAAACTCCACAAATCCATGGCAAGGAACTTTCAAACAAAGTTAAAAACCTTGTCAAGCTTTGAGCCAAATATTCAAGAAAAAACCACTCACATAGTAAATCTTACACCCAAGAAGATTCGAGAGCATAAGACTAGGTAATGAGACCACATAGTATCAAACACAAGCTACAGAGCAAGCAAAACAAAGGAACAGCCTCTCATGGCCACCAGGGAAACTACGCAGAGCAACCCACAGGCCGACGCAAACCTCGGAGTCAAATGACAAAGGAATAGCGTTTCCTGTCTTTTCAATTCGCCAATGCATGGACGAGAGTAGACCATGTGCCATCCAAATAATTTAACCATGCGAGGGTCTTGTCTATAGTCAACCTTGTGCTATCAAGTATCAAATTATTATTGCCATGATAAAAAACAAGACTATGCAATTGACTATAGAATAAATACATATATTTATTTTGAAACACAAACTATACCATTTGCAATTGATGGTATTAAGGCTTGTTGTAATTGTTATTCATGAATCTATGTCATTGACTATAGAGTAAAGGTGTTTAAACCTTACCAATAAAACAACCACGAGATTCAACCTTAGTATAAACTATTACAATAATGATTTGCATGCTAACCTTGCCAACGATAGTTTTGGAGGTTCTTATCATTGTTTACAAAGTCATTTACATGATTGTTTGTGCTTGAATAAGCTAATATAATATAGGAACTTCTTTAATAAAGTTTCTTCTTTGATGTCGATCTTAGGATATAATTTTTTAGGTATTAAATACTACCATAGTAGTTATTACAAATTACAAATCATTATACTGTGGTAACATTACAATAGCAATTTCACTATTGTGTAAACCAAGCACTAGATTTAGTAAACTATAGGAATAACATTGAAATGTATTTACCTTGGGTGCGACTTTATAGAAGTGGTGGTTAGGTAGTATTCCACCTTAGGATAATCTATCTAGTTACAAAGAACCAAACTTATAATATATCATGGAAATTTTCCACGTAGTAAAACTACCAAAGGATATAAGTAACAATTATATTTGGTACCTTATAAAAATGATGTGGCATTATATACTTTTACAGTAATACTTGCAGTAAGGCAATAAATTAGGAATCAAGGTTTATAACTTGAGGTTAGCAATGAAAAAAGGTTAGCACAATTATATACAATCAACAGGTTGATAAATTTTCATGACTAGTAAAGAAGAGACAAAGTAGAAATATGTAATCTATTGGTAATCCTTACCTTTGAGAATTATAGGAGTACATTCATGCATAAAAGACAGTACATTTGAGCATTTAACATAACATTACCAGTATGAGCATGTTAAAATAAAAGTAATTGTATGACGAAGAACTTGAGCTCTAGGCTCACATTAAGGATTAATTTGTTTAGCTAAGTATGTGAAGGATAACAATATTTATGGCTAAACTTTGAATACTGTTTTAGAACCAAAACTATGAAAGAAAATTACTTTACCTCATCAGATCCTTGATTTTTAATAATCAGTTTATTTACTAGCATATTAACATGGAACATAAGTACTTCTCGCTATCTTACAAATTAAACTCCTACTTGATCGTTCGTTACCTGTTGAACCTGTAAGAACTAGCAGTCCATCTGCGTTAGCATAATGCTAAGTAAGCCCGAGTTTTCAAAGATAGTTTTTCACCTACTTGTCAAAAGTAAAATTGTTAGTAAAGATAAAGCAATCTAGATGCAAGTCATTCTTATATAACTTATGAAAATTAAATTTGTATTAGTTATTGTATTTGGAAACTATTTAATACCAAATTGTTAAACTGTTTCATTTTCTGCTAACCGCTAGCAGTAGTGAACTGCGTATTTCAGACATTTTATGTTACCTTAAAAATTTTAAATTTTTATGAAATTTTTGGGTTATGACTTGAAATAAATGTATTTATAAATAATAAATGAAATAACTAAGAATTATTTATAATTGTGCATTTTAAAAATTGAAATAAAACTTACTCTGTTTACCTACATATACAAAATCATATCCACTATTTCCATTCTCTTAAGGATTATTTCATTTATTTAAAGCATTATGACTGTGCTAGAGTACGACATGGTTTCTAGGTGTGGAAAAACACAGCTTAGAAATTTATTTTCTTTCTATTTCATTATCCTCTAAACCATTTTCATTTATATAACAATCTAATAAGAATACTAAATCTAATATTTCACAAACTTTGAACTTTTAACATTCATATAGCAGATAAACTAAGATCTATTTAACTAAGACAGTAAAATAAAATAACATAGAACCTGTTGAGGACAAGACGACAATAGCTTGAGGAGGTCATTCCTCCCTTCCAATCTCCTAGAGAGTGCTCAAACAATGCTTCCTTAGGACCCCCGAGCCTATTCCTAGTCTCCTTGGCTGAGAACTGGGTGGAGAATGCAACCGTAGAACCCTCTATCACCTGACTAGTTCAATACCTCAGTAAAACAATATGCTCTCAGCAGTATGATATTCAGCTTAAAATATACAACTAGATGAATCTTAGTAGTTATCCCCTCAAACACTTTCTGAATTCCCTTCCATTTAATTTCTATGAAGTAAATTCATTCACCCTGAATGATCACTTCTGTAGAATGAGAAGCCTCGGCTCTCTTTAATGGGAAATTTTATAGAGATGCCTAGGTCTTCTGGGTCAATTTTCATTAATTGAGCCACCTGCTCTGATTCCACTTTCTTGGGGAATCATGACAAAAAATATAGGGAGGTTTCCACCTGCAACAGTTGGAAGTGGTTTGAGGATGCTGCCACATGTCAGTTTTCTCTCCACCTAGTCTCCTCCACCAATTTGAACAACAAACAATCATTTTAACAGCTCTCCTAAGTTGTTGTCTCCTTAATTATTTATTTATAAATAAAATATTATGAATTTACATTAAATATTCTTGACCTCACTGGTCATCAATTACAACTTATCATAAAATTTAAAATATTGTTCCTCAAATAACATAAAATTGTTTTTGTAAAATTGGGGCATGTGAAATACACACCCCCTTAAATTATAACATTGTCCTAGATGTTATTTTTTCCTCGTCCCCAGAATTCCCCTAGAACAGAATTGGATATGCATCCTACATATGAATTTCCAATTCCCAGGTGGCTTCCTCTAGACTAAGGTGCTTCCATTGCACCTTCACCTGACCAATGGTGTGGTTCTGAAGTGTGATCTCCCTCCGCTCGAGGATACAGTCCAGTTCCACTAGAAAATATCCTTTGGGTTCCACCTGTACATCATTCCAGTTAATAACATGAGTAGCATCATGAACATATTTCTTTAATATAGAAATGTGAAAAACATTGTGAACTCTTAAATTTGGTGGTAAGGCTAATTGATAGGCTACCTATCCAATCCTGGACCATATTTCAAAAGGAGCACAATAACGAGGTGCTAGTTTGGCACAACTACCCAACCTCAAAGAACTCTTTTTGGGTCTCACCTTGATGAGCACATGTTGACCTACCTGAAACTCTTTTGGAGTTTTTTTAAGGTCTGCTTGACTTTTCTGTCGATCTTAAGCAATTTTCAGATTACCTTATACCTGCTTTACAATTTCTTCCATTTATTTCTATAATTTAGGTCCTAATACTAACCTGGCAATCGAATTACTCCAAGAGATAGGAATGTTACATTTTCTTCCATACAAAATTTCAAAAGGACTAAATCTGGCTAAATATTTATAATTATTATTGTAAGCAAAGTCTACCAAGTGCAAATAATCTTCCCATTTTCCTGGCTAATCCTTTACATACATTCTTAATAAATCTTCTAGTACTTGATTTACTCTTTCAGTCTATACATCAGTCTGAGGATGGAACGAGGTACTAAAATTTAGCATAGTATTTAATCCTTTAAATAGAGATCTCCAAAAGTTACCTGTAAATTTAGGGTCTCGATCTGAGATTATAACTTTTGGTATCCCGTGTAGTCAAAAAATTTGTTTTAAAAAGATATCAGCTATGTTTGCATCTTTACAAGTAGTTTTTACAGGTACAAAATGGGCCACTTTACTTAATTTGTCAACCACTACCATTATAAAATCATTTAAGTTCTGATTTTTAGGTAGTCCAGGAACGAAATCAAGACTAATTATCTCCCATTTCCAGCTAGGAATGTGCAATGGCTGAAGTAATCCAGCTGGATGTTGATGTTTCATTTTTACTTGCTGACATTCAAAACATCTAGCGATATATTCTGTCAATTCAATCTTCATGTTTGGCCAAAAATATTCTTTTCTTAACATAGTTATAGTCTTCTGATAACCCGGATGGCATGAGTAAGGAGTTTTATGGATTTTTTCTAAGATTAATAACTTAACTTTAGGTACATTAGGTACATACATTCTATATTTATATAGTAAAAATCCTTTTTCATTCAAGCTATACCCTGTACTTAGACTTTCTATTGGATTTTCGTTTTCTTTTGCTTATAGATTTTGGTAAATTTCATCTTGTTCTAACCCTACTTTAAGCTGTTCTTCTAGATCTGTTGTATAAGTGTTGATAACTACTGTAAAGTTCATCTTTGCATTTCTATTTAATGCATTAGCAACTTTATTTTCTTTCCTTTTAATGTGTTGAATTTTGAAATCATATTCACTTAGAAAAGCTAGCCACCTAGCTTGTCTAGCATTCAAGTTAGGTTGATTTAATAGATATTTTAGTCCTTTATTATCTGTCATTAGAATACATTTTCTTCCAATTAAATAATGTCACCACATATTTAGAGCATATATGACATCATCTAATTTCAAGTCATAGGTTGCATAATTCTTTTCATGAATTTTTAATTTCCTAGACTCATAAGCAATAGCATGCCCTTCTTGAGTCAATACTCCGCCTAAACCATCATTGCAGGCGTTAGTACACACTATGAAATCTTTATTTGGATTAGCTATTCTTAAAATAGGTGCACTGGTTAATAAGGTTTTTAACTTTTTAAAACTATCATCTCTCTTCTAATTCCAATTAAATTTCTTTCCCTTTTTCTGCAAAGAGGTTATCGGGTTTGCGATTCTCGAAAACCCTTCGATGAACCTCTGGTAATAACCGGTAATTCCCATGAAGGATCAAACATCAGTTACATCTTTAGGAATTGACCAATATTCAATCGCCTTTATCTTTTCTAGATCCACCGAAATTCCTTCATTAGTCACCACATGACCTAAGTACTAGATTTTATCTTTAAAGAAGTCGCATTTACTAAACTTTGCAAAGAGTTGATGATCTCGTAACTCTTGCAAGACAATTTTTAAATGTTCCTTATGTTCTTCTTCATCTTTCGAATAAATTAATATGTTGTCGATAGACATGACCACAAATTTATCCAGATATTTCTGCATTACATTGTTCATTAGACACATAAAAATAGCTAGAGCGTTAGTAAGCCCAAATGGTATGACGACAAACTCGTAATGGCCATATCGAGTCCTAAAAGTTGTTTTAAAGATATCTTCATCTTTAATTCTAACTTGGTGATGTAAATCAATTTTTGAAAACACCGTGGTTCCACGTAGTTGATCAAACAGATCATCTATGCAAGGTGATGGGTATCTTTTTTTAATAGTCATCTTATTTAACTGACGATAATCTATGCAAAGTCGTAGAGTCCCATCCCTTTTCTTGAAAAAATGATAGGTGCCCCCCAGGGAGACACACTGGGTCGAATGTATTTCTTGTCAATAAGTTCTTTTAATTGTGACTTACATTCATTAAGTTCTAGTATATTCATCCGATAAGGAGCCTTTGATCTGGGTACTTGTAACACCCTGGTTTTGATCCCGCTTGCATTTAGTATATATGATACATATGTTGTAAATGATCTTGGTGCGGAGCTAAAGGCCAAGGCCCCACCATGATTTGGTTATGATATATTTTGGATTGAAATGGTCACTGATGATATATCAGGACATGTGTCATATATATTAAATGTGGCATCATGTAAACACACATTTAATTAAATAACCCAGCAAGATCTGTTCATTGCAACTAAATTGAGAAGGGGCATGATTTCCTAAGGGTAAGGAGGGGGAAAGCTAAATCCTGAGCCATGGAGGGGAAAATTCATGTGTCACCACTCTATTCACTCACCCTCCCTTGTCTCATCCAACCACCACCTTCATTTTTCTATTGTTAGTGGAGCATCTATTCGCTGATAGCAAGGCCTCTACACCATGATGGACATTCTCCCCATGCGCCTGCACTCTCTCCACGACCACCTTTTGTATTTTGGATGGTATGTCCACTAACCGAAAGGTGTCTGTTCAATTACCTCACGTGGACTGAGTTAAAGGAATACACATTCCTTTGTTTGGGTTTCACCCTCAATCCCTCATGCATTTCTAGTCTATGAGTATTATTCCCCTGCTCACGTAGAGTGTTGGTCTTTTCCCACCGCCGTTAGACTGTTGTGGTTTCATCACCGATCTCCAGTTTGTGTGTTGTGTTCTTTTGATTTAGAAAGAGAATCAATTTTCCCCATGCATTTCTGTACTGGGCTGTTAGAATAATCAACCCATAGTTAGCTACCTTAGACATTAATTTAATTATTTTTGTCTTATTTTCCTAGTCTCATGATTCCACCTTATGCAAGTTGTCGTTTACCTATCCATAGTGGTAAAACTTGCCTATTTTGACTCATGTAGCACTTGGGAAACCTCAAGGAATCAATTCTACTTTATTCCTGGTCTCGTAGGCGCCCTTCTGCTTTATTGCCTGCTTTTTCAGTGCTTTAAGGCAATTGGGAAAGTTTGACTAGGTGAGGTGAACTAGTTTTTGGTCCTATACATCCTCCACTCTTTTCTCCTTGGAAAAGCATGTATGAGTTTTCATTCCATCACTCTTTAGCTTGCCTAAGCACTTTTGTCAATTCGTGAGCTCCATGACTGGTTTGGAAACAACGTTTTGCACCTATGGGGGATTTGCTTAATTTTTGTAAGCCTAGTTTTGACTAGATTCGAATTGCTCCTCATGCATTCAAATCCCTTATGTAATTATTTAATACATCAACCTATTATGTTATAGTGTTGGCTATTGTACACTAAGTTAATACAGTTTAGTGTTCAGCTCCATTTTCAGTCTCTTTTGTGAGTGATTTTGCATGATCAATTGATAATTGTTGTGAGTAAAGTTGTTCTATCACTAGGTTCAATTTCCACATGGTATCAGAGCCATTGTAGATCAATTTATCTCCTTCAAAATTGTTTTGCAGGTTCGACATCAGTGACTGGGAGCCTTCTACTGACAGGCGGGACAATTTCTAAGCTATGGATCAATCTCAGAAGATCATCTTGACTCCCTTCAACTTCTTTGAATGGAAAGAAGATATGGAGATACTGTTGAGAGTGAAAGGCCTCTATAGGGTGACTATGGAAATAGAAGCAGATCCCAATGCAGCTGCAGAGAAGATAAAATGGCACAACAGGAGGGATGAGGCCTATGGTCTCCTGTATCTGAGTATTTCCAGAGACCTCCTTTTCCATCTTGATGGATTGACATCACTGAATGAAGTATGGGAGAAGATTACTGATCTTTATGGAAAGACAGATGAGATGAGGGGACATCAAATCGAAAATGAACTGATCTCCCTGATTCCAAATAGCTTTGAATCACTGCAACTCTATTTCTCCAAGTTCAAAGCACTTGTTTTGCAGCTAAAACAATGTGGGATCGAAAAGAAGGATGATCATTTGGTCTTGGCCATTCTCTTGAAGCTTGGACCTTACTATTCAGTGTTTGTTTCTACCTTCTATGCCACAAAGTTGACAGCTCGAACCTGGAAGATGCCTAGCCTTGCAGATTTCATGGAATGTCTCACACAAGAACAGGACAAACTGGTGATGATGGGCACCATCAAACCATTGAAAGACCAAGATTTGGTTGCTGGAGATTCGAAGTTGGATTCAAAAATAAAAAAGAAAGCTAAAAATCCTCCTGAGAAAAAGAGAGACAAGAACAAGTCTCCAAAGGAGCCACAAGGTTCCAAGAAGAACTACTAGAAGAACAAAAACAAAGGAGAAATGAGCAAGTGCGCATACTGTAATAAGGGAAATCACACTGAAAGCTCTTGTATGAAGAAGCAAATAGACATGCTGACCCAACTCCTAGAGAAGAATGGCATCTCCCTTCCAGACAGCTCAAAGAAGAGAGAAGGAGGATCAAGTTCAGATGACAGAGAGAGAGTTCATGCATTGGTTGCTGGCACATCAAGCTCACCCAGTTTTATCATTGATTCTGGAGCTTCAAGACACATGGTTTCGACCAAGGAGGCATTCTCCTCACTTGACATGTCGAAAGGACCACCTATAGTACTGGGAGATGACTCTCTCACTAAAAATTTGGGCAAAGGGAGGATTGATCTTGATCATGGTCAGTTCAGCAATGTGTTGTATGTTCCTAGTCTTGCCTCCAACCTCTTATCAGTGTACCAGATGACTCACACTGGGTCTCCAAAGAAGGTCATATTCTCCCCTGATGAAGTTGAGACCATAGAGATCACAAGTGGTAAATTCATTGCAAAAGGAGTTGCAAATCATGCTCAAAAGGTATACATGTTCTCACACTTCCTACCCTACTCAAACCCCTCTGCTCTTCTGATTCATGCTAATGAGGCAAGCAAGATTTGGCATGAAATATTTGGCCACCTAAATTACAATTATCTTTCTGATCTTAGTAAAAAATAGATGGTCATAGGGTTTCCCAAGATAAAATTTTCCAAAGGAGTCTGCCAAGGTTGTATCCTAGGAAAACACCCAGAGCATAAATTTGAGAGATCTAGTCATGAGAGAACCTCTGCACCCCTCGAGCTGATCCACAGTGATTTTGCTGGCCCATTCCTTCATATGTCCATGAGTCAGGCCAAATATGCATTGACTTTCATAGATGAATTTTCCAGGTATTGCTGGGTTTACTTCCTGAAACACAAGTCTGAAGTTTTTGGCCTCTTCAAAGTCTTTAAGGCTTTGGTTGAAAACCAGTCTGGGAGGAAACTCAAGGTCCTCAGATCTGACAATGGTGGTGAGTATGTAAATTCTGAGTTTATTAATTATTATGTAGATGTAGGTATTCAGATGCAGCATTCTATCCCTTACACACCACAGCAGAATGGTGTTGCTGAGAGGAAGAACAGATCACTGAAGGAGATGGCAACATGCATGATGGAGGCCAAAAATTTGCCACCAAAGTACTAGGCCAAAGCTATCAACTGTACAGCCTATATCCAGAATAGGGTGCCTCACAAACAGCTTGATGGTATGACTCCTTTCGAAGCATGGAGTGGGCACAAGCCAGATGTGACCCATTTCAGGATTTTTGGCTCAAGGGCTTGGGCTAGAATTCCAACAGAAAAGAGAAAGGCTTTGCAGCCCCAAAGCCAAGAGTGCCTATTTGTTGGGTACTCTGAAGACTCAAAAGGGTACAAGATGATGAATTTGAGCACAAACAAAACCTTCATTGAAATGTGTGTTCAGTTTCAAGAAGAACCCCTTGCAGCAGTGGAAGTTGGAGAAACCTCTTCACCACCCGAACCTCTGAAAGTAGTGAAGAATTTGTTGAGCATGATGATTCTGATATGTCTGATAGTGATGAGTTTATTGCAGACCCTAACATCCCTACAAGGCCAAAATGGGCATCCAAGACACTACATGCAGCAGGAGAGCTAGCTAGGGATCCCAATGACCCAAGGAGGACTAGATCTCAATTTGAGAGTGGTCTGTGCATGAAGGATCCTATGTTTGCTGAGAAATTCTATTTGATGGTGGAATCTGATCCTAAAATATATGAATAAGTAGCAGGAGATCCAATATGGCAAGCAGCCATGAAGGAAGAGTTCAGCTCACTCCAGAAGAGCAACACATGGGAGCTAGTGGATCTTCCCCCAGGGAGGAAGTTAGTTCAGTGTAAGTGGGTCTACAAGACCAAATTTGCTGCTGATGGTTCACCTATGAAGTACAAGGCTAGATTGGTAGCCAAGGGATACTCATAGGTTCATGGCATACATTACAATGAGACCTTTTCACCAGTGGCAAAGATGGACTCCATCAAGCTAGCCTTAGCCATTGCAGCCTCAAAGAAATGGGAGGTACATCACATGGTTGTAAAGTATTCCTTCCTGAATGGAGATCTCACTGAAGAAATATATATGTATCAGCCTCAATGATTTTCTACTAACCCTTCTCTTGTGTGTAGGTTGAGAAAGTCATTGTATGGGCTAAAGCAAGCCCCTAGGGCTTGGTATGCCAAGATTGATAACTTCTTGCTATCACTGAATTTTGTTCGGTGCAAATCAGATCCAAATGTATATTTGAAGTTAATTAATGGTTCATTAATGATCATTGTGTTATATGTTTATGACCTCCTCATTATAGGAATCTCAAAGGATGAGATTGCTTCCTTGAAGGGTGCAATGAACCAAGCCTTCTCCATGACAGACTTGGGGCTCTTAAGCCAATTCTTGGGGCTTGAGATTGCTCAAACCAAAGCTGGAATAAGGGTGCACCAGTCCAAGTATGCCTTGGATTTGCTGAACAAATTAAAAATGAAGGACTGCAAACCAAGCAAGACTCCTTTCCTTTCAGGAGTGAAGCTGGAAGAAGCTGATTCTTCACCTATGGTAAACAATACACTGTATAGGCAATTGATTGGATGTTTGTTGTATCTTACACATAATAGGCATGATATTTATTAAGCAGTAAGTATGGCTTATAGATACATAAATCAGCCTCATGATATCCATTGGAAAGCAACCAAAAGGATCCTTAACTTTGTTCAGGGAACAAGGACACATGGGATCTTCTATAAAGCAAAATCTGATCTTGATTTGATTGGATTTACTGACAGTGATTGGGTAGGTGATAGCACAGAAAAAAAGTCCACATCAGGATATGTGTTCATGCTTGCATAAGGTCCAATCAGCTGGTCAAGCAAGAAACAGAGTGTCATTGCACTCTCATCTACAGAAGCAGAGTACAGAGGAGTTGTTAATGCAGCAACTCAATGTTTATGGTTGCAGGGTTTACTTGGATAGTGTGGCTTCAAATCAGAGTACTCAAATACCATCTACTATGATAACCAGAGTACCATTCGAATCTGCAAAGATCCAGTTCAGAAGCAGAGAACCAAACACATTGAGATCCATATGCACTACATCAGAGAGCTTGTGCATGATGGCACCATTCACTTACTCTTCTGTTCATCTTCAGAACAAGTAGCTGATATCTTCACCAAAGCATTTTGTGAGAAGACCTTCAGCAATCTCAAATCACTACTAGGGATTTCTGATCATGCTATGAATCATGAGTGAAGACAAGATTTCCAAATTTTGTTTTACAGTCCATGTTTAAGGGAGGATTTTCCCATGTGGTTTTTTCCTCTTTCCTTGTTTAAATGGACATGCAGTATGTAAAGGGTGACTAAGCCTTGTTGCTAGGCCCTATAATTTTATGATATATTACTCATAAGTCAGGATTAAGGGGGGTTGTTAGAATAATCAACCCATAGTTATCTACCTTAGACATTAATTTAATTATTTTTGTCTTATTTGTCTAGTCTCATGATTCCACCTTATGCAAGTTGTCATTTACCTATCCATAGTGGTCAAACTTGCCTATTTTGACTCATGTAGCACTTGGGAAACATCAAGGAATCAATTCTGCTTTATTCCTGGTCTCCTAGGTGCCCTTCTTTCTTTTCTGCTTTATTTCCTGCTTTTTCAGTGCTTTAAGGCAATTGGGAAAGTTTGACTAGGTGAGGTGAACTATTTTTTTTTCCTCTACATCCTACACTCTTTTCTCCTTGGAAAAGCATGTATGAGTTGTCATTCCATCACTATTTAGCTTTCCTAAGCACTTTTTCCAATTCATGAGCTTCATGACTGATTTGGAAACAACTTTTTGCACCTATGGGGGATTTACTTAATTTTGGTAAGCCTGCTTTTGACTAGTTTCGAATTGCTCCTCATGAATTCAAATCCCTTATGTAATTATTTAATACAGTAACCTATTATGTTACAGGGTTGGCTATTGTACACTGAGTTAATATAGTTTAGTGTTCAACTCCATTTTCAGTCTTTTTTGTGAGTGATTTTGCATGATCAATTGATAATTGTTGTGAGTAAAATTGTTCTATCACTAGGTTCAATTTCCACATGGGAATTTGTTCCAACCTTCATCGCTGAATCCTGAGCTAAATAATGCTACTCTATTTTTGGGCCGTGGTTATAATTTCTTTCCCAGTTTTGTTTGCCACAGACCTTTTCCATCAAGTGTAGTTTGAGAGTCTATTCCCTTACCATTTTTTGGTCTGTGCAAGTCTCACAGCGATCGTATTGAGGAGAGGGTGCTGTGGGTTCATGTGTGTGTGTTGACTACTATTTGGCCATGATTGCATTGAGAAATTGTTGTGGGTTCATAGTTGTTGTGGGTTGTTGTTTGCCATAATGGACTGACTGTGTTTTTCCCTGTAGAAGCTTGAATAACTATTCGGCTGCTTGCATGTAGTGGATTTGTCCTCAAACTGCATTGGAGTGGTGAATGAGGGCATGAGATGCTTGATAAACTTGGTGAGTTGAAAACCACACAGATAGAGCCGTTGAGCCGGTTTTCTTCTCCACAACCCCTGAATAGCACTAAAAGGGAGATTAGGGTCTGAGGGATTGCGTTGCAGATAAAGGACTGATTTCCTTGTGTTGGGTGTGTGTGGGTGTTCTAGAAGCTAGGATGGTTCTAGTGTCACTGCACCATCTTAGCATTAGCCTTTCCCAACTCTTGGAAGGCTTGATAAACCCAACTCTGTTGGCTTGGCTGATCTATTGTTCACCTGATAAACCCAACTGTGTTGGCTTGGATGAATTGTGTACCCTTGTGGGTTGTTGTCTTTGGCTATGTATAAGCCTATTAGTTCCTTATTCCTTGGGGAATCATGCCTGGCTCGGGGGTGGCAGTGTTGCTGAGAGATTAAAGAGCACGTGGGCCTATGGTTGGGTGGAACATTGCAATGACGTAGCTGGTTGCGAAACAAGTTCTTCATAAGATAAGTATTCTTTCCTAACTTGTATCTACAATTATAATTACCATTAATGAACAATGATATACATGTTAAATGTTGATCTCTATATGCATGAATGCTGATTGATATGTTTTTCTTCTGTTATGTATATGAATGATTATGCTTCATAAAATGTTTTATGTTTTAAGTATCATGCTTCAGCACTATATGTATGTATGTTTCATGTTCATGGGGCTAGATTCCCAGATGATTTGATGTATCATAGCGTCCTCTTCACCGGTCGAAGGGTCAGGGATGTTATAGTGTGGTATCAGAGCTTTGGTTGCAATGTGGGCTTGAATGGGCCATGACAGATCAGATAGCAGAGGCAGGTTGCCTTCTGTCTAGCAGCAATCAGAAAATTGTGGCAGGAAAACTCATAAAATTTTCTAAGTACTAGAACTATCAGCCCATTTAAAGACTTAGTGATAAGATCTTCCGATGCAGCAGGCACTTAGTGGGAAGGCCACCCGACGGACGGTAACCGAAAAAACTTTGAAATTTTTTATTTCAATGAGTTGCCACCGTTGCGGATGGCTATACCACTATGCTTCTGATGCATAGAGCCTATGACCACTGACGTCGAGAAATTTTGGAAAATTTGCCTAAGTGTTAAAATTCATCGATGATCGGCACCACTATGATGAAGCGATCGCCGAAACGTCGATGGAGATTAGTAGATGATGCATCCACCGTTACAGATGGCTAGAGGAATATATTTCCAACGGATAGCTCTTGCAATCGTCGACACTGTAAAGAAAGTTTAAAATTGTGTCTAAGGCCCAAAATCATCAACCATTGAAAGAAGACAGTGTTTCGTGCATTTGTCGTCACAGAATCCTAGTGCACTAGTCTTCCGACAGGGAGAAGCTCAGACTACTGATGCTAGTCAAAAATCATGCTTCAATTCGCCGATGCTTTAGTTTTCCACTCATCGATGACGATGTATTAGTGGATTATGTCGGTCACAAGCAGTCACTTGATTGATGAAGGATAAGGGAGTTGAAGCCGATGAGTCAGCATATGATAGAGAAATCTTTCACCGACAAATAACAAATGGATTAGCAAAAAATAAGCGATCATTGAGCCGATGAAAGTTCAGAAAGGAAGAGAAAAATTTTGATTTTTTTTTTAAGTCATGGAATCATCGGCCATTGGCGATGGTTAGTGGATGACATAGCCGATGCTTAGGTGATTCCATCACCGATGAGCATGATGGGTAAAAATTGTTGAGCAAACATCCATTAGTGTGGAGATTGAAGAGACTAATCACCCGATGAAGAATGCATCTGAGTGCCGATGCCACAACTTATAGGGGGTTCCAATCACCAGTAAGAATCAGGATAGTAGACCACGACAGGGCCGATACAATGGAAGAAAATATGAGTAAATCACCGATACAACCGGAGGATTTAGAAGTTTCAACTGCTGAAACGCTCGATGAGTAGTACTTGACATTGCTGATCGGAAGCCTAGTCAAGGTGCCATGGAGATCATAGTGAGATTTCTTTCCGCCATTGCGACTACTCAAGAAACTGTGCGCCCGATGAACAATCGATTTTCTCACTGATACTGAGCGGGAGTCTAGTCATTTTTCCATGAAAACCAAAATCAGAACACGTTCCACCATTGCGGCTGCTTAGATAACTATGAAACTGATGCACAGTTGATTTGCTCAACGATACAAATTAGGAGTTTAGTTGTTTCACCGCTGAAACACTGGAAGGAGAACAAGCAACAAACTGCTGATCAGTTAGTTTTTTTTACACTAAAAATGTCGGAGAATTAGTTGGGAGAATATTCAACTGGGGCTAAGAAGATTTAGGTTTTTCAGGGGCATTTCCTAGTGATTTTTCAGGCAGTTTTCGACTGTCTTTCAATTGATTTTCATCAGATTCAGTAGACTGTCCGTGGTCATAAGGATGAAAATAAATAGAGAAAATTCTGTGTTTTAGCATAATTGGTGTTTTGTAAATTTACCGAAGAAAAAGGTAAGTAGTTTTCCTTATATTAATGTTATGCATCTAACAGTTTGCAGAACTATAGATAACTTCCAAGATCAATACTCAAGAACGAGCAGTGTGGTAAAGCAAGAGGTGGTTCAGTCATGAGAACCCATGATGGGTATGATCTCTAGGATTCTTATGAGCGAGCAGAAGATGCCATGGGAGAAAATGTCCGTAATAGAAATCATGAGATAGAATCTAATGGAAGGAGATTCCAGGGGACACCTTCTGAGGTTCCAACCACCATGAGAATCTTGGTTAAAGCCCAGGAAGAGCAGCATCAGTTGAATGCTTCCATATTGGAAAGCTTGATAGACTTGCAGAAAAATATAGATTCTGGACTAGGTACATCAAGGCCAGAAGGAAGCAAGAGCAGCACTAGGAGAATAAGAAAGACTTCCAGTGCATCATCCGACTCTGAAGAATCCAGAGAAGATACAAGTTCATCTTCTCAATAAATGAAAATAAGAAGGCACCATAGGGATCGCTCTTGAGATGAATTTAGGAAAGCTAAACCTCCTACATTTGATGGTGAGGTAAAGACAGGACAAGAGGATGAAGCTTGGCTTCTTGGGATAAATAAGTACTTTCAGGTGCAGGATTATTCAGGAAACATGAAGGAAAGAGTTGCCATATTCAATCTGAATGGAAGGGCATCCATTTGGTGGGAACATTTCAAGGAAGTAAAGAGGATCAGAAAAAGAAAACTAAAGTGGAAACAGTTCGAGAAGTATTTCAAGTAGAAATACCTTTCTGATAGGTATTATGATGACCAGATCAAGGAGTTCCATAAGCTAAGATTGGGACAGCAGACCATGGATGAATATGCAAATAATTTTTTGGAATTATTGAGGTATGTCCTATACATCAGAGATGAAAAACTGAATATCCATCGGTTTCTAAGTGGATTGCCTCAAACTTACAAATATAGAATTGAGTTCTATGAACCAAGTACTCTTGAACAAGAAATAAGAAAGGATAAATATTGCTATGAGAAAAGCAAGGGTAAAACTGATTACCATAAGGCATGGAAAGACAAGAAGAATGAGAAGTTTGACCAAAGAAAGAAAGGGTTCAAACCTTCTAGATTTAGGAATCAGCAGAAGCAACCATCCCAAGCTGCGAGTAATCCAGTTGGAGTGATAGGTGGAAAGCCTAAAGAACCACATAAGAATAAAGGTCCACTCAAATGTTGGAAATGTGAAGGACCTCACTTGTGAAAATATTGTCCAATTGAGAATGAAAGTGTAAGACCAACTTATAACATGCAGGAAGTAGAAACAGTGGGTCAGGTAGCCAGAGGAGTCCCTAGAATTTATGCAACACTGGAGGACCACCAGGAAGATCATTAGTCAACTTTGGTTGAGGTTGCAGGTAAGGTTGTTGAACAATCTTTCTATTTTTAGTGACCCTGGTTCTACTCAAAGTTATATCACTCCTAGAGTAGTGGATAATTGTGCTTTTAAGAAGGTCAAGCATAGGAAACCTTGGTTAGTTCATCTAGACACTGGAACTAAGAGAAAGGTTAGTGAATTAGTAGAGAAATGTCCATTGGTTATGAATGGATTGATCACCTCTGTAGATCTGAATTTTCTACTGCTTGGTTCCTATGATGTTCTCATCGAAATGGATTGGTTAGAATCTCACAGAGTGAAGCTTGATTGTTATAGCAAGACTTTTGAATGCACGGATGAAGAAGGAAACCCAACAGTTGTGAAAGGTATTCCGAAGGTAATTTTAGTAAGATAGGTTTTAGAAATGCAATTGAAGTTCTATAGGAAAGGTTTCTAGTTGTATGCAGCTCATGTTTTGGAACAAACAGGAGATGAAACTCCTAGGTTTGAGGACTATCAGGTGTTACAGGAATTCAAGGATGTTTTTCCTGATGATATTCTAGGGCTTCCTCCAAAGAGGGACATTGATTTCACCATTGAACTTGTGCCAGGAGCAGCACCAGTGTCCAAGACACCCTATAGGATGAGTACACTAAAGATGCTAGAATTGAAGATGCAGCTGCAAGAGTTGTTGAAAAAGAAGTATATCCAACCGAGTGTGTCTCCTTGGGGAGCACTGGTTCTATTTGTGAAAAATAAAGATGGTACACCCAGGTTATGTATTGATTACAAATAGTTGAACAAGTTTACTATGAAGAATAAATATCCTTTACCCAGGATTGATAACCTCTTTGATCAAATGAGAGGAGCAAAGGTATTTTCTAAGATTGACTTGAGGTTTGGTTAGCATCAGGTGAGAATCAAGGATGAAGACATTCATAAGACAGCCTTCAGGACAAGGTATGGACATTATGAGTTTGTATTGGTACCGTTTGGTCTCACAAATGCACCAGCTATATTTATGTTCCTTATGAACTGTGTCTTCAATAAGTATATGAACAAGTTTTTTTCTTGTTTTCCTTGATGACATTCTTGTTTATTCTAAGAATGAGGAAGAGCATGAAGAGAATTTGAGATTGACATTGCAAGTGCTCAGGGAACATCAACTGTATGCAAATCTGAGCAAGTGTGACTTCTATAGGGATAGAATTCAGTACTTGGGTCACATTATCTCAAAAGAGGGTATATCAGTAGCCCCTGAGAAGATCGAAGCCATTATGAATTGGCCTACTCCAAGAAATGTGATGGATGTAAGATCTTTTATGGGACTTGTAGGATACTACAGGAGATCCATTGAATGATTTTACAAGGTTCCACATGCCACCACTTCTTTGCAAAATAAGGGATTAAATTTTGAATGGACTTTGAAGTGTGAAGAAAGATTCCAGTGGTTGAAGAATCTTCTCACCAGTATTGAAAGTTGTAGATCTAGGAAAATATTTTGTGGTATGTACCAACACATGTGGATAAGGGCTTGAAGGATTCCTTATGCAGGACAACCACGTGATATGTTATGAGTCGAGAAAACTGAAGGAGCATGAGAAGAACTATGCCACTCATGATCTAGAGCTTGCAGCCATAGTACATGCTCTTAAGATGTGGAGACATTACTTGATAGGTAGAAGATTTGATCTCAGAATAGACCATTGTGGTATGAAGTATTTGTTTAATCAGCCTACTTTGAATGTTAGGCAAGCGAGATGGCTAGAATTTATATGTGAGTTTGATTTTGAAATCAAGCATATAAAAGAAAAAGAGAACAAGGTAGCTGATGCACTCAGCAGGAAGGTACAAGAAATGCATGTGGAATATCTTAGTATTTGCCAATCAGAATTGAGGCAGCAGATTGTTAATCATGTTGCCAGAGATGAATTGTATGAGCAGGTAAAAGACAAATTGCATCAGCAAAGTCTTGAGAATAGGTATGAGGGATATAAATTGGAAGAAGATGGAATTCTCACTTTTAAGGGTATAATTTATATTTTGAATGTAGCAGATTTGAGTGTTTGGGTACACAGGGTGCTCCCAAAATACTGAACACCTTGAGCAACCACTTCACACAAATAGATCATAGATCAACACACCAATGTTTGTCACGTGGTTAAAACCCTCGAGAGGGAAACAATCCACTACCTTATCCAAATAGCTACTTGGAGCAATTTATTGTGTAAAAGAAATAAAATTACATGAGCTTCTCATAATCGATCCACTAGCCAAGGGACCTCTATGCTCTTTAAATAGAGATCATAGACCAATCAGATATTAAGCCAGGGATCAATGGTAGGTATGATCTAAGAGAAGTTGAACTGTTGGATCACTCTATGTCTAGAACATATCGGGACCGTCAGATAAGAATATTTACAAATGCATACTAAAGAAACACACTTTTACCTAACCGATATATTACACAAGTTGATCTTAACTAACTCCTAAGTGTCTAAATATCCTAACATCCCCCATTAAGAACAACTTGGGATAGGATTGAAGGATTTATGAAAGTGACACTATTAGGAGAAGGAAGGAGGCATTAGAGCCTATCCTCCCTTAAGGACACATTCCTGAACTCCTAACATAGACCGAAGTTTAGAAAAAATCACTTTTGTAAGAGACTTGTTGAATATGTCTGCAACTTGATCATCTATAGGGAAATAGAGAACTTCAATAACACTATCATGAACAAGATTTTTGATGAAGTGCATGTGTAGCTCAATGTGTTTGCTGTGCTGATGTAGAAATGGATCTTTGGCAAGCTTGATGGTACTTTGATTGTCACACCAAAGTGTAGTAGGCTACTACTGCTCGAATCCAAAATTTGAAAGGATCTGTCGAAGCCATAAAGCTTCGTGATTGGCTTTAACTATGGCTCAATATTCTGCTTCTGCTAAAGAAAGAGCAAGAGCTTGTTGTTTCTTACAAGCCCAAGTGACAGGTCTAGATCCCAGACTGAAAAAATAGCCTGCATTAGACTTTCGATCATTAGGATTGTCAGCCCAATCTGAATCAGTGAAACCAACCAACAAAGGTTTCCCCCTATACTGTAATGAATCCCAAACTGAATTGTACCTTGAATATATTAAAGTATTATTTTTGTTGCTTTCTAGTGACTTTCATGAGGAGTTTGCATATAACGGGCAACATGACAAATGACAAAGGACATATAAGTGTTATTTTTGTTGTTGTTTCTTACAAGCCCAAGTGACAGGTCTAGATCCCAGACTGAAAAAATAGCCTGCATTAGACTTTCGATCATCAGGATCGTCAGCCCAATCTGAATCAGTGAAACCAACCAACAAAGGTTTCCCCCTATACTGTAATGAATCCCAAACTGAATTGTACCTTGAATATATTGAAGTATTATTTTTGTTGCTTTCTAGTGACTTTCATGAGGAGTTTGCATATAACGGGAAACATGACAAATGACAAAGGAAAGGTCAGGACGAGAATGAGTCAACTATAAAATAATACCAACAAGATGAAGATATAAGGTGGCATCTACTTCAGGGGAAGTACAAGTGGTAGAAAGTTTGACTCCATACTGGAAGGGAGAAGGGGCTGGTTTACAATCTTCCATGTGGAAGCGACGAAGAAGGTCACAAGCATACTTAGACTGGGAAAGAAAGATTCCTTATTTGGTTTGCAATACTTGGAGACCAAGAAAATAATGCAAATGTCCTAAGTCTGACATTTCAAATTTTTGCTTAAGATTGGATTTCACATGGGTTATAAGTTTAGGGTCACTACCAGTAAGGATAAGATCATCAACATAAAGAACACATATGTTTAGATGGTTTCCTACTTTCTTGGTATAGACATTGGGGTCAGAATGGCATCTAGAAAAACCAGTGTCAAGGAGAAAGCTATTCATTTTGGCATACCAAGCTCTAGGAGCTTGCTTAAGGCCATATAGGGATTTCTTAAGGAGACAAACAAGGATAGACTTATTATGAACATATTTGGGAGGTTGTTCCACATAAATTTCCTCATGTAAATCACCATGTAAGAAGGAAGATTTAACATCCATTTGATGGACTTCCCAGTTATGTAAGGCTGCAAGGGAAAGAACAAGGCGGATGGAGTTCACTTTTTCTACAGGGGCAAAGGTTTCATTGTAGTCAATCCCTTCAACTTGGGAAAAACCTTTGGCAATTAACCTTGCCTTAAGTCTTTCAACACTTCCATCTAATTCATACTTAGTTCTGTAGACCCATTTACATCTAACAAGTTTTCTTCCTTTTGGAAGAGGAACAAGACCCCAAGTATCATTCGCCATTAAGGAACGATATTCTTCATCCATAGCTGCATCCCAAACTAGATTTCCTGAAGCTTCTGCAAAAGTTTCTAGATCATGATTCTCGAAAACTTGATCCAAAAGAGAAGAGGCTCACTGAAACTGAGAACGTGTTTGACGTTGATCTCTAGGATCATGGGCAAGATCACCAGCTGCTTCACATGTTGAACAAACCCATCAAGGAAGTATTGGTGCTGGTGCAATTGGAGGAACATGAGCAGGTGGAGGTAGATTTTCATCCTCACTGTCATCATCAGAAACTAGATTTGGAAACTTGTCAAGGAATTTGGAAGAAGAAGAAGAAGGCACAATCGCCGAATTAGGCTCGCAGGCCAAAGATGGCACACCCGCCAAGTTAGGATCATAGGCCAAGAGATTTTCATCAAATTTAACATCTCTTCTAATCATTATATCATGTGAATGGGGCTAAAGATGTATATAACCTTTTACATCTTCAGAATATCCAACAAATATGCACTTTTCACTTTTAGGCTGCAATGCTTTCCATTTTTCATTCAGAGTGTGAGCCCATGCTTCACAACCAAACACACGAAAGTGACTTAGATCTGGTTTAATTTTACTCCATGCTTCTTCTGGTGTTATACCTTGTAAAACTCTAGTGGGTGTGCAATTAACTATGTAATTTGCACAATTTATGGCCTTAGCCCAATATTGAAGACTTAGTCCCTTAGATTGGGTCATACAAGTAGCCATTTGTTTTAAAGTGCAGTTCTTTCGTTCAGCCACACCATTTTGTTGAGGTGTACATGGAACAGTGTGCTATTGTTGGATTCCTTGTTTAGTGCATAAAGTAGTGAACTTGTTCTTAACATATTCTCCTCCATTGTTAGATCTTAACTTAATAATTTGATGACCAGATTGTTTTTCAACAAGGTCCTTGTAGGCTAAGAACATGTTAAATACTCCGCTCTTAAGTTTTAAGAAGTAAACCCAAGTGCATCTAGAATAGTCATCAATGAAAGTTAAGAAATATTTGAAACCAGAAAAGGAATTAGATGGAAGAGGACCACACAAGTCACTATGCACAAGCTCCAAAGGAATCGAGGCGTGCTAAGAGGAACGTTTTTCAAAACTGTCCCAATGATGTTTTTCGAGTACACAACCAAAACAAACACCATCCTTGCAAGATACCATTAGAATACCAGTCACCATATTGTCTTTACATAGTTGTTGCAATGAGCGATAATTTAAGTGACCAAATCGCTCATGCCAAAGTTTGTTCAAGTTATCACTATGAGCAACAAAAACTGAAAGAAAAGGTGATGACCCAAAGTTGTTAAATTTGTACAGCCTGGTAATATCATCAACAGTTCCAGTAGCAAGGACATTTTGAGGATTTTTAAAATCCTTGATTACAACTTAGTGAGGTGTAAAAGTCATAGTTTTACCTTCACTTGAATGAGCAATTTGATAGACTGATAACAAATTGCAGGAAAGTTTTGGAACACATAGTGCATCACTGAAATGACCATTTTCTACTGGCATAGTTCCAGATCCTACAACACTTAGAGATCTATCATCACCAACAAATATTTGTTTGGTGTTACATTCATGCATAGTAGAAAATGTGGCTTGATCCTTAGCCATATGATAAGATGCTTCAGAATCAATAAGCCATTCATTTGAAGTAGAAGAATAAGATGCAGTATAAGAGTAACTAGAAGCACAAAGTGCATGTCCATGAGAGTTAGATTCTGAAGACAAGTCTATGCTGATGTGGTGCTTCTTCATTACTGCTTCTAAGGCTGCCATTTTCTTAAAGCACTTAGATTCATCATGATTATCTTTCCCACAAAAATTGCAATGATGCTCAGTATTCTTTCCTTTTTGCTTGGATCCTTTGTCATTTTTAAAGAAGGAGCTGACTGAGAGGGTTTGGGACCCTTGTTGTTTGGCTTATTATTGTAAAAATTATGTTTCTTGGGAGGTTTGGACTTTTCTTTCTATTGGGACAATAAGGATTTCCCAAATGTATCTGCATTGTTAATTATTCTAAGATGAATGAGCTTATCTTTCTCTCTAATTAAGGAATCACAAAAGGATTCAAGGCTAGGCTCTTGATAGTTAGCTATAGTAAAGGATTCTTTCATAAAGTAGAATGTAGATACAAAAACAGAATATGCAGGTCCAAGTTTGGAAAGAATATGATAAATACATTGTTTGTCTTCTTTCTTAATCTTGCATTCTGCGCATAAGAGTCTAAGAGTTTTATACTTAGATAAATAGTCTTGAATGTATGAAAAATCATTTGGATTCAAGGAAAACAACTCATTCTCAAGTTGATGACCCTGAATTTCAATGTGTTTACCAAACACAGATTCCAACTTTTCCCAAGATTTATCAGGTTCATCAATTCCAGATATGTGGAATCGCAAATTATTAGAGATTGACATCCCAATCAATCCACGAGCTTCATCACATCTATTTACCCATTTAATTTTCTTATCATCATCAGTGGGTTCTGTTTCTTTCCTTGAGGTGATCTTGAAAAGTCCCTTACTTTGTAGAACATCCTCCATACGAGATTTCCATGAGAAATAGTTATAACTTGTAAGTATAATATCAGAAGGGGAGGCCATACTGTAAAACAATGACTGAAAAAACAGAAACTAACTATCTAGTTGCAAAGAGCTCAAAAAAATATGCGGTTTTAAAAAAATGGCACTGAAAACTAATTCTGGATGATGAAGTTATGCTTGATCAAAGAAAATGTTGAAGATGTCCCCAATAGTGACGAGGCAGATATTAACTTGACCAACTAAAAAAAGAACCCCCCTCTTCCCAAGATCAACCTTTGACAATCACTTTACAATAAAGTTGTTTTGAAATGAATCACTTTTGTAGAATAAGCGAGGTTCACTTTTACAATAATGTTACTTTTAAATTGTGCGGCAATAAATTAAAAGACTTAAGTGACTCACTTTTTATTTTATTTTATTTATGTGAGATGCACTTTTACAATAAAGTAACTTAAAAAATAGAAATTGCATGCACTAAAAAGTAGTTTAATAAGACTTGAAATCAAGGCCTATTAAGGAATAAAGCAACTTTGGACCAAGTGAGCTAAGTTTAAAAGGTACATAAAAGAATGGAAAGAGGAAGGGTTTTTTTTTTTACTCTTCTCTCTCATTCTCTATGCTTGCCTTTTTTTCCTGCAAATCACAGAAAAAGTAAAAATAAAAAATTTCCACACAATGGGGTTAGATCTTGGTTAGCTTACCCAGAAAGTCTAAGTTTTCAAGTTTTCTCACTGTTTCTGATTTGCCATGAATGCACAAGGTGCATGGCAAAGAGCATACGTAGCCAAGAAGACAAGAAAAAAAAACTTTCCATTACTGTTTTTGATTTACCACGATCGCACAAGGTGCATGGCAAAGAGCATATGCAGTCAAGGAAGGAAACAGTCTGAGACTAAAACTAAAAAAGATCTAATAATAAAACTGATAAGATATGAGATATTTAAAAAAAATTAAATCCGTCACTGTAACATTATACCTTGGGATTTGCCGAAATGGGTGTTTCTGGAACAAACATAAACGATTTTGGTGAAACGAAAACTATTTACCAATGGAAACGGCACTCCATACACAATGGAACAGCTCCCATAGGCCAAAAATGCATAAAAAATCCAAAACCAGAAACCCTTTCAAATTTTTGGCAACACCAGTTCCATATCTAGATAAAAACCGAAAGTGGGTCTTCATAAAATCTCTGATACCATGTTCGAGTACACAAGGCACTCCCAAAAGACCGAAACCCTTGAGCAACCACTTCACACAAATAGATCACAGATCAACACATCGATGTTTGTCACATGGTTAAAACCCTCGAGATGGAAACAGTCCATGGCCCCAGCCAAATAGCTACTTGGAGTAATTTATTATGCAAAAGAAAGAAAGTTACATGAGCTTCTCATAATCAATCCACTAGCCAAGGGCCCTCTATGCTCTTTAAATAGAGATCATAGACCAATTGGGTGTTAAGCCATGGATCAATGGTAGGTATGATCTAAGAGAATTTGAACCGTCGGATCACTCTATGTCTACAACATATTGTGACCGTCGGATAAGAATATTTACAAATGCATATTAATGCATAATAAAGAAGCACACTTTTACCTAACAGATATATTACACAAGTTGATCTTAACTAACTCCTAAGTGTCTAAATATCCTAACATTAAGGAGAGTTGTTATGGATGAAATCCATCAAGCTCCGTATTCTTGTCATCTAGGATATCAGAAGACAGTTGCTATAGCTAGAAAGCAGTACTTTTGGCCAGGTATGAAAAAGGACATGGCTCAATATATTTCAAGGTGCATGAAATGTCAATAGGTAAAGGTTGAGCATCAACATCCAACAGGTTTGTTGCGGCCTTTTCTAATTCTGGGATGGAAATGGGAAGTTATTTCCATGGATTTTATTACAGGATTGTCGATGACTTGGAGATAACATGATTCCATCATGGTTGAAGTAGACAAGTTGACAAAGGCAATGCATTTTATACCAGTGAAGTCTACACATAAGACTGATGACATTGCAAAGATTTTTGTGAAGGAGATTTTCAAATTGCATGGATTTACAAAGGCAATAATTTCTGACAGGAATGTCAAGTTCACTTCCAATTTTTGGAAAGGGTTATTTGCATATTTGGGTACAAAGCTAAACTTCAGCATTGCATACCATCCTTAGACAGATGGGCAGATAGAAAGAGTTAATCAGGTGCTTGAAGATATGCTTCGCATGTATGTGATGGACAAACTAGCCAAGTGAAAAGATTACTTACACTTGGTAGAGTTTGCTTACAACAATGGACAACAGGCATCCTTGGGGATGAGTCCATATGAATATTTGTATGGAAGAAGGTGCATGACACTAGTGACTTGGGACAACCCGATGAACAGAGTTGTACTTGGACCAGAATTGCTCAAGGAAATGGAGCAAGAGGTTGTAAGGATTAGACAGAATCTGAAAGCAGCATAGGACAGATAGAAAAACTATGCAGATAAGAATAGGATGAATAGAGATTTCAGTGTTGGGGATCATGTTTACCTCAGAGTGAAAGCAAAGAAATTTTCCTTGAAACTTGGAAGTTGTGCCAAGATATCACCTAGATATTGTGGGCCGTTTGAAGTGCTCGAAAGAATAGGGCTTGTTGCATATAGACTTGCATTTCCTGCTAGTACTAGAGCTCATAATGTTTTTCATGTTTCTTTGCTTAAGAGATATGTACATGATCCTAACCATGTGATGAATTGGGATGTGATTTAGGTGGAACCCGAGGGAGAGTTCAAAATTGAGCCACTGCGCATCCTCGAGAGGAAGGTCACAATGCTCCGTAATCGAGCCATAGGGCAGGTAAAGGTGCAATGGGAGCATTACAGACCTGAAGAGGCTACGTGGGAGTTGGACGATGACATGCGATTGGCACATCCATTTTTGTTCAATTCTGCAAAACACTAAGGCGGTACCACTGTAGCATTTTGTTCAAATTTTGTAAAGCATTGAGGATAGTGCTATTGAAGGGGGAGGGCAATGTAACACCCCAGTTTTGACCCCGCTTGTATTTAGTATATATGATACATATGTTGTAAATGATCTTGGTGTGGAGCTAAAGGCCAAGGCCCCACCATGATTTGGTTATGATATGTTTTGGATTGAAATGGTCACGATGGTATATCGAGACATGTAGCATATATATTAAATGTGGCATCATGTAAACACACATTTAATTAAATAACCCAACCAGCTATGTTCACTACAACTAAATTGAGAAGGGGCATGATTTCCTAAGGGTAAGGAGGGGGAAAGCTAAATCCTGAGCCATGGAGGGGAAAATTCATGTGTCACCACTCTCTCCACTCACCCTCCCTTGTATCATCCAAACACCAGCTTCATTGTTTTGTTGTTAGTGGGGCATCTATTCACTGACAGCAAGGCCACTACCCCACGATTCCCATTCTCCCCACGCGCCTGCACTCCCTCCATGACCACCTTCTGGATTTCGGATGGTATGTCCATTAACCAAACGGTGGCTATTCATTCACCTCACGAAGACTAAGTTAAAGGAATACACATTCCTTTTTTTGGGTTTTTCCCTCTGTCCCTCATGTGTTGTTAGTCTGTGAGTATTATTCCCCTACTCACGCAGAGCGTTGGTATTTTCCCACCATCGTTAGACTGTTGTGGTTTCATCACCAATCGTTGGTCTGTGTGTTGTGTTCTTTCCATTCAGATAGAGAATCAATTTTCCCCATGCATTTCTAGACTGGATATTTATTTCAACCTTCATTACTGAATCGTGAGCTAAATACTGGTAATGTATTGCTGGGTCGTGGCTGTAATTTCTTTCCCAATTTTGTTTGCTAGTGACCTTTTCCATTAGGTGTAGTTTGAGAGTCTGTTCCCTTACCATTTGCTGGTATATGCAAGTCTCATAGTGATCGTATTAAGGAGCAGGTGCTGTGGGGTCATGCATGTGTGTTGACTATTTTTGGGCGATTGCATTGAGAAATTGCTGTGGGTTCATAGTTGTTGTGGGCTGTTGTTTGCCACAACGGATTGACTATGTTTTTCCCTGTAGAAGATTGAATAGCTATTTGGTTGCTTACATGTAGTGGTTTTGTCCTCAGACTGCGTTGGAGTGGTGAATAAGGGCTTGAGATGCTTGATAAACCTGGTGGGTTGAGAACCACATAGGTAGAGCCGTTGAGCCGGTTTTCTTCTCCACAACCCCTAAATAGCACTGGAAGGGAGATCAGGGTCTGAGGGAATGCGTTGCAGAGAAAGGAATAATTTCCTTGTGTTAGGTGTGTGTGGTTTTTCTAGAAGCTAGGATGGTTTTTGTGTTGGTGCAGCAGCTTAGCATTAACCTTTCCCAACTCCTCGAAGGCTTGATAAACCCAACTCTGTTGGCTTGGCTGATCCGTTGTTCACCTGATAAACCCAACTGTGTTGGCTTGGCTCAACTGTGTACCCTTGTGGGTTGTTATCCTTGGCTATGTGTGAGCCTATTAGTTCCTTATTCCTTGGGGAATCATGCCTGACTCGGGCATGGAAGTGTTGCTGAGAGGTTAAAGAGCACGTGGGACTATGGTTGGGTGGAACGTTGCAGTGACGTAGCTAGCTGCGGAACAAGTTCTTCATAAGATAAGTATTCTTGCCTAACTTGTATCTGCAATTATAATTACCATTGATGAATGATGATATACATGTTAAATGTTGATCTATATATGCATGAATGCTGATTGATAGGTTTTGCTTCCATTGTGTATATGAACGATTATGCTTCATAAAATGTTTTATATTTTAAGTATCATGCTTCAACACTATATGTATGTATGTTTCATGTTCATGGGGCTAGATTCCTAGATGATTTTATGTATTGTAGCATCCTATTCATTGGTCGGAGGGTCGGGGACATTACAGTACTACACCAGGTACTAGCTCAATGGTAAAATCTAGTTCCCTTTTCAGAGGTAGTCCTAGAATTTCTTCCGAAAATACATCTGCATACTCATTTAAAACTGGTATATCCTCCAATTTTAATTTACCTACATCGTTTAAATTTTTCTCATTGGTTATCGTTACTACATAAGCCTTACAACCCTTCCTAACAGCTCTCTTAAGTTGCAGAGCAGAAATCTGCCTTACGGTTGTTTTCCTAGGGATTCCCTTTAAGCTTATTGGTTTTCCATCTTTATTTATACAAGTAAATGTTTTTCCATAGCAATTTAAGATCACCCTATGCTTCTCTAACCAATCCATACCAATTAGTATGTCGTATGAACCCAGAGGTAGTACATTAAGCTTTACAAAAGTTTCAATCTGATCCATAACTACTGCACAATTCTTTACAAAACTACTTACCTTCCTCTTTGCACCAGTAGCTAACTAAACCAACCAAGAACTTACAAACTTTTCAATAGGCAGTTTACATTTTTCTACCAAATTAAGTGAAATATAACTTAAACTAGCTCTTGAATCAATTAAAATAGCTATGGGTGTTTGGTTTATCTTACCTTCTACTTCCACCATAGAAGTTTGATAATCTGCTTGCCGATTATCCAAAGCTACATTAATCATGGGCATAGTCCTCGCTAAATCTCCAATAGTCATCTCCTCCTGTATTGTATGAATATTGCTGACAGTCTTTTTTTCAATTAGGATAGACCAAGGCATAATGTGGTCCATTGCACTCCCAACATTTTATACGTTATTTTCGTTCAAATTTCTTTGTGTAATTACTGTGATTATTAGTAGACTCTTTACTCTTTTGATTATTCTGATTGTTCTATGAATTATTCTTATTCCCCTGGAAATTCTTATTTGAAAAATTTCTGGCATTATTATTTTTAGAATTTCAATTAGGCACAAACTCTTTCTTCTTTTGATCATAATTATTATTTTTTTTGGCCTTCCAATTGGCCATACTTTCCTTTTCCGATTCTATTCATAATAGAAATTGACTTTCCTCATAGCTTCTTCCAGATTTTTTGGATTGTCATACAAAATCCTATCCTTTATGTGATAAGGTAAACATCTGAGAAACTGTTGTACCTAAGCAGACTTAAAATCCTATGGTTTTTCATCCACAAGGTATGGTACATACCTAAGCAGACTTAAAAACTTACTATTCAAATCTTTCAATATCATTGTACCTAGTTTTAGCTCATAGAATTTTTTATCCCTTTCTTCATAGTACTGTTCAGATAAAAATTTCTTTTTAAAGTACTTCTTAAAGGTACTCCAATTTATGTTCTTCTCTCTTATTCCTTTTACTCTCTTTAAATCTTGCCACCATATATCAGCTTTCCCTAAAAGATTATAGATATCCATTCTAGCCTTTAATTGGTTAGAATAATTATAAATTTGGAAGTACTTCTTCATCCCAGATAACCGGGATTTTGCTTCCTCCCCCTTTTCAGTTTCTCCATTAAATGTTGGTAGCTTGATCTTTTTTAAACTCTCCAGAAACTTCTTCATACGGTTTATATTTTTTGTTTCTAGTATGGTGGTTATCCTCACTACTATCACTAGTAGAATGAGAATTATGTTGATCACCAAATACTTTGGAAGATGAGCTACTTTCATTTTTATTCTATTTAGTCTTTTTATACTTATGTTGGTAAATTCTATCTTCCGAATTAGCTCTTTTACCCCTACCCTCAGTTTGAAATATTTCTATTAGGATTTGATTCAGCTCCTCCTGAGCTCTCAGAATCCTCTCATTTTCTTTTTTAACAGATTCCATTTCATATTTTAATTCTTTTAGTATTTGTAAAAGTTATGAGGAATTAGTGTTTATGCCTTCTTGTATAGGTTCTCTTTGTAAATTTTCTTGTTTAGTATAGGGAGATTCCTCTTTCACATATTCCTCCAGTCTTTCCATACCTGTTGTTTAAAATAAAAAACAAATTTCTCCGTTGATAACATTAAAAGAAAACAACATCAGCAAAATGATTTACATTCACTGTTTCATATACGCAAGTTGAGCTTCATCAAGGCCTAGTGTTTGAACCTTGTGCTTTGATACCACATGTCATAACCCCAAAATTTCATAAAAATTTAAAATTTTTAAGGTAACATAAAATGTCTGAAATATGCAGTTCATTAATTGCTAGCAGTTAGCGGGAAATGAAACAGTTTAACAATTTCGTATAATTAGTTTCCAAATACAATAACTAATACAACTTTAATTTTCATAAGTTATATAAGAATGACTTTCATCTAGATTGCTTTAGCTTTACTAACAATTTTACTTTTGGAAAGTAGGTGAAAAACTATCTTTGAAAACTCGGGCTTACTTAGCATTATGCTAATGCGGATGGATTGCTAGTTCTTATAGGTTCAACAGGTAACGAACGATCACGTAGGAGTTTAGTTTGTAAGATAGCGAGAATTACTTATGTTGCATGTTAATATGCTAGTAAATAAACTGATTATTAAAAAGCAAGGCTCTGATGAGGCAAAATAATTTTCTTTCATAGTTTTGGTTCTGAGACAGTATTCAAAGTTTAGCCATAAAGATCATTATCCTTCACATACTTAGCTAAACAAATAAATACTTACTGTGAGCCCAGAGCTCAAGTTCTTCGTCATACAATTACTTTTATTTTAACATTCTCATACTACTAATGTTATGTTAAATGCTCAAATGTACTATCTTTTATGCATGAATGTACTCCTATAATTCTCAAAGTTAAGGATTACCAATAGATTACATATTTCTACTTTGTCTCTTCTTTACTAGTCATGAAAATTTATCAACCTGTTGATTGTATATAATTGTGCTAACCTTTTTGTGCTGCTTACATCAAGTTATAAACCTTGATTCCTAATTTATTGCCTTACTGCAAGTATTACTATAAAAGTATATAATGCCACATCATTTTTATAATGTACCAAATATAATTGTTACTTATATCCTTTGGTAGTTTTACTACCTGAAAAATTTCCATGATATATTATAAGTTTGGTTCTTTGTAACTAGATACATTATCCTAAGGTGGAATACTACCTAACCACCACTTCTATAAAGTCGCACCCAAGGTAAATACATTTCAATGTTATTCCTATAGTTTACTAAATCTAGTGCTTGGTTTACACAATCGTGAAATTGCTATTTTAATGTTACCACACTATAATGATTTGTAATTTGTAATAACTACTACGGTAATATTTACTACCTAAAAACTTCTATCTTAAGATCAACATCAAAGAAGAAAATTTATTAAAGAAGTTCCTATATTATATTAGCTTAATCAAGAACAAACAATCATGTAAATGACTTTGTAAACAATGATAAGAACCTTCAAAATTGTCGTTGGCAAGGTAAGCATGGAAATCATTATTGTAATAGTTTATACTAAGGTTGAATCTCGTCGTTGTTTTATTGGTAAGGTTTAAACACCTTTACTCTATAGTCAACAACATAGATTCGTGAATAACAATTACAACAAACCTTAATACCATCGATTGCAAATGGTATAGTTTGTGTTTCAAAATAAATATATGTAACTATTCTATAGTTGATTGTATAGTCTTGTTTCTTATCATGGCAATAATAATTTGATACTTGATAGTGTGTAATAACTACTACGGTAGTATTTACTACCTAAAAACTTCATCTTAAGATCAACATCAAAGAAGAAAATTTATTAAAGAAGTTCCTATATTATATTAGCTTAATCAAGAACAAACAATCATGTAAATGACTTTGTAAACAATGATAAGAACCTTCAAAATTGTCGTTGGCAAGGTAAGCATGGAAATCATTATTGTAATAGTTTATACTAAGGTTGAATCTCGTCGTTGTTTTATTGGTAAGGTTTAAACACCTTTACTCTATAGTCAACAACATAGATTCGTGAATAACAATTACAACAAACCTTAATACCATCGATTGCAAATGGTATAGTTTGTGTTTCAAAAAAAATATATGTAACTATTCTATAGTTGATTGTATAGTCTTGTTTCTTATCATGGCAATAATAATTTGATACTTGATAGTGCAGGGTTGACTATAGAAAAGACCCTTGTGTGGTTAAATTATTTGGATGGCACATGGTTTTCTCTCGTCCATGCATTGGTGACTTAGAAAGACAAGAAACCGTATTCCCTTGTCATTTGACTCCGAGGGTTTTGTCGGCCTACGGGCTGCTCTGTGTAGTTTCCTTGGAAGCCATGAGAGGTTGTTCCTTTGCTTTTCTTGCTCCATAGCTTGTGTTTGATACTGTGTGGTCTCATTACCTAGTCTTATGGTCTCGAATCTTCTTGGGTATAAGCTTTATTGTGTGAGTGGTTTTTTCTTGAATGTTTGGCTCGAAGCCTAACAAGGTTTTTAACTCTGTCTGAAAGTTCCTCACCACGGCTTTGTGGAGTTTTAAGTTGGTTTTAATATGCCTCCACTCTGGGGTTGGTGTAGGGGTTTGAATACTCCTCTGTGTATTTCTCTTAAATTGGTGACAGCTCCTTCACTGCTCAATTTCTCTTCTTACTCGCAAGTAAATACAATTTCAAATGTTTATTATGAAATCTCTTTTGTTAAGTTATATTTTAGTTAGGGTTTATGCTTAGAAGGCGAGTATTGTTATAACAATCGGTAATGTGCTCTTTATAGGAACCTGCGATGACTCCAACCTTTAGTGGAAGAGAAATACATTCTCCAGCTCCATTTAACGTGTGGCCTCCGCCCGTTAATCCCTGGTTTTGATGTGGGTTTTCCTTGCTTACGATGAGGGTTGTTGGAAGGAAAATTTATAGTGCTTGGAAGCCTGGTTTCGGTTTCTTCGTTGGATGAAATGTTTTAGTATGTTGTTACTCTAGTTTTACTTAAAAACCCTTGCTATTTATGCTCAGCAATACCGTCCCTTGAGCCGTGATATGTATTTTGTTTTTTTGTTAAGACTTAGCCTTGTGGCTTGATAATGTAACACGATTGGTTTTTTTAAAAAGAAAGGATTCGTTAAGCTTTAAGCTCTATCTTGTTTTGTTGTGGTTCTGTTAACCTATAAATAATGTGTTTATTTTATTATTTAAAAGATTTATAAAAGATGTTTACTTTCAAAAAAAGACTATGGGCAGTCTAATGCATGGATTATAGCCTTCTTGTTAAGTTTGTTACATAGTTAACAATGTAACTGGTTATAACTTATTACAGGTTAAATTGTATTTGAATAGATTAGTTGAAGGGGTTCAACCCTTAGGTTTTCACAGGTATAAAACTGTCTGGTTTTAAATTTTTAAAATGCACAAATATAAATCATTCTTAGTTATTTCGTTTATTATTTATAAATACATTTATTTTTTTTCCTACTCTATGATTTATAATTATTTGGATCTCTATATAGAAGAGAATGTTAACTCTAGAACTCTATTTATTTTACATAAATAAAGGGTTTATAAACAAAACCCTAATCTGGTTTTTATTAAGTAATAGTTAAGATTAAATTAATATTTTTAAAAGAAGAAATTGTTTAGTTATTAACTTGTTTATATACTTTCTTGAAGATTAGTTATTATCTCCTATAAAATTTTATTTCTTATCAGTATACTATTACTATAATGCTAGTGTAATTTACTATTTCTTTTACCTGCATTTTCATTTAGTTAAACTAAGTAAAAACAGTAAAATATAAACAAACATAACACTGCTTTTTCATTGCATTTTAAACATTGAAATAAAATTTACTCTGTTTACCTACATATAAAAATCATATCCTCTATTTCCATTCTGTTAAGGATTATTTCATTTATTTAAAGCATTCTAGCTGTGCAAGAGTATGACCTAGTTTCCAGGTGTGGAAAAACACAGCTTAGAAATTTAATTTCTTTATATTTCATTATCCTCTATACCATTTTCATTTCTATAGCAGTCTAATAATAATACTAAATCTAATATTTCACAAACTCTGAACTTTTAACATTCATATAATAGATAAACTAAGATTTATTTAACTAAGACATTAAAAAAAAATAACATAGAACCTTTTGAACAAGATGACAACAACTTGAGGAGGTCATTCCTCCCTGCCAATCTCCTAGAGAGCGCTCAAACAATGCTTCCTCAGGACCCCCAATCCTATTCTTAGTCTTCTTGGATGAGAACTGGGTGGATAATGCAACTGTAGAACCCCCTGTCACCTAACTAGTTCAATACCTTAGTAAAACAATCTGCTCTCAATAGTATGATCTTTAGCTTAAAAGATGCAACTAGATCAATCTCAATAGTTATCCCCTCAAACACTTTCCAAATTCCCTTCCATTGAATTTATCTGAAGTAAATTCATTCACCCTGAATGATCACTTCTCTAGAATGAGTAGGCTTAGCTCTCTTCAATGGAAAATTTTATAGAGATGCCTAGGTCTTCTGGGTCAGTTTTCATTAATTGAGCCACCTGCTTTGATTCCACTTTCTTGGGGAATCATGACCACAAATATAGGGAGGTTTCCACTTGCAATAGTTGGAAGTGGTTTGAGTATGCTACCACATGTCATTTTTCTCTCCACCCAGTCTCCTCCACAAATTTGACCAGTAAACACTCTTTTAACAGCTCTCCTAAGCTGTTGTCTCCTCATTTATTTATTTATAAATAAAATATTATGAATTTACATTAAATATGCTTGACCCCACTTGTCATCAATTACAACTTAGCATAAAATTTAACATATTGTTCCTCAAATAATATAAAATTGTTTTTGCAAAATTGGGGCATGTGACATACACACCCCCTTAAATTATAACATCGTCCTCAATGTTATTTATTCCTCATTCTCAGAATTCCCCTGGAATAGAATTGGATATGCATCCCGCATATGACTTTCTAATTCCCAAGTGGCTTCCTCTAGACTAAGGTGCTTCCATTGCACCTTCACCTAACCAATGGTGTGGTTCCAAAGTGTGATCTCCCTCCACTTGAGGATACAATCTGGTTCCACCAGAAAATCTCCTTCGGGTTCCACTTGTACATCATTCCAGTTAATAACATGAGTAGCATCATGAACATATTTCTTTAATACAGAAATGTGGAAAACATTGTGAACTCTTAAATTTGGTGGTAAGTCTAACTGATAGGCTACCTATCCAATCTTGGATAGTATTTTAAAAGGACCACAATAATGAGGTGCTAGTTTGGCATGACTACCCAACCTCAGAGAACTCTTTTTGGGTCTCACCTTGATGAACACATGTTCACCTACCTAAAACTCTTTAGGAGTCATTTCAAGGTCTACTTGACTTTTCTGTCGATCTTGCGCAATTTTCAGATTACCTTGTACCTTCTTTACGATTTCTTCCATTTCTTTCAATAATTGAGGTCCTAATACCAACCAGTCCACTGGATTACTCCAAGAGATAGGAGTGTTACATTTCCTTCCATACAAAATTTTGAAAGGACTAAATCTGGCTGAAGCTTGATAAATATAATTGTAAGCAAATTCTACCAGGTGCAAATAATCTTCCCATTTTCCTGGTTGATCCTTTACATACATTCTTAATAAATCTTTCAGTACTTGATTTACTCTTTCAGTCTGTCCATCAGTTTGAGGATGGAACGAGGTACTAAAATTTAGTGTAGTTGTAATCCTTTAAACAGAGATCTCCAAAATTTACCTGTAAATTTAGGGTCTCGATCTGAGATTATAAATTTCAGTAGATCAACCATAAGATCAATCCGACTCACCTAATCCATCCTCTTCACTAGAGTAGTAGCACAATACACGCCTATATATGACGTAGCCCAACTGATAAAATGGTTTCAAATCAAGAAGTGAACTATTGAATGAGTAAAACATTCAAACCTCATAAAAGTAGTAACAATCAAACTATTTATTTCAGTACAATTACTGGCAAATAAAATTAGATAGAATAAAGAAATGCTAAAAAATTACAATGCCTGGTGATATAAGTGAAGATAAAGTGAAAACATATCCACAAATTCAATCAAATTCTTGTTTTTACTCAATTTATTTTGTTTCAAAATGACTTTCTCTCTTCACTTAATTAAAATGCAATCTATGCATAGATGTGTGTAATAAATCCATATTCTCCAACATCATTATAACTTTGCAAGATTGGTGTCTACGAAGATATAATACATATTCTTCCAATTAGTACAATAGGCCACATTAGTACAACATTCCCCAAAGGCCATATATTATTCCAATTAGTACAATAGGAAGTCTTAATCTCAAATTACTACATAATACATAATAAAAATGTATAGAGGCAACAATTTTTCATAATTCCATAATCCATACTCAAATATGCTTTACTAATGATTTGCATTTGGAACAAGAACATTCCTAATGCTTGAAATTAAGGATGTGGTATCAAATCACATTTAATACAGTATTTAATTTTAACTTTTTTCTGAGGTGGATGTCCCTACTGCAAGCATTTCATGCACAGAGGAATACCTCCCAACAAGCAGGTGTTTCCCACAAATGCCTTAGGAATCCCCTTAATGTTGTGTGTGCTTCAAACAAAATGTTCTGACATGATACCAAATAATCATATTTAGTAAAATGTAAGGGTTACTTGGATTCTAAGAGATGCTATATCGATCCCCAAGTCCCTTTTTCTAGTAATAACATCCATGCATTTTCAATCCTATTTAAATCACATGTACTTAGACCACATCAAAGCGAAAAGAAGAAAATCACAAATTTAGGGAATACGTTTGTAACATCCAAACATCCAAAGTATAATTTAACTCACAATATAAACAAGTAATGAAATACAAATAAAAACATTAATTGTGAAAGCCATATCAATTCAAGTCTAGCACTAACTTGGTGGCTCTATCTTATATTGTCACTTGAGGACTGAAGATAAACTGGTTATTTTCTAGTAAATTGATGCATTCTACTCGCACCAAAATTTTTAGGTATCAAACAAATTTGGAGGAAGAAGTTAGTACTCAACTCAGTTCAAATACATTCTTCAATTTGGCATTGACAAAAGGATTTAGAGAAAAATGTTAACTGCATACACCATCCATTCTCCGACTCTATACAATATGCCATGTTTATAGTCATTTGATGATAAAAACAATACAATATAAGGACATGAAAATAAGCCTACAATAATGAATTGTTCAATCATGTAAAACCCTTCAAAAAGCCATAATCTCTCTCTTTCAGAAAGCATGTCCTTAGTACATCTACAAATGCTGATAGAGGCATAGAGTACAATACGTACAGTTATTAAGAATGTCTTCCTATCCAGTTGCCTCAGGTTCTTTTTTACCTCCAATATTCCTGCACTTTCACTAGCCTGAGACATTCTTACCACTCCTGTAGAGATATCTATACGAGCAAAGTGGCTATGCAAGGCACGAACAGAGCCAGCAAGGACACATGTCTGGTTCTCGGCTGAGAGACCACTGAGAATAAGAATGAGCACTATGAACTCCTGTTGCAGCGAGGAACCTTTGTGCCTTTCTTTATAGACCAAAGTTCCCACGGCACCTTCCTTCCACCCCATGCAATGGCAACCCAAGACCATGCTTCTCTCCAAATTACCAGAATGTGTAAGAGTTGTACCAGATCCGAGGTTTGAAGACCACAACGTGGAGAGGGAGCTGCAAGAGAAAGTCGAGAAGGCTGTGAGAGCAAGCCTTTCCTTCACGAAGGAATGGGTGAGAGGGAGTTCTTGCCATGGGATATCCTGTAGCCACCCTTCTCCAACACCTGCAACTACATTTAGAAGAACTCACGTAGCCTCATGAGAACCAAAGCCAAGAGAGGGAGCGAAATGAATTTGCATATTGCTGTGAGGAGAAGACATATTGTAATAGTGGAGAGGGAGCTGCAAGAGCAAGTCGAGAAGGCTGTGAGAGCAAGCCTTTCCTTCACGAAGGAATGGGTGAGAGGGAGTGCTTGCCATGGGATATCCTGTAGCCACCCTTCTCCAACACCTGCAACTACATTCAGAAGAACTTGCATAGCCTCATGAGAACCAGAGCCAAGAGAGGGAGCGAAATGAATTTGCATATTGCTATGAGGAGAAGACATATTGTAATAGTCGAAGGGACATGGAGCATTCGAGGAGGAGAGGCATTTAACCCAAGGTCGGTGAGCCATTAATTCTGCAAAAACCAAGAGAGTGAGAGGGAAGATGTTAAACCATGCGGTGGAGGGAGGAGGGAAGGCAGGACAGTGGAGTAAATGGATGGAGCCGTCGAGAAGCAACATGGAATGGAGGCCAGTTGTTGGGAGGTGACGCAAGGCGATGGGTGGGGGGGAGAAAGGAGGGATAAGGGTAGGGGGAAAAGAAAAGAGAAGGGGTTTAAAAGTGACGGGGAAGGAGGGATAAGGGAAAGGGGATAAGGAAGGGGGAGGGAAGAAGAGAAAAGGAGGTAGAGGAGGGGGGAATTTGAGGCTTCTTTTGAAGTGAGGGAAGGATAAAAAATATCAATGAGATAAGCTGCATAAAATGAAATCGCAGGGGAAGCTTCCAACACCACATTAAGGGATGAATTTGAGGATAGGAGGGTTTCCATTCTGACTGTAATGGCCTTGTGGAAGAGAGGATCCGATGTTAGCCAAAGTGTCCGTTACAGAACTATTGTGACGAAGGATGTGGAATTTCTCATAGGATTTAGACATGAGAAGTTTGGCTTTGTCAAACATACGGCAACAATTGACTACTCTAGAGGAGTATCCATTGATCAGTTTGTATATGACATGTTTGGAGTCTTCGAATATCATTACCTTCCGAATATTTTTAGTGTTTAGAAGATGTAGACCCTGAAGAAGTGCCAGCCACTCAGCTTCATTGTTTTTTCTAGTTCCTAGTCCCCATGCGAAGGTTTGTTCTACATGTCCTCTGGGATCCAGGAGGATCCCTCTCGCTCCTGCCACCCCTTATAGTATTCTTGAACACAATTGAGAAATATACATCCCAAAGGCACAACTCACTTTCTCCAACCTAAATATTCAAGAGAAAAAATGTAAATAAAAAATGTAGACTACATAATAAATAGAAATGCATAACATGTCCATTCAAGTTTGAAGTTTGAAGTTGAACTCTGGAGATGTAAGGTTGATAACTTGATGCTATGGATAATGGACCTATGTAACACATATACTTACTTGTTGCTAAATATAATACATGCAACTAAATATAATTCATTATGAAGTTTCTTGTGATGGAAGATCGCATTTTGTTCTCATTAATTACCCCATATATCCCAATCCACCACTGAAATGATTAGCATTCATGGCAATTTCTTTGGCTGACAACTTCGAAACTGAATATAGATGCAATGAATTCAGTATGCATATCAAAGTTGTTCATGACCTGTGTAGATGTAGAGGTATGTTTTATTAAGCCAAAAAAAATGAGCAACATGCCTATATGAGGTCAAGTATGTCTTCCTATGCCTAGATATGCATGGTAAAATTTGTATCAGACACTTTTGTGCTTCCCATTTGGCCAGTAAATTTCTTGAATATTGAAAATTGTTCTCTACTTGAGGCTTTAATTTGTCTACTCAAAAGAATGAGTGACTATCACTAAAATGAATTTTATCATTGTTTTAACATCTCTTTCTCGTCAACAGTGATGTTTTAGAGCAATCTTAGACCCTGTATTTTTTAAAAATTAAAGTAAGAAGGTTTCTTAATGCACATTTTCTACTTCAATATTGAACTCGATTCTACATATACAACATAATTCACCCCATGCAGAAGCCAAATATAAGGTTTATGGTCAATTGTGCCTCATCCAAACATCATGCATGGTGAAGCTCACATTCCTTTCATTTTAGTTAGCATCACCAGTAATGCCCACAAGAACAGAGTCCATCCTTGAAATAATGAAAACGTTATGTATCTCGTAGAATGATTTCTCGCCTGACTATCTTTGAGATGAACTTTGTAGCAATGTGGAAGTCACAAACTTGAAGATTCTTGGTGATTTGGATGGGAATTCTAGGACTTGTATTAATAAGCCCAAAACCAATGGCCATCTTCTCACTGTGGCCTAAAACAAGGGATTTATTTTCCTCCTCTGACACATCATGTAGGACAAAACTCATGTCAGGCATATACCATGCCACCTTCATCTTCCTGGCCAAGATCTCTAAAACCATGTATATTTTTTCAAACTGTGGGTATGATCTGTCTACTGCAACAAATGAATGGACCCTCTTATTTATCTCAATCCAACTGGACCTTGGAGTCTTTTTTAACCCCCCGTGTTTCAACATCGTTCCCATCTTCCAGCTAAAACATATAGGTTTGAGATAAATACAAAGTTTCCTGCATTCTTGAAACTTGACTGAAAATCCCATTCTAATGCCCATTCTCCTAGTGCTATGTTGCAATGAATTTTGCAGGAACAAAGTAAGGCATGCCATACACTAGAATTAAGCTCTATGGGCATCATATTGAAATTT
This sequence comes from Pseudotsuga menziesii, assembly GCA_001517045.1. Classification (NCBI taxonomy): domain Eukaryota; kingdom Viridiplantae; phylum Streptophyta; class Pinopsida; order Pinales; family Pinaceae; genus Pseudotsuga; species Pseudotsuga menziesii. Next base: position 330,087 of record LPNX010599845.1, read on the forward strand.
TTTTGAGCCTCATCAAGATGTCCAGCATGAACAGGAATATCAACCATGCATGCATAGTGCTCCATCCTATGTGTAATTCCATAATCTTGACTGAAGGAATTAGAGCATTTCCTGCCCAAATCCACCAAGCTTGCATGACTACATGCAAACAAAAGGCACGTAAAAGTTATATGATCTGGTTTAACTCCCATTTGTTGCATTTGGCATAAAAAAACAAAGGAATCCTTGCCATAACCATGCATTTCATATTCATCAATCATTGTGTTCCATGAGACCAAATCTCTTTTAGACATATTGTCAAATATCTGGTGAGCTAAATCTATGTTTTCACACTTGCAAATTATGTTTGACGAATTCACTAGTATATGATAATTGATTGAATCATTTATGGTTGATGAGTAATGTTATATGGTATTATGATTTATCATGTTATGGTTTGTTTCATGTTTTTATGCTTTCCATGACTAATTCAACATTCTACAAGAATTTTTTGGCATATATGTATAAAAATATATATATTATATAAAAAAACACTCCCAAAACGCTTCCAAACTGGACCCACTCCCAATTATCCTTGCTTTATTCATCACTAAAACAGTTTCCTTTCATCCCAAACAAAATCCTCAAACTCTAGGCTCTTGGTCATTGCCAACTATAATAGTAAGACAATTTTCTATAGCTACACTTTCCTTCTAAAAAATGTATCGAAAGTGTGTTGTTTATACTGTAGACTAGCTTCTTATGAGGGGTCAACCAAATACAACATGTGATCAACAAGTGCATCAAACTCCAAGTGATGATTGATGACTTCATTTGTATATGTGTGAGGTCTTCTTCATTATCAAGGTTCAAGTTACCACCTAACAAGATCATTGTAAAGATGTATTTTTAAGCTCATATTTTACACCATTGTATCCTTCAAATTCACAAGGATATTGTAACCCACAAAACTGAACTATAACAGTTCTAATTCATCTTTTTGAGCAGCAGATACACAGTCTTTAGGACTATCAAACTTTGGCCTATTGAAAGTTAGAGTCTCGGTCCTCATTCTCAGTTGACAGACAGATAATAGAGGTCACAATGATAGTCTAAAACCCAACCACTAATCATTAAAATAGAGCCTGCCTATAGGAAATAACCCTTGTCCATGTCAAACCAAAATTAGAAGTACTAGATTTGCATACCATAGGATTTGATCCATGGTTACATAAAAACTTACGTCTATACTACAGCAAATCATAATATGAACTTCAATTGTCTACTATGTTTTATGCATTATGCTACAGTATGTTATTGTACCCAAAATATCTTGTAGATTATCTTTTGAAAGGTGCTTCTTCTTTATCTTTGAATACATAAACCTTTACTAAAATGATCATACTTTTGTCTTCAAAAATGTATCTTAGATCTTATCCTGATGTCATATGGAGTGACACCCTCTTTTCAATGATAGCCATGTGTCTTTGTGTTTATGTTATGAAATCAGAATTCTACTAGCAGAATCTTCGTTGCACACTTACATCATAGTATTAATTGGTATATGCTAAACAAATTGACTAGGGTAAACTTATGACAGTATTTCTTTGTAGTTATTGAGTCTCAAATTTTGATCTTAAGTGACAGTCTTCAAATACAATACTATATTTACTTACCTTGACTGTCTTTCTTGACTTGATGAAGAATTAGAGTTAGAAAAAATGATAATTACTTTAATTTTCTTAATACTTCACATGTACCTTGTACTTGGATATTCTTCTCCTTATTTCATCGAATTCATAACACTAGAGTTTTTTACTGTAGATATTTTGTTGTTATCATAGTCTTCTCAACTACCTCTTGATATGCACCCACTAAATACATAGGAAACAAATCCCCATATTCTTAACAACATCAAAATAATTTTCAGAGCATCCATTCTATCATGGAAAAAACCCACTAATAATATGGGCACAATGGGGAGGGCCATAGTGCTAATGACATTTGAGAATAAGGAAGACACCAAAAATATCAAACCCACTACACCCACATCAAAAACCTGCAATCCTATTCCTAACCATTACAATGTCATGTAGTAGGAAACTATCCCTATTGTGAAACTCTCAACCTCTTCTTTCATATCTCTAAACTCCCCACCAACAAACAATACAATTATGCACGCCACAGTGGCAACTATGGATGTGAAAATTTGTATCTACAAAACTACTGCAAAAGTCTCCTTCTTTAAAACCCTATTGAATACAAGTTGCATCAATGTAAGAATCAGTCCATACACTGCAAAAGCTGCAATAATACAAATGAGGCCTATTATGTACTTGGTAGTATTCACTCCCTCATGCCTGTCACTATATGAATGAATCCCAAGCATTATTGCACTCAAAGAAAGAAAAACAAGAGAATTTGGGATACATGGGGTAATCTTTTTCCTATTAAAGATGAATGCAAATACAACATTAAAGGCCGATTGACTTGAACAAATAAGAGAATAGGTTGAAACAGGCATATAAGAGATACCCCAAGAGTAAAGCAGATTGTCTCCAGCTACAGTCAATCCCAGGGCAACATAAATAAGCACCAATCTGGGTGTTAGGCATGTAATCTTAGATACTTTATTTTTTTGATAAAATACCAAAGGTATGAAAAAAATTGGACATCTTGCTAAATGCACAAGGGTTGAAAGAGCAGCTAACTGTGTGTCACTGTTGGTAATAATTGAGTGTGTTTGATAGTATGATTGTGTGTCATTACTAGGCATGATTGTGTCTCTTCTAGGAAAAACCCAGTGTCACTGCTAGTGTGACTATGTGTCACTGCTAGCTGTGACCTTATGAACTGAGTGCAATATATAATTTTAACTTCTCTTCTAGTATTCATCAACATTAAATAAGAAAATGACATTATTCTCTATGCTTGAAATAGCAAATATAGATAGCTATGATAAAATGGTCAAAATGTTTTGCAAAATGAGTTTATATATTTTGATTTTGTTTCCCAATCACAGATATGGGATATGTGGTTGTGGTATAAGGATTACATAACCAATTGGACTTGAGTTTCTACCCATTCCCATAGACATTCCAATGTTTAGTTAACAATGAACTTTGTGTACTTTTATTTTAGGGTGCATACAAAACACTTTAAATCAATTGTTCTTTTCATAAATTGGACAATGTAGTAGAATAAATAATTTCATAATCATCTTATTCATAGTTGAAACAACATTTCAAGTGTCTTGGTCCATAGTTATGATTTATGGAAGTTTGTATGACCCATTCTTATTTGTTGAGTCATCCTCTTGGTCCTAATTTGGAGTGGGATGAAGTTGTCTCTGGTGGGCATAACTAAGTGTCTCTACTAGACATCGTTGTGATATCTATGGGAAGCTTGGATAGAGCTATGATTCTTGTGGGCTCAGTTTTTTATCTCTAGAGGAAAAATGGCTTGGCAATGCCATTTTATGGCATCCTATGTATGTTTAAACATTCAATTTGGACATAAAATTGAGATCTTGTTAATTTCAGTGAATCCTTATTTGGTTGAATCTTCAAACATAATCATCCTCACTACCTATTGGGAATTCAAACCATATATTTTGCAGCAACAAGGATCTCTACAAAGAATAATCCCACTAGCAAGGATGAGAAGTGAACATACTTGCAAAAATACTTTGACTTCTATTGAAAACCTTCTTAACAAATTGACACCTCCAAAAGCATGTTCAACATTAGCTTGTTTCTCATAACAACTATGATTTCCATCTTTGAAACGATTGTTACAAAATATTCTTTTAGTCAGGTGAGGTATATATAGAATGAAGCACACAACGATCCTCATATTGAAGGAAACCCTTGCATTGTAAAAAAATTATACCCATTTGAGACATTTATATTTTTAGATTTGAGTCCACCTTTTATTAAGCTTGGTTTCAATAGAAAATTTGGGGATCATATCCTTCTACAATTCTACCAAGTCCTATATCAAGAATTTATCAAATATTTATTTCATCTATTATTTGTTTACTAGAATTTCTGAACCATAACTTAAAATGTACTTTACATAGTTTACAATCTTACTTCTTTCCTTGAAGCTCTAGAGAAGCTTTGTGACTGATTTGTTCTCTTTTACAATAACTTAAATATATTATGTTAGTTTATCTTTAATATTTAATTTTTTGCATAGATTTATGACCTTTGAATTTTGGTTGTACTTATGCCACTTAAAAAATCATTAAAACAAGGCATTTTAGACTTTTAGTACCTCAGAAAGTGTCCAATAGAATGTCATTTAATGGAAGTGGTAAGCATAGAAGATTTGGATGCATGCAAAGAAGGTTTATTGTGTCGGTACTTAAGCAGGGATTTCGTACAACAATCTATACAACAAACTTAATGAGAACAGTAGTAGTATGCCCTCCTTTATCATTTATGTGCAACAATAATAAGGGTGTAGGAGCATTCATGGAGTAGAAATATAGAGAAGGCATGAATGTGCTATCCTCAATGTAGTTCTAGTTTAGAATCTCGATACTTTTTATATTAAGTCGTTTAGTCCTATTTCTAAGTTTGTCTTAGTTATTACTTGCATACAAAATTAGGCCACTTTACATTTGCAATCATTCCAAAATAGATGGGATATATATCCCTAGAAGAGAGAGATGCATGCATGCATACTTTCACTCTCCTCTAGTGGGTGCACCTACCTACGAATAGTTCTTTCATGAAATTTGAGGGAATTAGTCCCAAGGATAGTAAGAGATCTAGGGCTTAGGTTTTTTTCTAGTTAAGGTGTTGTAGTGCATATGTCCAGGTTCATTTGTACCTCCTATTCTAAAAAGGAGAAGGAAGGGGTATAGGTTTTATTCATTTCATTGTTTTAGAGCAGTGGGTGAAGAGAAGAGTTTGAATATGTCAGTGAATTTTCTTTCTTCAAGACTATTAAACAATGATGTGATTTGAGTTTCAAATCTATGTACTCGCTACTACTTCAGTTTCATGTGTTTTGGTTTCTAGTAAAATTCGATTGTAGTTTTGATAGAGATTTGAGTTTTCTATTTTCCTAAGTAGGTATGCTAGATATTAAACTAGGACGGTTTCCATGTGCTATGGAATTTCAAGAAGATCTATTTTTTTGACTTGAAACTAATGTTTCAACTCTCAAAATTTCAGTCGGATCAATTATGTTGCCACTAAAATTTAAGTTTAAACTTGATGCATGAGCATTGTATCCTAGGAAAACTTCCTTGTAAATCGAGCCTCTAGAAGGCCTAAATATTGTAAGAGGATAATTTCCTCATGATAAATATCTCAAGGTTGAATGTCAATGATACTTTACATGATAGGATTATATAAGTTTTAGTGTATTTCCATCTAATCAAATTGTTTTCTAATTTTAGTAGATCATTGAACATATACAGGAGATAGTTGTATTGTTGGCATATTTCTAGTAAATAAAGGGGATCACTGGTTTCCGATAGTAATGAAATCATGTGTTCATACAAGTAACCAACAGGGAAACCCTACATGGATATCTTTGTAATAAATGGATACATGTGTCAAACTAGGGATTATTAAACCCACAAATTAAAATTCCCTCCATGTTATGATGGTGTGTTCTACAACAAGGTTTTTCGTTGTCAACGATTAGATACTCAAAGTTGTGTATTAATCCTTTTTACCATTATAGAGAACTCTATAAGTTAGGTTCCCAAATTATTAAAGGGTGCTAGCTCAATGGAAGAGCATCTTCCTTACAAGCAGGAGGTTGGTGGTTTGATTCCTCCATACACTAATGATATTATAATATCGGTTAAAAACAACTAAATTATTAACCAATAAATAAGAGATAAGTGACCAAACAATGAGAGATAAGTGGCCAAACAAAATGACCAAAATTCATATATGAAAATACTAAAAACGACTAAATTAGTGACCAAAAAAGAGAGATGCAAAACTAGGCATTAAAGATGATGCAACACGTGGTGGTAATGATGAACCCAAACATGGCGTTGATATGGTAGAAAAATATGATGCGAAACTAGGCATTAAAAATTATGCAACACGTGGCGCTAATCATGAAGCTGTGACATGGCGTTGATATGGTACCAAAATAAGATGTTACTTTGGATGCAAAATATGGCGCTACATATGAATCAAAATATGGTGCAACAATAGAATAAATATTTGGCGCAATTTTGGTAGCAAAACACAATGCAAAAAAAGGAAGCAAAAATTGGTGCGAATTTGGAAGCGAAAATTGACACATATTTGGAAGTAAAACATGGTGCAAAATGGGATGCTAAAGTGGTAGAAAAAATGGATGCAATATTGGATTCTACTTTGGGTGCTAACATGGTTCTATTAAGGATGCAAATATGATGCTAACGAGGATGTCATTTAATAAGCAAAATTAGACACTCTCTAGGAAGAAAAATATGACATTATTTACGAAGAAAACCTCGACATTGTCTAGGAAGCAAAGTTGGACGCTATTATGGAAGCAAAAAAATAGACGCTATTTTGGACGTCATAAAGGATGCTATCTAGGAAGCAAACAAGACATTTTTTAAGACGCTTTAATTTTTTTCCATGACACGTCCCATTTAACATCTAGTTTTACCACTCAATTAAAAAAAATTACACTAAAATGGGATGCTAATTCTAGGATTTGTTGTAGTGCAATGTTGTGCATCTATTAGTGGGAGGGAAAACATCCCTTTTGGTTGAAAGTTGTTTTGTCTTTTCTTTGAAATATTTCCAACAAATATGCCATCTTTTGACCAGTGGCCTCCTAGGTTGATGACAATTGTGCATATGTGCAGGTGTGGGAAGATGACTCCCAAGAGTGAGCATCAACACTTTCAAGCGAGAATCACCGCAAATATGCTTGACATCCTAGGCATAGAGGACTATCCTCCATTAGACATGGTTGGATATCTATATGTAGGGTTGGATTTGAGAGGGTGTACCAACATATTCTTCACCCAGGCTGAGCCACCTTATGATAGAGCTAAATTTAGCTTTATGTTTAAATTAATCTAGTTTCATTTTATTATCTTTGTACTTAATGTAAATTAAATATATTTTATATTTTTATATCAAATTCACATGTAATAAAATTATCTAATTATTATTGGGTACTATAAATTGGATCATAGGTTGTCTCCCTTAGGGTTCTTTTGATATTATAGAGGACTCAAACAAGGTTGTTCATTATCTCACTTTCTATTCCGATGGGTAGTATAATGTTTAAGTATTCTCATTAAATAAATTAAACCAAAGTAGAATTCAAGTGGATGAAGATCTTTAGTTATGCACATATTTCACTCCTCCTCTATATAGATGATACAATGATATTTGGTCATGGTTCAATCATAAAGATGAAAAAAATTAAGGATTTGTTGAATCTTTATTGTAACTCCATAGGTATGGTAATTAATATGAAAAAGTATACACTTTTGAATAATGAAATTGTAGGGGATGTACAAAGGAAATCTCAATCTATTTTCCCAATGCAAATTTCTGATTTGGACCAAGGGGTAAAATGTCTTGGTTTGCACTTAAAATAAATTATATGTTACTTTGAAGATTGTATCATGTTGTATAATAAGTTGGAATCTTGAATCTCTATTTAGTGCAATATATGGTTATCTCATGGACAAATTTTAGTATCTGTAAAGGAATTCAAAGAGAGCATACTTCTATATTGGATGAACCAATTACAAACATTCCTAAAGGTATATTAAAAAAAATAAAAAATAAATGATTCAAATTTCTTTAAATTGTAAAAATATCATAGGAAGGAATTCGCTTGGTAAAGTGGAAAATATTGGTAACCTGAAAAGAAGCATAGGTCGGGGGGGTTACAAACATCCACCATTTCAGCTTAGAACTGGTAGCCAAAAGTCTATAAAGGTTGGTTTTGAATGATATTATTTAGGGAAGAGTTATGGAATCCAAATACTTAAAAGGGTAGATGGTGAAAACTGGGTTTGTAGTGGAAAGGAAATGGGTCTAGGGATCCTCTTTAGTGTGGAAATATTTGGTAAAAGCATTCCTTATAAGTAAATGGGAATCATGGAAAATTGGGAATGAAAAAAAGGTAAGGATTGGATAGGATCCATGGGTAGGGGTAACATAAAATTACAAGTTATGTGATTCCTTTTTTTAACTGCATCTTAATCTCAAAATATATTACTTATGACATGCATCCTCACTGATGAATATGAATACATGGGAATAAGGATGAATACAAATTCAAGCTAGGGGATATTGCAATAATTGAAGATGAATGTAGTGAAGAAATATTTTTGTAGTGAATATAAATATGGAACTTATCTTACCCATTAAAATAAATAATCGTATTGTGGTTGTCCCCAACTAATAAAATACTAATATGGGTTAATGGTAAAAGGAGGAATGGACCACTTATTTGTGACTCTCCCTTTAAAGTTGTATGGAATGAGGTAACACTACTGATTGTTGGAAATCCAACATAGGAAAACTTAAATTTAATTGATTACCTATTTTTCTAGTTATCAAATAATACAATATTATATTTTAAGGCTTTCCCATGTTTGTGTGTCTATGTAATTTGGTGTACTAAGAATAAATTGGCGTTCCAGGATATGTTCCACATAGCTACACAAGTAGCTCACAAGGTTAGACTAGCTTGGGTTTATCATAACATTTATCTAAAATAAATGTCATATATAATTTTATTAAGTCTACATATTGATCATGAAAGACCTTCAAAGTTTCTTTTCTGAAGAAAATAAAGGAAGTCATGGAATTTGCAAAGCAATGGAAATTCTCTTTATTGATTCTTCACATTACTTAATATTTGAGTATGAAACTAGATAAGTCTCAAAAAATGATGTTGATTATTCTATTATCTTTGGATTTTGTTGAATAAAAGATAAAGAAATAGATACAATAAATATCCATAACTTTGGATATTCAAACATTATGATTAAATGTGAAAATCATAAATGTTACATATGTAGCCTATGCCTACAAGCAATCACGAATATGTTAAGAGAGTTAAAAAATTCTTTTGATTTTATTCCTTTCAAAGATGTATATTAGGAAGTTAAATCACATGTTAATAGTTTATCTAAAGAGTATTTGACCTTGTAGGAGGTTACCTTACTTGAAAAATAATTTAGGGAGTGCACTCTCTATCCATCCTAAAAAATAAACCTATACTAAATGTATCATTTGGACCTTTTTTTTAGTTTTTTGATGGTGAAGATATTGGATGTTTTGAAAAGTATCGAGTGAAAAATATCATATACATGTAATTTGGAGGTTCTTTTTGATGAAGTAGTTGTCTTTGACACTACAGATAAATTTGTATATTGGAGACTCGGTATTTTTCGAGGTTCCATGGAATGAATATACCATAGATATACATCGTATATATTAATCAAGACAAGGTATCTACGTTTAAGTTTAAATTTCCTTGATGAATTTAAATCCCTAGATGGGATCATCCTTCGGATATCATGACAGGAAGCTCAAGAAATGATTATTGTTACATTACTCAAATAAATAGTCATTGAATCATAGACATAAAAATTGAGCATTGAGTTAGTTAGGGTTATACATCAAGTTATTACATGAGTTGGTTTGTGATTCCTTAGTAAAAAAATCAATAGTTTTCAACTCTCCCTCAACTTCCACCCCATCATCCCTATTTAAGTTGTTTGTATTTAGCTCTATCTCAAGGGATTCCATTATCTTCCTTTTTTTCATAATTGTCTACCTTCCCCATGGATTTTGATTCTTATAAAAAAACATGGTGTCATGTTCCCAAATAATGATCAACTAGAACAAATTTTTGGGTCCTATTTAACCTAAAATCTGAACTATGTTCTTTAAACCTAACACTCATTGATATACGAGTTTCTCCTCTATAGACTTTATTGCACGAGAATTGGATTTTGTACACACTTTTGTGTTAATATTGTATATTCTTTACTAGATATCATTAGTGTTTAATCCAAATTCACAATAGTAGCATATGCAGAATCACTGAAAGAAAGACAATCACAAGATATAAACATCATTTATCCTAGGAAACCCTAAAGGGGAAGAAAAACCAACAAAACTTCCTCTATATAGATGTATAAGATAAAACACCAAAAAATGTATTATCCTCCTTACTAGTATGTATCTATATCTCTCCTATGTGATACGCAATTGTGTGTCTGTTTCTTATAATGAGGACCATAACTCCTCTATTTATACACTTTAGGTCACTTGAATTTTACCCTAACAAGTTGGCCCCACTAAACTCACTGAGCCGACTTCACCTAGGAAATCACAAAATGGTATTATATTATATTCATTAGGGTACTATTGACCTGACTTACAATGGAGACTTTACCTCATGACTCTATGATGACCAATTACAATAATAACATCCTAAAGGAGGTATAGAACATCTCCCTTGGGGTACATCAGTAAAACACATTTAGAGTATCCTTTGAAGTTATAATATTTCAACACTCCCCCTTAACGAGAAGGGTATTCTATTGACAACAACATCATCAACTATAGGAGTAACTAGAGAGAGCATCTTTAACAGTATCAAGGTAATACATCTATACATCATAGGAAGTTTTCAACAATCATCAATAACTGGAATAGTTACTCTTCGCTATCTTTATTACTAGAACATCATATTTTACAACATTGAGTCTTCATTTTCTAAAGCACTCGATCATTTGACCCTTTTGCAGCAACACTTTGATCTTCTGGTCCCTTTTAGAAGCACTTCGATTTTCTTGTTCCTTTGTAGCACCACTTTGATATTATCGATAATTTGTAGTAGTACTTCGATATTCTTGATCCTTTTCATCAGCAATTTGATATTCTTGATCCTTTGCAACAACACTTTGATCTTCTCAATCCTTTGCCGCAGCACTTCGATCTTTCGATCCCTTGTAGTAGCACTTCGATCTTCTTGATACTTTGCAGCAACACTTTGATTGTCTTTATACTTTGCAACAACACTTTGATCTTCTTGATCCTTTATAGCAACACTTTTATCTTCTCAATCCTTTGTCACAACACTACCTGCAGTACACATGATCTCTTTGCAGGATGATCAATCCCTATCACTCTAACACATAGCTCCAAGTATGATTCAATCCTCATCATCCTACTCCCCCTTAACGAGGAGGTCCCATAGTATATACCAGCTTGATCGTCTGCAAATGAATGTAGGACCACATCGTCAGCAAGGACTCATTGTATACCATCCTTAACCTGTTAGAGCCAAGACCACTCCAAACGAGTGTTATACTATGGAATCTACATGTACATGTAGGAATAATCTCCATACTAGATCATCGTCTGCAACTGTAGATATTGTATGCACCTAAATGTAGGACCTTTCATATGTAAGTACTCATAATACAACATCCTAAGCTTCAAATATAGTACCACTCCTAATCGAGTGTTATTCTATGACATCTACAAATGAATGTAGGTACACTTTCCATGTGAGAGTATAGGCTGCAACTATAGATCTTGTCCACACATAAATGCTGGACATGTCATTCATAAGGACTCATCATAGAGAATCATCAACTTCAAATATGGGACCACTCCTAAGAAAGTGTTGTTCTACAAAATCTACAAATTAATGTAGGTACACTCTCCATGTGAGAGTATTGTCTGCAACTATAGTTCTTGTTCACTCCTAGATACAGGACCTGTCGTCAGTAAGGACTCATCGTAGAGAATCCTTAGCTTCAAATCTAGGACCACTCCTAAGTGAGTGTTATTCTATGGTGTCTACAAATGAATGTAGGTACACTCTCCATGTGAGAGTATCGTCTTGCAGGACCATCCTTAGATGGTAAGGGTGAGGACCACTCTCAAGAGAAGAGTGTTATTATCTGCAAGACCATCCTCAAAAGAGGATACTATCTTCCACAAGTGAATGTAAGACCTTATCATCATGTACGAGTTCACTTGGCCTCTTTTATACTATAGCATCACTATTGTCCCACTTTCAATGACAATCTTATCATCACTCCCCCTTTCCAAGGAGTATCCCTATCATCAACCTGCTCCCCCTTTATCCAAGGAGGGTTCATATCTTAGACCCGTTCTTCCTTTCCAAGGAGAGTCTATATCTTCAACTTGTTCCTCCTTTTCGAGGAGAGTCCACATATTCATCATTCCTGCTTGCGAGGAAAGTCTGTAGTATAATCAATGTTCCTCTTTGTGAGGAAAGTATGTAGTATAATCAATGTTCCTCTTTGTGAGGAAAGCATTTAGTATAATCAATGTTCCTCCTTGTGAGGAAAGTATTTTCGGACTACACCAATCTTGTCCTGGAAATATTCAAACTTTAATCAAGATAGATGCTTAGTCATCACATCAGAAACTTTCTCATCGGTACTCACATGCTATATCTTTCTAGTTCCCTTATGTACCATATCCCTTCTATAAAAATATTGTTTTTCTATGTGCTTAGTTTATCATGGAACATTGGATTCTATGTCATCTTTATACAACTATGGTTATCACATAGAATCATTGTGGTATCTAAATCCATGACAAATAGATCTGGAATCATTTTCCAAAGCCATATCGCTTCACAACTAGCGAAACAAGCTGCTATGTACTCTACTTCAGTTGTGCTGAGAGAAAAACTGGATTGTTTCTTACTAAACCATGAGATCATGGTGGATCCTAGACAATAACATCCACCTGAGGTGCTCTTTCTATCTGTGTAATTTCCTTCCCAATATTAATCTATATATCCATATAAGATGTAGTCATGATCTCTAAAATAGTATATTCCAAATTCTATCACACCTTTTAGGTACCTCATCACATGTTTTGAAGCTATTAGGTGAACCTGTCTAGTTTTAACTAGATACTGACTTAAAGTGTTCACATCAAAGAATACATATGGACTTGAATTTGTTAGATACATCAATGACCCAATAATTTGTCTGAATTGAGTCATATCCACTAACTCTGATGATTCATCAGATAACAACTTCAGGTTAGTGTCCATGGGTATGGCCATTCTTTACAATCCAACATATCAAATATTTTCAAGATTTCTACTCCATATTTTCCTTGGTTCATAAAGATTCCTTCTGGGCTCTACCACACTTCTATCCTGAGGAAATAATGCATCAATCCAAGATCTTTCATTTTGAATCCTTTAGTTAGATCATTCTTGGTTTCTTTTATTTGTTTCTCATTTCAAGTTAGAAATAGATCATCCACATACAAAAATAGTATGAAAGGTTCATCATCCATAACTTTAAGGTAAAGGTTAGGATCAAATTTACTCTTGGTAAAGCACAATATTATCAAGAAGTTGTATATTCTTCCATACCAAGCTCTAGGAGATTGCTTTAATCCACATAGATCTGTCAGCCACTTTTCCTAACTCGCGCGACCCAAGTTCTACACATCCTGTCAACCCAAATAACACCCGAGATACCAACCTAAAAAAGTAAATCCAGTCAAAAACACTTGCAAAGTAGGCACAATCTCACCCAAGATATCCCTTCGATGGGTAACCACTGAAACCATGTTTCTGTGATTATCGGGGGATTATAGTCCCTCCACACGCAGCCAAGGATCTCAATGAAGGCAACCGGATGGCTAGACGATGGAGTCAGTATTGCATGACTGAGAAAAAATATATGTCACCGCATGCAACCTAACCTTATTCTCAATCTCACAACTAGTGCAACTTATGTGGTGCAGCTGACTCGCACTAACAAACAGTTTGCGACTTACGTCATGACTTAAGACATAAACACACAGTCCAATATATATATATATATATATATATATTTCAACGATGCTTCCCTAACATTCAGCTACTGATTACGGTATAGAATCAGACATTTAAACAATATTTCATCATCATGTAGGAAAAAAATAACAACCATTCACATAAACATTCACAACATTAATCATCCATTCCAACACAAGAGATAACATGGAAACCCATCTGGGAATAACCTCCAAGGTGCTCTTCATATGGCATGAGAAAAGAATATAGAACCTTGCAATCTACAGGATGCAGAATGATCTTATGATATGTATTTATGACTCAAAATTATGGTTCTCATGCTCTCTGGTTTGTTCTTCTACCCTACCTCTACTCCTAATGGTATGCACACACAGTAGCCAGACCTGTGGCTCAACAACCTCCTATTGTTACCAGACTCTTCCTGATTCTTCTATTCCTCTAATCTCTAAAATATTAAATCCAAATGGAGTCCTTCACTATGTATCACCCATGAACAGCCAAAACAATAACTATTACCAACCATTGATCAACCAGTACCGACTCAGGACCAACCCTCTAACTACTGAAAAATACAACCTTCTTACTATTGGAAGACCAATCTAAAAAGAAATTACAACCAATCTTATAGCCATTGATTCCCTCCTATTTATAATATTTTACATGACCACGTAGGGTCGATTGCATACAGGAAGTCTGTTAATTGTTGCCATCATCCGCCCCTCAGGCTACAGCTGTGTTGATTATGACTTGACACAAGGAACTATCGACCTAACTTACAAATATTCCCTCATAAATGTGTTGATGTAGGATTATGCCACCTTAAATGACCATGATATGCAACTGGACGCTCATGCATTTTCCTTTCCTTCATCGTGTGCATCTCCATTCTTCCTGTGTTGGTCCTTTGCTTCCTTTGTGACCTTCCTTTCTTTATGTCATGCTCATGGTGCACCTTATTTTGCTTGCACATGAATGTATTTCTTGCACTCATTTCCTAGGCCAATAGGCCCCTAACACTCACATGTGGCTTGCCCTGAGCCACCAAGCAATGGACATAGGAGGAGGCGCAATCTGTGCAGCCATCTCTTTGGTAAACATTTTGTTTTCTTGCACACTTTCTCCTGCTTCCTTCCTTATGCACTTTGTTCTATATGTTTTTTTTTTGGTGATGTTTCCTGTACTGTGACCTCATCCCATACTTAGAATAATTTTTAGATTACAAAACTTTAGTTACTTTAGCAATACAATTTGTTCCTAGGCATCATTTGAAGACTCTTAATGGTCAGTTCCACTTCTGAATTTCACCAAGGTTGTTAGTGTCCCATTCTGACACAACAATCCAATTCTTATTATCATTCTTAGGCTCCTGGGTTTTTCCTTGTGCTTGTTGCAGCTTGTCTTTCTGATGTTCTTCTTCATCCTTCATTTCGTCTTCATCTTGCTTTCCCACTTCCTATTCTGCAGAGCTAGATGGGCCATTTCTTAACTAATGATTGCATGTGTCGGAGATATGAACTTTGAAGAATGAAGCATTGTCCATATTGAAAACCAGAAAATCCCAGAATTCAAGGGAGTGATAAGATGCGAATGATTCCCAAATTTGACGAATTTCACCTCAGCATCATGGTCTACAAGCCATATCTGGCCATGTAGCCCTTCTCTGGTTCTTCCCCACATGGATGCCTCTCTTGGACTACCGAAAGTTGGGCTTGCTTGCCATCCCTGCAAACTTAGTGAAGTGGGGAAAAAAATTGGATCCCCACCGGATTCCTTTCGGGTGTCGTAGCCAAGGATGATAACCAACTGAAAAAGAAATAGCCAAGGATGACTTCGCTAGAGACTTCTAGCTGGGTCGAAATAACTTGCAGACTATTAACATCTTTCTTATTCCCATATTCAGAAATAACCCACACACTGAAGGTTGCAGCAATTGCTTTATCTAGCAGGGCTACTCACCATGACACATCCCAACCCATCTGTAACTGGTGCTCAAGCAGCACGATCAAGGGATGTTTTCTCTAGGTGTGCCCTTATTTTATAAGAGGAGCATGGGGTCACATGCCATCTAGGCTTATCAAGGTGCATCATTAGGAAAAGAAATTCCTTTGGAACACTAGATTTTCCTCTCAGATTTGCTATGATTAACCTTGTCATCGTTCTCCTCTACTGAAAACTATGATCGATTATTGATGTGATGGCCGGTCATCATCATAGAGTTTCCTGCACCTAATGAGATAGGCATTCTACCCAGGGTGATGTCTTGTCACGAGTGCAAATATTTGTTGAATCCTCATGCATTTAATGGTCCACCGGTGCCTTCCAGCTGTCTACGACCTCCCACCAGTTTTATCTTAGATGGTTTTTTGGTGGGTTTATAGTGCACCATTCTTCCCATGCAAATTTGTATTTCCACGCAGCTTCCTCTTTCTACGCAAGTTGTGTTGGGGATGCCTCCCTCGCTGCTTTCCTCCCTTCAGATTTTTTTTTTCATTTTAACCTGGGATGTTATACATGTCGTAGTATGGATTTTGGTGAGTGTCATTAACCATACCCATGACATCGGTACCATCTAAATTATGGAGTTTTACTGCGTCTACATCAGTGATGTGCATGACCCTATATGGCCCTAGCCAATGTGTCTTAAGCTTGCCTGAGTGCTTGAACAATTTACTATAATACTGTAAGACAAGTCCTCCTTCTTCAACTGGGTTAATCTTGATATGTCGATCATGCCATGCCTTTTGTCGCTGCTTACTTTGTTTAGCATATAGTTGTAGGGATATTTTCATCTCCCCTAAGTCTCCCACTATTCCCCTCATTTCTGAGAGGTTGGTATGGAATAGGTTTTGATACTCATGCAGTATATCCACGATCTTTGCAACTTCTTTCTCATCCCAATAATCTTTGATATTGGTGAGCTTTGGGTTCTTTGGCAATCTGACATGTACTTACTTGATTTTCAAGGGCTAGAGGAACTGATCATTTGAAATGCTACTTCCTTCTACTTCTCATGTGCCCTCTAATTATGGTCTATTGATATTAGTTGGATCATCATTTGGGTCTTTGGTTATACTCTACTGCTGAATGGTTGCACTGCATTGGTGAGAATTAGCCTCTTTGATAGGGGTCTCAACAACTATATTCCCCTTTTCCATCCAAAGCGCAGCGTCAATTGTAGGGTGCTTATCAGCAAATTCAAATGTATGTGCAAACTGCTTAATGAGTCTCTCACAATATTGGGTTCCTTGTTGCAACTTTGTAGAGGTATACCAAGTTTTAGGTGTCATTTCCAACATGTATATGAAACCCTCATAGGTGGGTAGCTCCCTTGACTCATTCTCCACCCATTGCACAGACCTTGTAAATATTGCACACCTTCTCATAGAGACTTCATGTAATCTATTTTTCCAACCCTCTAAAGCCTCACCTGAGTCAGATGTACATGAACTCGTGCATCTCCAGCTCAGGTTTCCATCTGCTATCAGATTGGTATAATCTTCCCGCATAGCTGTGACATTATAGATATGGTCGAGATAGTCATCCTGTCCCTCATTATAGATAGGCTCGACGTATCTTTGTCCCTCTAATGGATCAATGGGTGATACTACCCTCATTTCCTCATCTTTGAATGAGAGAATCCTTTTCTTGAAATTTATGACAGTCTAATTGTCTATGGCCTAATCTATTCCCAACAGAGCAGGGTATGGGTTTGTGTCATCAACAATGTTAATGACTTCAAAGTCTACAAATGTGTGTAATCCTTCGACATTGACGGAGACATTTCTCAACTAACCAATGGGTAGAACCTTCTCATGATTGGAAAGTTGTAACTGGATAGGAAACCAGTCCAAGCATGGATTTCCCATACTTTCCCAAGTTTGTCACATCAAAATATTGACATCTGAGCCCAAATCCAAGATTATATAATCCCTGTCGTAGTCACCTATCTATGCAGTCATCCTTAACTCGTGGCCAGTTTTACATTTTTTTTGTACTTGGTTAACTTTCTTTCTAGGTCATGGCTCTATAGGTATCTCTTCTATCATTTCTTGTAGTTCTACAATAGCATCTTTATCTTGCATTAGCAGTAAACAACTTGACATAAAGGTTCTTAGCTTACTAACCTTTGGTGGAACCTTCTTCTGGAATATGTGTTGAAATCACTTAGGCATTTCCTTGACTTCTGCAGAAGTTGATGGTACTTCTGGGCTTTTGAATTTTGATTGTACGTCATAGAATACTTTTTTATGTTTCTAGATGTTTAGTGTGTCCTTTTTCTGTGCCGTTGGCCTTACTTGTGGCTGTGGTTGTTCTTGTAGTTTAACATGGTCTGCTCCAGTCATCGCACCTCCTTGAGTTACAACAATGATGTTTAGGTCTCATGGTTCAGCTGCAATCATCTGAACATTCACATTCATGTTCAGGTTCTGTGCAGGATTAGGTCCTACAATAGTCCTTGCTTGACACTTTGCGATCAACTGAGGACATTGTTAGAGATAATGGTCCTGTCCCTTACAGTATGAACATGTCTTTGCATGCTCTAAATAATATATGGCATAGTGGCCCAGTTGTCCATAGTTATATCATGTAACTTGACCTTTTCCTCTACCAAATCCTCCTCCTCCACCTCTTCCTCTGTATTTTTTTCCACCCCTTCCCTACGAGTGTGGTTGCTATGGTGGGTATTGGTTCTGCTAGTAGTGTGGCTGATAGGGGTTTTATTGTGTGTACGGTTGTTGAGGCACATATTGTGGTTGGTACTAATTAGGTGGGAACTGCGTAGGCTAATACAAGTCTTGTGCTTATTCATCCTGAGTGAACCCTTCATTTTTCATTAAGTAGTCGTTGATAGTCTTTTCCTTCAAGAGCTGATATGCTCTATAATCTTTCTCATCATGTCCTACTGATTTACAAAATTTACAGAAGAGGTTTGTAGGGGTACTTCCAAATTTTTCCAAATATAACATTCTGCATCATGATGGCCTCTTGACTGACATATGTGACAACATAGTATACCATGGCCATTAATGGGTTGGCTGCACCTGATGAGACGTAGTTCAGGAAGGTCGAATAGTTATCCTTAGTATGTTTGTCTGTCCTACATTTTTTGCACCATAAATATTCATGTGCTTCTTTACCCTTCTTGATGTCTTGAAGTTGTATAGTCAGATTGGCCAGATACGACTGGACCTACACCATTCCCGCGGCACCATCGCCAATGGGCAAGGCCTCTAACTTCATTTCCAGTTCTAGTGCTTCTATCTATGATTCAATATTATACTACATTAACGACTCTCGAATGTGTGGTAACAGGGAAACAATAAACCACTCCTTATGATGCACATCGGACATTTGGAAGCTTACCTTGGCCAATAGTGTTTTAAACCATTGGTCAAAATCCCATACCATTTCCATCAGTGCTTGTTTGATTTCTTTGATCTCAGTAATACATTGCGATTTTGATTTAGGTTTCCTGAACTCAGAGATCATTGCAACTCGGATCTCTTCAAGGTTCTTCTGCGGTGTTTCGATTGGTGCGGTGCAAAACTTCATGAGCTATTCTAGAGCGAGAACCCTCAAGGTCATGATCATATGCGCCTTCTTTATGTATGCATTATGGACTAAACGAACCATCCAAATAGCTTCAGAGAGGAACCAATGCTGCTCTAGGTCTTCCATTCCATTTCCATTGAATGTGGATAGCCGGAAATCTGTCGTAGCCATTGAGTTTGCATCGGGGTTTTCTAGGACAAACTTTGAAGGGGGTACACCTTCTCATGCACTAGTCACAGGGATAGCACTATCTGTATCAGAATCCCTTTATGGGGATGAAACTCTAGATCTTACCTCTGGTGATATTGCTCAGGTTATGTAGTTGCTTTATGACCTTGATGTCCCCTCAGAATCCTCAAAATATTCTGAGCCTTCTGAAATTGGGCTATAGTCCTCCTCTTCCTCGCAAGACCCTTCATCTTCGCACGACTGAAGTTCATGTTCACTCTCCTCAAACAAGATAGGATTCTATTGTCCCCTTTTGATTTTCCTTCTCTTTCCTAATCTGAATATTCTTCCACTCCTTAGGACTCCAACTTATAATTCAGGTTCTGTGCTTCTGGGAACATTTCAATTCACCCTTTCCCATATTCTCAATAGGTCATCTACGACATAGATTCCTTCTTAGGAATGCAACTCAACTACTCAGCTACAAAATACCCTTCTCATAGGCAAGCATTTTTATCCATGTACTAATACATAACAAGTATTTCTTCGAGGTCCTTGGAAAAAATTTCTTTCAGCTTCACTATTTGAGGTTATAGTATCTACTGCAAACTTAGTAACATATCCTTGTAATATACTATTAACCCAAAAATAAATAGCTCTAGAAATGGTGTTACTTACACTGGTTACCTCACGAACCAACTGATCACTCAACTAGACAGTCTCTCTTCTCTGAAAATTTTTCTTCTTAGTCACCAATATTGACAACCATTCATGCAGTAAAATGGGGAACTCAACAAAGAAGATATCATGAATATCAAAATATATATATTCGTCTACCCAGTTCTCTACGCTCAACCATGTCCCTGTGCTCTCTTCTTGCATGAATTCTAGTGTTTTAGAATCCAACTAGTCTTCTATCACGTTCTTCGTTGGGTGCCACAACATTTCCCTCGATTTTGATATGAAGGTCCTGACAACGGAACCATTTGTTGGCCACTTTTCCTAACTCATGTGACCCAGGTTCTGTGCAGCCCGTCAACCCAACAAACACCCAAGATACCATCCTGATAGAGTAAGACCCTTTAGAAACACCTACAAAGCAGGCGCAATCTCACCTGAGATATCTCTTCAATGGGTAATCGTCGAAACTATGTTTCCATAATTGTCGAGGGATTACAATCCCTTAGCGCATAGCCAAGGACCCTAATGAAAGCAATAGGATGGCTGGATGGTGGAGTCAGTCTTGTGTGACTAAGCACAATTATATGTTAGCACATGCAACCTAACCTTGTTCTCAATCTCACAACTGGCACAACTTGTGTGGCATAGCTGAATCGTACTAACAGACCGTCTGCGACTTACGTTGTGACTTAAGACATAAAAACACAGACTGATACATACATACATTTCAACGATGCTTCCCTAACATTCAGATACTGATTATGGTAGAGCATCAGACATTTAAACAATATTTTATAATCATACAGGAAACAAATAACAACCATTCACATAAACATTCACAACATTAATCATCCATTCCAACACAAGAGATAATGTGGAAACCCATCTAGGAAAAACCACCAAGGTGCTCTTCATCTGGCATGAGAAAAGGATATAGCACCTTTCATTTTGTAGGATGCAGATTGATCTTATGATATGTATTTATGACTCATAATTATGGTTCTCATTCTCTCTAGTTAGTTCTTCTACTCCTAGCGGTCAGCGCACGTAGCAGCTTGACCCACGGCTCAACAGCCTCCTATCGCTGCCAGACTCTTTTGAGTCTTCTCTTCCTCTAATTTCTAAATTATTACAGCCAAATGGAGTCCTTCACTATGGATCTCCCATAAATATCCAAAACAATAACTATTACCAACCATTGATCAACCAATACTGACTTAGGACCAACCCTTTAACTACTAAAAAATTCAACCTTCTTACTGTCGGAAGACCAACCTAAAAAGAAATTGCGACCAACCTTCTAACCATTGAATCCCTCCTATTTATACTATTTTACATGACCATGCAGGTTTGACTACATACAGGAAGTCTTTTGATTGTCACCATCAGCCACCCCTCAGGCTATAGCTGTGGTGATTATGACTTTCCATGAGGCACTATCGACCTGACTTACAAATATTCCCTCATACATGTGTTACTATAGGCTTACACCACCTTAAACATCCATGATCTGCTACTGTCATTTTATATCCGTTATCACCTGCACACTCATGTGCTCACCTTTCCTTCATCGCATGCCCCTCCATTCTTCCTATGCTGGTCCTTTGCTTCCTTCACGACCTTCCTTTCTTTCTGTCACATGCGCAGTGCACCTTCTTTTTCTTGCGTGCGAACTTATTTCTTGTTCTCCTTTCCTAGGCCAACGGGATCCTTTTTCAACTTACATCCATGAGTCAGTCTGTCTTCGACTTCAAATCCTTGTGGTTGTTCGATGTATACCTCTTCCTCAATCACACCATTCAGGAAGGTTGTAATTACATCCACCTGGTGTAGATCCCACTTCATCATGGAAGCAAGTGCCATGATGGTTCTAATGGAATTGTAACTTTCTACTGGAGAAAATGTCTCTTTATACTCAATCCTGTCTTTCTGAGAGAATCCTCTAGCCACAAATATTTCCTTGTATTTTTCAATACTTCCATCAGCTACATGTTTTATCTTGTATATCCATTTCAAAGATACCAAACTATTGTTTTCTAGTTTGGGTACTATATCCCAAACATCATTCTTCATTATTGACTAGTAATATTCTGTTATTGCTTTCGGGTGATACCATGAAGGTGGGTAACACTTTTTGGTCAAATGTGGCGATGAAAACCTGATTTTTTACTCATGTGCTAGATAGAAGCCCTTGAAATGCATATATGCCATGTGAATTTCGAGTTGTAGTAAAAAAAAATTGTAGAATATTATCTTACCTTCCCAATGATATTTAAAAAAAAATATTTCGATGTCATTTAATGTGGGAAATTTTGCATTTAATGAACTGTGTGACCTTTAAAATTTGAAGAACTTAATAAGTGGCTCATGTCCATCCCCAATAATTTAATCTTACATTAATAATGTAAAAACAAAATATACAAGCACGATCTACACAAAATGCTTTGTGGTCTACATATTTTTTGTTAATTTATTTCACAATATTCAATTATTTATTATTTTTTGAAAGTGACCACATTTGATTTCAGCATCATTTTATACACATGTGTGTCCATCCCATCTTTATTTTCACTGTTTTCAAAAATTGAAAAACCAAAGATACCCTTTTGAAGATGACACGTCGATGTGTGGGCTGTGTATTTTCCAGAAATTTTTTGATGTGTATTTTTTACCCTGCAGATTTTTCTTTGAGCTACTTTGAAGTTGTTGTTAGGTTTTCTAAGTGTAAGTTTTAGAAGTAATTAAAACAAAAACCCATATGAATGCCAAAATGCATGCATGATACCTCAATGGATAGAGTATTCGGTGATGAATCTATCGGTATGAACTCCGCTCAGTTGTGTGCCATGAATGGCAGCATTTACACCCCTAGAAGACACAAAGAAACATTGGTTTTCCTATAAGAGGGCTAGTTCTCTATTTTTCCAGCCCTCGGTTGAGGTATTCAAATACCTTGATTGAGGGTTTATTAAACCCTCTATTTAGGTTTTCAGAAACCCTCGATCAAGGTTCTGTTAAATACTCGAAAAAAAAAAGCTTTGTACATGACTACCAAGGTTTTATATGCACTCTCACCACCATGACTAGCCTATCTAGAATATTATGCCCATGTAGGACATTTTAGAAATGGAATTCTAGGATCCAATTAAGAAAATGGACATAAGGAATTTCAACATCATTTGATTCAACCAACTCTGCAAATAATAAATATCTTAGAAATTAAAAAAAAATCATGGCATTGCCAACTTATTCTACTAATAGACCTTTTGTCATTTTACTTGGAAACCAAAAGTCCCTGGTACAAACGGCCATGGGGCCAAGGGTTTGAGAAATGGATTGTTAAAATATTTTTAATTTTCATTAAACTACTTCAAAACACAAAATAGGGATGGAATGGAGCAGCAGTGGGGGTCGGGAATTGAAGTTCAGAATTAGAGTTACAGAAACGTAGTGAAAGGTTTTAAATACTAAAAATACTTTGTTCCTTTGTATATAATTTTTAATTTTAAAAAACTACAATTAAGTGATATTACTTTGAAAAGACTAAGTTTTATATTAATCGTCCATATATATTCCGCCTTGGGATTTGAGCTTTAAATATCTACCCCGAGGATCAATATCATAGGTATCAGATCGTAGTCCTGAGAATCCAAGTGAAGTGGACACAACTCGGTTAAGTTCATCTCATCAACTAAATTGCATGCATCATTGCCATAGTATTAATTTTGCATTGAACCAAGGAGAGTAATGATGCATGCCATTCAGTTGATGAGATGAACTTAGGTGAGTTGTATCCATTCGACCTGGATTCTCAGGACTACGTTACGATACCTACGATGTATATCCTCGGGTCAGATATTTAAATCCTAGATACCAGGGCGGAATAGAACAAGACGATTAAGATAAAAATTAGTGTTAAATTCAGAGTCATATCACATAATTGTATTTTTTTTAAATTAAAAATTATATACAAGGTAGCAAAGTATTTTTAGTACTTTTAGAGAGATGAAAATGTGAGCATGAAAAAAAAATATGACCTCATTTCCTTAGGTTGTATCGATTTCCATTGTTTACTTTTCAAAATTGTTGTTGTGTCACACATTTGCAATTAGTCTTGCTGATAAATTATTGAATGACATTAGAATTTACATCAATAACACGTGACTAATTGTTTTGGTGTTTCATAATGCTAAGAGTGGAGGAAAATAAATAAAAGAAAATGTGTTATGGTGACTGTGGGATCCCAAAAACAAAAATTATGGAAACTAAACATGGTACTAATTCTCATTTTGACAAGAATTGAAAATGTTCAATGACATGAATTCAAATGGGGATTCAAAATACAAGGTGTCTAAGCATATTTTGGAAGACTTCATTAAATGAAAATTTACATGATGCATATGAAAATACAATGTCAATATCAAGCTATGAGTTCGATCAAGGTCTCTAAAACGATTGATTGAATGAGTTAGAGAAAAGCTCGATCAAGCTAGCAACTTAATCACTTTTTTCAAAACTTTAACTAAAAAAATATTCGATTGTGCACACGAATATGGACACCCAAATATAATTAAAATCAAACATAGAATTATATGATAATAAAATTTAATAAAACATAATTTTGACTATAAGAATGATACTTGAGGGTAATAGTACATACCTTGAAGAAAAAGCAAGTAAACGCATTACTATTGTCACTTCCCCTAGATTTTATTTATAGATATTAGTTGTAGAGTAATTGGAGTTATAGATCTAATTGATTGGAGTCATATATTTGATTAATCACATATATAACCCAATTAATCTGCAACTAATATCCATCAAAGGAAGTTCTTATCCATATCCAATTAAATGATGGACATGTTGCCTATTTATAGGAAATTAAAGATGCTTGATCGAGGTATACTTTAACCCTCGATTGAGATTTTTTTAACCCTCGATCAAGATTTTGAACCATTTAATGAGAGTTTACAAAAATATCAATCAAGCGTTTAACAGAACCTTGATCAAGTACTTTATAAACCCTCAATCGAGGTGTTAAGACCTTGATCAAGGGTTTATTAAAAGCTCGATCGAGGTATGTTTTTCTGTTTTTGTCGAATTCGCGTTGCCAAAAAGTGTAACCCACCTCCATAGATGCACCCTTCCACCCATTCTTTCTTCAGTGCAGCTTCCTCATAGATGGTGGTTTCTTGATCTACACGATTACACGTCAAAGGTCCATAACTGGAAAATGGCTTTGATCTCTTTCTCATTATTGTGGATCCTTCTGTATATCCATATGTTTCCGCTTCTTGTATGATTTCTCTTACCCAAGCATGTTTTCTCTTTCAATATATATCCATAGTAGGGGGTTCCTAAGGTTCTATAATATCATGATCTTCTGATGCTACCATTTCAGGAGAGTGTTCAACTTCGATCTTTTTGGGAGGTACATCCTCTTCATGTAATTATTCAAGATGACACCTTCTAGATTTATTAAGAGATGTTTTTTCATAAAATGTCACATCCCTACTAATTTCTATATGATGGAATCTTGAAATGTATATTCTTAAGGATTTTGATACTTCACAGTATCCAACAAATATTGCCTTCTTTCTAGAAGGATCCAACTTGGTTCTCTTCTCTTTCAGAATATGTACATATACTAGACAACCAAATATCTTGAGATGGCTCACTTCAATATTCTTTCCTATATACATTTCTTCTGGAGTCTTAAATCCAAAAGCACTATGAGATAATATGTTCTTCACATGCACATATGTTCTTGCTGCTTCAACCCATAGATACATGGGAATTTCTTTGTCATGAATCATTGTTTCCACTGCTTCCATAATGGTTCTATTATTTCTTTCCACAACACCATTTTATTGGGTATTGTAGGGAGTGGCTAGTTCCCTTTTAATTCCAACTTTGTTCCAGAATGCTTCAAATTATTTTGAATTATATTCTCCACCATTATCTGATCTTGGTGTCTTGATTTTTATTTCTTAATGGTTCTCTATCAAGGATTTGAATTCCTTGAATTTAACAAACACTTCACTCTTGGTGTTGAAGAAGTATATCCATGTATTTCTTGAATAGTCATAAAACAATGTGACATAATATTCATTTCCACTTAAATATGTGTAGGGAATTGTTAGGTTTATTAATACTCCCTTTTCCAATTTGGTCATATGTCTAAATGAGGAGTCATGTCTAAATTGGGCGTCCATCCAATTTATTTTTAGTCACTAGCACCATTGGGTCCACTTGGCCTAATTGGGGCACATGTTCTAGTTACTAAAGTGTGGGGAACACTAATTGAGGTCTACTTCAACTGATTGCACTTGGATGCATCAGTTTAGGAGGCTACTTCCACTAATTGCACTTGGATGCATCAATTTAGGAGCCTCCCAGATCAATTCCTACAATTTAGGAGCCACTGGGAGTGTCGAAACCAACCTTCAACATTTGATTTCAGTTAGTGACTAGTAAAGATAAGTTAGGAGTCAGTTACATTTAGTCCTAGTCCTCTACATTCAGTTAATGGTAGGTTTGCATGGCTGCATGCAGGAGAGGTGCATTTCTCACCTACCACAGTCAATTAGGCTTAGTTAACATTGAGTTAGACACTTGAGTTGTGTTATAGAACTTCGATGAACTCCGATAATGATCTAGACAAGGTCAATTAACCATTGAGTTATCAGATAATGATTTAGACAAGGTCTTAGTTACCTACAGTCAAGTAGAGTCTAATCAATTCAAATTTCCTCGTGTGGATTCGAATTGCATGTGGCTATTTATCCATTGTATTACATTGTAATTAATCATATAATTACTTTTTTATTAATGAAATAATTCATAGTTGCAAGCCATTTTTGAATTGTTTCATTCTTTAATTGTTGAGTAAATTGTGTGATATATCTTATGAGTTGTGTGTTTGTTCACATATCTATGTGCTCAAAGTGAAGAGAAATTTGATTTTATGAGTGATATATCTAATATGAATCAATTTATATCTGATTTTATTTATTTTATGATATTATTTGGTTCAAATTTTAAAATCCAAGAGCCTTCAGTCATGCTTGTAGCTGCTCTCACCAATTTCAGTGTGAAAATCAAGTACCACAATTCTTCCTCAAAATTGTTGCTGGGGATTTGGTCTTAGTTTACACTTATGATGTTGTTGATATTTTATTCTGTGATTCACTACCTATTTATGAAGCTATATCATATTATGGAGCTCAATCATTCACTCTCCATAGCCCTAGGGCTTCTCTACTTCTGGTCACATGCTCATCTCCTCACAGAACTGGTAAAGAGGAAGATTTTCTGCATCCGCTTGGACACTTACTCCTAACACTTGGGGTTGCTTTTACCACTCATGGTTTTCTGTTTATGGATTAAACATATCCGTTTATTGAGTTTTCCTCACATAGTTTGAATCCTCAAGAACTTTTTCTCACTTATCAGTTGATTTCAGTTGTTCTACATGGGTCTAGTCTTCATCCTGCAGTTGTCTATATTTCTCATTTAGTTGAGCATATCATTATTCTTCCAAAGAGGAAGATTCCTATAGAGATAATGATGGAGAGGCTCACATTCCAGGCCCCAATATCCCTATGCACAGAAGAACCGAATTGATCCTGATTCTACCTATTTAATTAGAGGGGGGGATTTTTTCCCATGTGGTTTTTTCCCTAGGTCCTTGTATTGAGCAGTTACTTTACTTTACTTGATGTAATGAGTGACCTATGGTTTTAGTTACTAGTGCCCACATATTGTCCAATTTACCATTTAGGGGGGTGTTAGGATTATTAATCCTCCCTTGTCCAATTTGGTCATATGTCTAAATCAGGAGTCATGTCTAAATCGGGAGACCATCTAGTCTATTTTTAGTCACTAGCACCATTGGGTCCACTTGGCCTAATTAGGGCACATGTTCCATTTACTTAAGTGTGGGGAACACTAATTGAGGCATACTACCACTGATTTCACTTGCACGCATCAATTTAGGAGCCACTGGGAGTGCTGACACCAACCTTCAATAGTTGAGTTCAGTTAGTGACTAGTCAAGATAAGCTAGGAGTCAGTTACATTCAGTTCTAGTCCTCTATGTTCAGTTAGTGCTAGGTTTGCATGGCTGTATGCAGGAGAGGCACATTTCTCACCTACCATAGTCATTTAGGCTTATTTAACACTGAATTAGACACTTGATTTGTATTTTAGAACTCCGATAAACTTTGATAATGATCTAGACAAGGTCAGTTAACCATTGAGTCCTTCGATAATGATTTAGACAAGGTCTTAGTTACCTATAGTCAATTAGAGTCTAATAAATTTGAATTTACTCATGTGGATTCGAATTGCATGTGGCTATTTAGGCATTATATTGCATTGTAATTAATCATCTAATTATTTTTAGATTAATGAAAACATTCACAGTTGCAAGCCAATTTTGCAATGTATCATTCTTCAATTGCTGACTAAATTGTGTGGTCTATCTTGTGAGTTGTATGTTTGTCTATAGTTCTATGTGCTCAATTTAATAGGAATAGGACCACATACATTAGAATGAATTAATTCCAATGTACCTTTAGTCTTTTTTTCACTTTTTCAGAAAGGGATTCTTGATGTTCTTTCCTCTTGCAAATCCTTTGCAAGTTCCTTCATGATCAATATTCAGATCTTGTAACTATGTTACCACCTTTCTCACATAGGGTAGTTCTTTGTAGTTGATATGAGAAATCCTTCTATGCCATAGTTCACTTAAGCTAGTGGTCTCATTGACAATAGTGATCTATGGATGTCCCATGAGTTGGTACAATCCTCCTTCTTCTTCACCAATGACCACAACATCTTCAAGTGTCTTTCCTCTGGTCCACATGAGTACTTGTCTAGTGATGAGATGGAAAGTAGGTTCTTTTTCAAAATTGGTACATATAGTACTTCCTTCATCTTCATGGAAGTTCCAAAGTCAAGCTTGTAGCTTGATTCACCAATACCTTTTATGGGATATTGATAGTCATCTCCTAATGATACTTTTTGTGGAGAGCTATTTTCTTCAAGTATTGACATAGTTTTCTTCTTCCCTATCATTTTATTTGAAGAACCACTATCAATAAGACATGTATCTTCTCTAGGTGTTATAGACCTAGAGAGTCCAGAGAATAATACATATTCTTCTACATCTTCTCCATTTGTTAGTCTATTTTGAGGTCTTTATTCTTCTTCTTCATCCTCATCTTCATCTAGATGAACATGTTGTGTTTTGTTGTTCTTATTCTTCGATGGACACTTTCTAGAAAGGTGTCCTATCTTATGACAATTATAGCATTGATATTTTGATTAGTCTTTATTCTGACTATTTTCTCTTTTCTTTTGAAACTTCTTTGGAGGTATATGCTCCTCGTGACTATCCTTCTTGAAATTTGATTTTTTTCTTCTTTTATTATGGATGGATATACATTGATAATATTCTTAAGTAGAGATTCTCTGTTAGATACTATAGATTATTCTTGGATGCAATCTTCTCATACAATGTAAAACTTCATAATTTATTTTCTGGCACACAGAGTCTGTATGAATGAATCCCAAGGTCTAGTGAGACCACTGAGAGAAGTCATAATCATTAGAGGAAATTTCAACTCAAAATGGGCCTTTTAACTTTTATTCAAATTCCATGTCATCATGTGTTAGCCAATGAAATTGCTTTAAATTTGAAATACCCTATAGGTCTTAAACACTTTTTAAAAAAAATTTGGGGATAGGTATCATAAAAAAAACTACTTTTTTTGTTTCTATTTTTGACATATCTCCCTGTGTTTTTACTCAAATTTCGATTGGGAGAGCTCGTTGGATGTGGAATTAAATTCTGCATCCAATGAGTACCCACTCGGCATACTTTTGATAGACCCCACTACCCCAAAAACAAGAAATACCTAAAAAAATGGAATGATGACATCATCATTCCATTTTTCAGGTATTTCTTGTTTTTGGGGTAGTTTCATCATTCCATTTTTTTAGTTATTTCTTGTTTTTGGGGTAGTGGGGTTCATCAAAAGTATGCCGAGTGGGTACTCATTGGATGTGGAATTTAATTCCGCATCCAACAAGTTCTCTTGATCAAAATTTGAGTAAAAATATGGGGAGATATGTCAAAAATACAAACAAAAAAGTAGTTTTTTTTCTTTTCTTCCTCCAAAATTAATAAATATTATTTTATTATTTTAACTATTATTTTATTAATTCATTTTAGGAGGCCTATTTTGAGTTGAAATTTCCTCTAATGTAGTTCATCTTCATAAAGGGGGTCTCCAATGGCACTTAGTTGTTCCCTGAACTGGGATACCCTTGTGAAGTAATCTTGAATGGATTCTCCTTTACTAATCTTGGTACCCTTCAGCTGAGCTCTCAAATTCATCTTCATGTTGATTTTCTTTCCCTCATATGTTCTGGAAAGTGCATCATACATTTTCTTTGGTGTCTTCATAGATGACACTTGAGGGATCAAGTGATCTTTGATAGAATCAACAATGATCCTCATTTCCTTGGTTAGGTCTTTCTAATGATTTTCCTTAGCTTTATCTTCTCTCGATTATGCTACTTCATCCTTGATTTACTTATAAAGATCATTATCTATAAGAATGAGACCAATTCTATATTTCCATGATAGGAAGTTTTCTATGCCTTCCAGCTTGTTCTCGAGATTAGCATTGGGTCCATCTTAAAAATTGAGATATCTCAAAATGAAAATATGATATTACCAACAGATGCACTTAAATGAGGTGAGTTGGTTGGTCACTTGGTTTGTGGAGATCCCAAATATTCACCCTTCAAAACTTGCTTGCGAAGTTTTACTTTCTACAAATTTATGGTTCTGGTTTTTTGACGTTTTCTAGTTCAAGGCCAAAATAGGGTTTGTATTTCTTGGATATTCCCCCACTTAAAAATTTTCATATAGGGATCAATATATGCTCTCTAGGGAGGAAAAAATTTCAATGCAAATAGATCTTCAAAATTCCAAACTTTGTAGAAACCCTAATTTCTTCTTGAGGGAGAGGAGAGAGAGTTTCACCTTGTGACAGATGTTATATTCAAGATAGCTTTGATACCATGTTAATATTTCATTTTATTAGCTCAATATAATTAGTGTTTAATCCAAATTAACAACAGTATCATGTGCATAATCACTGAAAGAAACACAATCACAAGGTAGACACAATATTTATCGTGGGAAACCCTCAAGGGGAAGAAAACCCAGCAAAAATTTCTATATATAGATGTATAAGATAAAACCCCCAAAATAGGTATTCTCCTCCATGCTAGTATATCTCTCTCTCTACCCTATGTGCTACACAAGTGTTTTTCTTTGTGTTATAATGAGGAGCACAACTCCTCTATTTATACACTTCAAGTCACTTGAATTTTACCCTAAAGAGTAGGCCCCACTAAACGGACTAGGTCTACTTCACCTAGGAAATCAAAAAACAATATTATATTATAATCATTACAGTACTATTAACCCAACTTACAATGAAGGATTTACCTCATGAATCCATGATGACCAATTATAATAATAACATCTCGACGGAGGAATAGAACATCTCCCTTGGGGTACATCAGTAAAATAAATTTACAATATTCTTTGAAGTTGCAATATTTCAACAATTTTTCTGATCTTGGTTTAATGGCGTCCTTATCCCTATATACCATTTTTCTTATTGTATTTATTGGAGAGAAATATAAATTGATATATCCCTTCCTTAAAGTCCTTACTAATTTCTTTGACAGTCCTTTAATGCAAGGAAGTGATATCCTTTTATTGTCTGATGCTATTGTGTTTTTTATTTATAGGTTTAAACGACGATTTATTTAAGTTACGTGACAATAATGGATCCTTTTTCCTTTTCTCGTGATCTCTTGAGGATGATCCCAGCTATGGATTCAAATGCCTTGAGACACTTTGAACCTAAACACAAAGACCTTGTCTTGATTTATGTATTCCTGTGTACACCATGTTTAAACACATCATATATATGTCTAAAGATGAAAATATAGGTGAGTTAGATGTATATTAAATTTCAATAGATCAAACAATGTATATTTCATCCCCTTTCTCAGAAATATCAAATATGAAGATTTTTTTCTTTGGAAAAAAATTGTAAAATAATTTTTTCATTTTAATCAAATTTTCATTGATCAAGTCTTAAAACAAGGGTATGAAATCTCCTGTAGTTCAACACCATAGCAGTCGAGGTCGAAGGTTCGATTCTCTAGGTCCTTCAAGGTTAGGTTCTTGAACCTAGAGTTGACAGGGCGAGGCCGTTTGAGAATTATTACCATGGACATAGCGAGCCATCTATCTTTCGGGGCTATGAACTACATGAAAAAAAGAAGGGTATACAATTATTTAGTGTATGTCAATATATTGTTTCTTTAGTTAAAAATATCAAATACATATTTTTAAGGGATATTTTATTCTCATAAGTTCATATGTTATGAATATTCATAGTGTGTTATAGATGACTTGAAAAATATACCTAATTTCTATATATTATTTTCATTCTCCACCTTCTTAGTATGGAAAAATTCATAGATTACTTTAGTATTATTAATTTTCTTCTTTTAACTGGCTAAAATAAAAAGGTTATTTTCATCTTCAAGCTTGGGGCTTATGATATATTTATAATAGGTTTTGTTTTCTCTTTTCTCTCAATTTCTTCATTGCACCACAATATTTTTGTAAATTTATTTTTGATACTACTTTTAATGGTACGAATATTCTAAAGAGAGACTTCCTCTTTTATAAGGTCCACAATTTGTATCTTTCATCTACCCTCTCTTAAGACTTTATTGACTTCCTATGGTATTTGAAGCACTACTAAGACCTCATGTGGATTATATTTATTTTTTACTATTAGGAACATGTGTCAACCCTTCTATTTACTTTGTTAGTATATTGTTGTTGGACACATATGCTTTGTAAGTCGTCACGTGAATATGTTGTATTATCCCACATTCATGGGAAGTAATAGTTGTTTAAATTAGAATTAGTATATAAGTACATGTTGAGTCCAATGAATCCATCCATAAGTTATTTTTATTAAGCTTGCTCGAAGGAGGCTCCCCCCTCGAATCAACCTACGATCAATAAATTCCTTTTGTGTTTTTCTATTTCTGTTATTTCATGCATTTTCATTATTTATTGTGGGAGTTTTCTCTCATATGGTATCGTACCACTTTCTTGGGATTGTTGGGTGGATTTTTTCCCAATGTTTTTTCATAGTGGCTTCCGAACACTATGATTGTTGTATTAGTTCTTCTTCTTTGTATTTGTATTGTTCATTTCAATTACAAGTTCGGATCAGGGAATAACCAATATCCATTAAATTACGGGAATTACCAAGTCATATACCTAAAACTCATTGTGAGTATTACCAAAGGATCCACAAAGGAAATGTCCATTGAGAGAAACCATTGGAACCCCTGCAATTCCATTCTGCATATTTCCTTCATTGAGGACCCTATCCCAAATTCTAGTTTTTCAAGCCATAAATCCCACATTTGTCTATTTTTATGGTTTTCCATAACTTCTTCGATTCTTAGCCAATGAACTTCAAATTTTTCCACAATTTTCACTTTCTATTTTTTCTTCCTTGTCCCTATTTCCCAAATTTTCTACTTCTCTGTCTCTCAGAAAGTGTCCAAATCCTAGTCAAATCTCAATTACCCATCAGATTTGTTTCCAAATCCAAATTTTCATTTTCTAAAAGAAAATTTGTTTTTGTTCATTAGAGGAAATTTCAACTCAAAATGGGCCTCCTAAAATGAATTAATAAAATAATAAAATAATATTTATTAATTTTGGAGGAAGAAAAGAAAAAAACTACTTTTTTGTTTGTATTTTTGACATATCTCCCCGTGTTTTTACTCAAATTTCAATTGGGAGAGCTCGTTGGATGCGGAATTAAATTCCGCATCCAACGAGCTCTCCCGATCGAAATTTGAGTAAAAACACGGGGAGATATATCAAAAATACAAACAAAAAAGTAGTTTTTTTATGATACCTATCCCCAAATTTATATTAAAAAAGTGTTTAAGACCTATAGGATATTTCAAATTTAAAGAAATTTCATTGGCTAACACATGATGACATAGAATTTGAATAAAAGTTAAAAGGCCCATTTTGAGTTGAAATTTCCTCTAATGTTTCTACTAATTCCTGCGCCCCCCCCCCCCCCCCCGCGCCCTAAAAAAAACCTCCTTGCTATGGTTGTCACCCATGTGGGAGCAAAAAAATAAATGGAAGATGAACTTCCCTCTGTCTAGACAAAAATCCAATATCTGGATGAAAACATCCTCAGCCTCCATCCTCAACATTCATACATGAATAATAGATGACAGTTAGAGTCTTCTACAGACACTAGGGTCTCTTCTTCTAGTAATGTTCGTGGGGCGAAGCTTCATTTTCCTCACCTTAATGGTGATGATTTGATTAGATGAATATACAAGGAAGAACAATATTTTAGTCTACATAACACTTTTGATGTCAACAAAGTCCCACTCACATCCTTTCATTTGGAATATGGATCCCTTCAATGGTTTTGTTGATACATCAAGGCTCATGAAAAGACAAAATGGACATATTTTTTCCAACTCTTTTTTCAATGATTTGTCCCTAGCACTTTTGATGACTTTACATGATCACTCACTAAACTTCCCCAAACTGGAACTGTGAGAGAGTATCAAACATAATTTGAGAAACTGTCCAATTACATAGAAGGATTGTTTGATGCATTCTACAAGAGTTGTTTTATCAGTTTTTTGAAGGATGCAATCATATATAAGGTTAAAATATTTTTTCCTAGCACAATGATGAAAGGCCTAGGGTTGGATAAGTTGGTAGAGGAAAATATAATAGCTCAACAACACTCCAAATCCACTTTTGTTCCATTCAGAAGTATGGTTTCCCAAAGACCTCCAATCATGCCAGCCCCTAGAACCACTCCTATCAAGTATTTGTATGAATCCAAGATACAGGAATGTAGAGAAAAAGTAGTTATTATATTTGTGATGAGGAATTCACACGAGGACACAGATCTGTTGAGAAAAATCTATATATCTTATATGTATATTATTCACCTGCACATGGAATTTGTGAATATGCTCAAGATCCAGTAGATGATCAGGTTGACATTCAACAACTGCCTATTGAGCCTCCTTCTCAGGATGACCACCTAGAGATATCTCTCCATTCACTATCCAGAGTCACCACCCCACAAACCGTGCAGGTCAATATTTTCTTCAAGAAGCTTCATCTTATTATACTCACTTATTCTGGTATCACTCATAACCTCATAGAACCTCATATCTCCAACAAGTTGATTGTTTTGTCCATCCTTGCTCCAACATCATGATTTCCAATGGGGGGACCTTACCTTACAAGGGTAAGTGCACAATGTGTGTATATTCATTGGATATTATAAATTTGGATATTATAAATTATGCTCTGAGATGTTTTACTTTCCATTGGGTGGATGTGATTTGGTTTTGAGTGCTCAATGGTTATGTACACTTGGACCCATCTTATGGGATTTTTCTAAACTTTGGATGCAGCTTTCAGTTAATTGGGAAAAACAAACTTGACAATGGGGAAAAAAAACTTTGAAGGTCTTACAACCAGAGACTCTCAAGATCATCAGTTCACATTGCATGTAAAATATCCTCAATAAGAATTCACGTGGTGTCATCGCTCAACCCCATTCCATTCAAATGCAACCATCATTGGTCTCCAATACTCCCTTAGATCTTAAATTTTTTTGGGTCGATATGCATGTTTCTTTGTTGAGCCAGTGGGATTTCCACCTTAAAGACCAGAGCACCATCACGTTTTTCTCTTTACTAGAAGCATCCCTACCAACATCAGGCCATATTTCTACCTATTTCAAAAAAATATAGAGATTGGGATGCTTGTTTGGGACCTACTGAAGCAAGGTATTATTTTCCCTACTACCAGTTCCTTTTATTCATATTTCTTCATGTACAAAAAAAATATGGGTCGTGGTGCTTCTGCATTGAATTTCAAGCACATAGTCACATCACAATCAAGGATGATTTTCCAATTCATTTTATTGATGAGATTCATGGTTCTCACTTCTTATCCAAGTTGGATCTTGGTTTTGGATATCACTAAATTCAGGTTTATGAGGATGATATCCCTAAAACAAATTTTTGCACATGTGATGGACACTATGATTTTTTTGTCATTCCCTTTGGCCTCACTAATTCTCCTTCCACATTCTAGGCATTGATGAATAAAATAATATGGCCCTACTTGCGGAAACGCATTGCGGTGTTCTTTGATGATATCCTCATATATAGTAAAATATAGTATGAGCATCTCCAACATCTAGATCTTGTACTGCAACTTTTCTGTGATCATTATCTTTGTTCCAAATAGTCTAATTGTGTTTTTTGTCATTAGGAGGTAGAGTATCTCAAGCATATTGTTTCAACACAAGGGGTTCACTTGGGTCCTTCCAAAATATATGTGATAAAATTTTGGACGCATCCTCAGAAAATAAAGAGACTTCATGATTTTTTGGGGTTGCCTTGCTACTACCCCAAGTTTCTCATGGATTATGGGAATATTGTAGCTCCATTAAAAAATCTATTGAAAAAGGATTATTTTACAAGGACACATGCCACTAAGTGTGCATTTGACAAACTGAAACAAGATATGTGTACCACACCTGTTCTAGTTATGCTCAATTTTTCCAAGCCCTTCACTATTGAGAGTGATGCTTGCGATAATGGAATTCATTCTTTTATCCTTCAAGATGAATATGCCATTGCATTCACCAGAAAATCCCTTTCGGATAAGAATTCAAACACCTCTACATATCAGATGGAAATAATGGCTATTTTCATGCATTATAGAAGTGGTATCCATACCTATTAGGGAATCATTTCTACATTAAGAATGATCACCAGAGTCGAAAATATTTCTTGGAACAACAGGTCTCATCCCCAACACAAAAAAAATGGGTTAGGAAACTCATGGTTTATGAATATGAGATCAATTACAAGAAGGCTAAGGACAATCTTGTGGAAGATGCTCTTTATCACACATTTGATAACCATGTTTCTCTTTCATCTATTTCTATTACTATTCCAAATTAGATGCAATCCATTCAACAAGGCTATGTTAATGACTCTTCACTATCTGAAATCATCCAATGGTTGGCCAATAACCCTTCTGATGTACCACATTAATCTTGGTATGGTTCTTCATTGAGATACAAGGGTCATTTGGTGCTTCCCAAGAGCAAGGATATTCAACAATATGTCTTCTATGAGCTACATGCTTCTCCATTGGCACGACACTTTGGGTTCCTCAAAACGTATGAGTGGGCACAAGATAACTTCTTTTGAAAAGGAATGAAAAGGGAAATTCATCAAATGGTGGATGAATGTGATGCTTCCAGTGACACAAGGGTGAAATGACACTCATTTTGGGATTTCTTGAAAAATTTCCCATCCCTACATGGATTTGGAAATATATTTTGATGGATTTCATTGAATAGATCCCTAAATATGGAGGGAATAAAATGATTTTGGTTGTGGTTGGTTGCCTCTTTAAATATAGTCAGTTTTTTTCCCTCATCCATCCATATACCGCCTTCTATGTCGCACAATGTTTCATGGACCATATCTTCTATCTTCATGGAATCCCTTCTTCCATTGTTTTAGACCATGATGAGACTTTCACAAGTCATTTTTGGAGAGAACTATTTTTCCAAACTAGCACTATTTAAATTATTGAACCATTGATTTATAGGCAATGAGTGCAATTGAAAGGTATAATTGTGTAGTAGAATGGAGTGAACAATGTACACTAAACAAGACAAATTTTTAGATAAAACCGATAAAATATCATCAGTAAATTACAACATTATCTTCATTCATTCTAGCAGTATACAATAGTGTTACATAAAGGAGAATTCAAATCATGTGGATAAGATTTGAATATACCAACTCAATCCTGACTAACTAGCTAACTAGAAGTGTCTAAATCACTATCAAAGATCACTAGTCTAACTCTAGATGTCTAATTCAGTCTCTCAAAGAGTTAAACTAGTTAAACAGATGAGGTAGGTGAGAAATGGAGCCTACCCCCATGCAACCATGCAAGACTAGAGCCAAATGAGCTGAAGTACATCTAACTGAATGTAACTGGAGCATAAATTAGCATAACTACCTACCAAATGAAACCAACTGATGGTGGTTGGTGGTGGCACTAAATTTTTCTCCTAAAGTGTAGGTATTGGCACTAGTGGAACCCAAATGGTACACTGATGCCTCCAATGGAGCACACTAGTGGAACCAATGGAACCAGTGGCACCAAAATCTAGAAAAGGACCCCTAATTTAGGAATATGATATAATAGACTATATATAGACAAGGGAGGATTATAAATCCTAACAACCCCCTTAATCCTAACCTGGAAAACTGTGGGCCCTGGAAACAAGGCCAAAAGTTGCCCATTACAATATAAAATAATTAAAAAGGTACTTAATAAACTAAGGGAATAAGGTGAAACGTCATGGTAACCCCCCCCCCCCCTCCCCCTCCCTCAAAATAAGAAGGAACAAGAAATACATGTTATTCTTAGGAGAAAAATTTTCCACTTTGGGAAATAACTTGCAAACAACTCTGCTGCAATTTGCAGCACTATGCATCAGTATGGTTCTGCAGTGTAGTGGCATCCTAAAGCTATGCATGCAAACCTCTCAATGTTGTTCTTATTTGATGGATGTAGTATGTGTTTTTCCTTTCTAGAGCAGGAATGGGATGGTTGATTTTCTTCTTATATGGGCCAAATGGTTGATCATTCACTATCATCAACTAACACTTTCCTGGAACCTTGTTGCACCACTCAGTAGATAGAATATCTGTGAGAGAGTGAGAGAGAGAAGCATGCTCATTCTGATACCGGAACCTTGTTTTCCTTCTGTCTTCTTGATTCCCATCACCATCCCCAGCTGTAGCAATTATCTTTGGGCCCATTTAGGCTAAGGCCACTGATTTGGGACAGGAGCTCAATATGGATCTAGAATATCATGAGGTTCATCCTCAATACCAATATCATGTCGATCTTGTTCCTCTTCATCTGAATCTGAAACATGTGACAAACATCATCATCAAAAGGTAGTGGAAGAGTGGTTATACCTTCTTGGCCTTCGAATGGTGGTAGATCAAACAACTGATTTTCTTCAAAATGAACACTACACTCAATGAATAATGTCATAGTTTCAATTTCCATCAACTTATATGCTTTTTCATCTTCAGCATATCCTAGCAGGATGCATTCACTACTCTAGTCTTGGAAGGACTTTCTCTTATAAATGGGTAGTCTGTCCCAAGATTTGGAACCAAAACCTCTCAAGTGAGAGACATTGGGATCATTCCCATGCAATGCTTTGAATGGAGTGACCCCAACCACTTATTTATGAGGAACTCTATTTTGTATGTATGAATCATAGTTTACAACTTATTCCTAAAAGAGAAGGAGAAATATTCTTGGCTTGGAGAAGACATGTTTCCATCTCCTTCACTGATCTATTTTTCCTCTCAGCCACACCATTATATTGTGGTGTGTATGGAACTGAGTGTTCCATTTGAATCCCCTCTGATCCACAATAATTCTGAAAATACCTTTTAATGTATTCACCTCCATTATATATTCTTATGGACTTTATATTTATCCTGAAACTATTCTCAATCAAAGCTTTAAAAACTTTGAAAATTCCAAATACTTCTGATTTCGGTTTCATAAAATATACCGAGCATAACCTAGGACAATCATCAATAAAATTAAGGAAATACCTGCAACCATTAATTTATGTTGTAGGAATTTTTCATGACACACCATTATGTATCAAATCAAGTGTAGAGGAAGCTCTATGTTCCTTCCCAAATTCATACCTTTTCTCTGGATGCTCACCTACCAAGCAACCAAAACATACTCCATCTGATGTTTGGATGAGAGGCAAGCCTCCAACCATTTTGTCATTATGGAGTTGCTGGAGATATTTTAAATTGAGATGCCAAAATATCTCATTCCATATCTTTCTGGTATTCTTATCATGATTCAATAGAGCTATAGAACATGAAATAGGAAAAAAATGACAGAAGTCATAATCCTTTGTGGCAAGATTTGAAATCCCTTTCACTATGATCTTTCCAGTAGATTTTTCTGTGATTTCAACTAAGTCAGAGTTGAATGTAACTCTCTTGGGAGAGCCTATATGGTTCATATAATAAACAAAAAACAAATTTTTTGCAAGAGAGGGAACATAGAGAACATTGTTTAACTCACAATGTTGGATTTTAATTGAATCTCTCACGACAGATGGGATTTGGGATTCATCTCCCATGTGAATTATAGGTCCTCCTAATAGAGTGAGAGTGGAGAAGTATTGCTTTGAGGAAACCATGTGGTTGGATTCTCCAAAATCAATTAAGAAATATTTCAACTAAGTAATTCCTGCCTTCAAGGCATGGAAACTCTCATGATCTTTTATCGGTGGTCCAGCATCATCCTTATCTACTCCTCATAGAAGGGAAATATTGTTTTGTTCAAGGAGGGATGAAAATTGGTTGATTTGCTTCTTCATGTGTTGGATTTTAGGATGAAATCCTCTCATACAATAAGGACACTTAGTATTTTCAAACTTATTCTTCTTTTTGGAACCCAAGGCTCCTTTGGAGGACTTCTGATTCTCTTTTGGCTTCGAATCAAAGGATTTAGGATCCTTCCACTTGTGCTTCCCTTTTTCTTATACATTGGTTGAGTTGGACATCAAAAGAGAATTATTCTTGGAATTTTGGAGTACTCCCATTTGAACCAACTTATCATTCTCATGCATTAAAGACTCATCCAAGCCATATTCCAATTAGGGATGGAAGCTCTTACGGAATGGAAGGTAGAGATGAAGACAGAGTACTTTGAGCCAAGCTTCCTTAGTACCAATACAACTAGTTTCTCATCTTTCCACTTTGCTTACACTATATTTTTAAAAAATTGTTGGATAGTTTCAAAACTGCCGAGATGCAATGCAATTAGCTCATTCTCCAATATGTTCCCTCCAAGATCATCTTTTTTTCCAAACAATGATTCAAGATTCTCCCAATATTATTTAGGATTCTTGGATCCCTTAAGGTGAAAGAGGATATCCCAGGATATGTGAGTGCATAGGATGCCAAATTCTTCATCCAACCAATTCAAGAACTTAGTTTTCTCAGGAGGATGATGAGGATATGTCTCTCTTCCCATATTCATCCTAAACAAGCAAAGCTTGCGCAAGGAGACTTACATATATGCCCTCCAATCAACGTAGTTGGATGGTGTAAGGATCCGGGGTAAAAGAGTTGAGGAAACCATCGAACTTTATTCTGAATAGTCAATTATTCAACAAGCTACGTAGTTACTTGCATGTATCACTACAAAAAAAAATCACAATCATGTCAGAATCAAGCCTTCCATATCAATGTGTACACTTTCTCAAGGTCCATCACACCTACAGAGACTTCTCTAGATGAATCCAGATTTAGAAATGCACACTTTGCATTATTTATGTGGAAACACAGCAACTTTTGGTGTACAATGGAGATCATACAGACTTGCTTATAGCCTGAACAAGGCTCTAATACCATGTTCAAATTATTGAACTATTGATCAACATGAAATGAGTGCAATTAAAAGGTATAATTGTGTAGTAGAATGGAATGAACAATGTACACTGAACAAGACAATTTTCAGATAAAACCAATTAAAGATCATCAATAAATTACAGCATTATCTTCTTTAATTCTAGCAGTATACAACAGTGTTACATAAAGGATAATTTGAATCATGTGGATAAGATTCAAATATACTAACTCAATCCTAACTGACTAAATCACTATCGGAGCTCACCAGTCTAACTCCATATGTCTAATTCAATCTCTCAATCAGTTAAACCAGTTAAATTGATGAGGTAGGTGAGAAATGGATCCTACCCCCATGAAGACATGCAAGACTGGCACTAATTGAGTTAAAGGACATCTAACTGAATGTAACTGGAGCATAACTTTTCATAACTACCTAGCAAGTACAACCAACTGATGGATTTTGGTGGTGGCACTTGGAGTGGCTCCTAAAGTGTAGTGATTGGCATTGGTGGAACCCAAATGGCACCAATGGAGCACACTGGTGGCACCAATGGCACTAGTGGCACCAAAATCATGGTTGCACCAAACTCTAGCAAATGACTCCTTAAGTTAGGCATATGATCTAATAGACTATATCTAGACAAGGGAGGAGTATAAAAACTAATAAGCACCAAAATGAAGATGAGTTTAGGGTATCACCCACAAACAAACGCTCATACTGAAGTTATAAACAAATGTTTGGAAACTTATCTTTGTTTCTTCACCTCTGAACAACAATGTTGGTGGGAAAAGTGGCTCCCTCTCACTGAATGGTGGTACAATACCTCTTACCACACTACAATTAAAATGACTCCATATAAAATAGTCTATGATTAGGAACTGCCATTTCTCCTTCCAAACACCCCCAATAGTTCACCAATTCAGGAATTTGACATGGTTCTCTGAAACCGAGATAATATTCTTCACATTTTACAGGACAATATTCACATCGAAAGAAACTGAATGAAATAACAAGACGATCAACATCGTTTTGAGTGCACTTTTCAAGTCTGTGGTATGGTTTTTCTTCATCTACAACCTTACAAGCAATCCTATATGAAACTCAAAGGGAGTCATAAGCTAGCTCAGTAGTTCTATGGACCATATAAGGCTATTCAAAATATTGGGTCCCTTGCTTATAAATTGGAACTTCCTCCTTCTTCTTGTGTTCACCCAATATTTCATGTCTCTTGTCTTAAGAAATTTATTGCAACCAATATCAGAGAAAAAATTGGTTTTACCAGAACTGGATAGTGAAAGATCCATTATTTTGGAGTCGGATTCCATACTCAATAGGAACACTCATCAGCTTCACTCTTGATCCATCACAAAGGTATTAATTCAGTCGCATGGTATGCAACTAGAGGATGTTACATGGGAACCACTCCTTCAGATTCAACAACAATTTCCACATCTAAATATTTGATGAGAAATATTTTCTAAGAGGGAGGGGATGTTAGGAACCTGTGCCAACCCTTCTATTTACATTATTAGTATATTGTTGTTGGAAGCACATGCTTTGTAATTCGTCCCATGAGTATATTGTATTATCCTACATTCATGGGGAGTAGTAGTTGTTTATATTAGACTTAGTATATAAGTACATGTTGAGGCCAATGAAGGAATCCACGAGTTATTTGTATTGAGCTTGCTCAAATAAGGTTTCCCCCTTGAAGTGGAATGTGATCAATAAATTCCTTCTGTGTTCTGTTATTTCTGTTATATTGTGCATTTTCATTATTTATTTCAGGAGGTTTCTTTCATATGCATTGAGTACATGATAATACCCTTATTCTTAATGAGTATAAACCCCATATTAAAGAGAAGAATTTGACAAGGGGTATTGTTTTTAAGCTCAAAATTATTCATTATTAAAAAAAATTGGATTGACTTGACCAAAAGTTGATAGAATGACAATAAATACTATAGTTATTTTATTTTATTTTTAATTTAATACCTCTTTAATATTGATGGCAGCGATGATGATAATGTTACCATCCATGGAGATCAACATTGGTCTATCTAACCTTAATAAAGAAAAGTTATTTGTTTTGTTTTATTGTGTTGTTTTCAAGTTCAAAGAACCTACAAATTATTTATTTTGAGG
The DNA here is from genome assembly GCA_001517045.1 of Pseudotsuga menziesii. Taxonomy (NCBI): domain Eukaryota; kingdom Viridiplantae; phylum Streptophyta; class Pinopsida; order Pinales; family Pinaceae; genus Pseudotsuga; species Pseudotsuga menziesii. The sequence continues at coordinate 374,131 of LPNX010599845.1, forward strand.
GTATTTTATGTCTTTCTCATCTCCTAGTTTAACTATGGATCTAATGTGTGTTTGTTCTTATTCTTGCAATAATTATATCTCTAGTTGAAGTAAGCAATAATTTAGACATACTTTTGATATTCTAAATTAGGGTTAATGACATATTTATAGTAATCCATTATTATTATTATTATTCTCAAACACATAACACTATAGATTTTGTTTAAAGTTACTTAAAACAATACTATTAATTGTGTTGATATCTTGAAAATAAATTCACTCTTCTATCCAATAGTACTAGAGCTATAAACTAGGATCTTGATTCCACCCTATTTTTAATGGTTGGGTGGGGTGTGTCATACACATTTCAATATTGTAGCAAAGTAGATGATTATTGTTGAGCAATATTAGGTAATAAATTTTGAGCAATGGTATGGAGTAAAGGTTGACTAGTAAAATGTATTCAATGTTAACAACAACAATTGGGAAACTAATCATTGATGATTTTCACGAATATAATTGGAAAAGCATATATGGTTTATGATTTTTTATGCCTATTTATTAAATTATTGGGTTGGAGGTATTATTAGTAAGTTTTTAACTTATTTTATGCCAATGAAATTTCTCAAGAACCTTTATGCTAGAAAATACTCTAGTTGAGAGAATGGAGAGTCTCTAATGTATTGTAACGATTTTTTAGTTTCTAAATAATAAAATTACCATGTTTGAAGTGTGGGTTTTTTTTCCTAGAAGGGTTTCTCCACGAGGAAATCACGGTGTTTAATGGTTGTATGTTTATGTGTTTTTTATTACTAGAATTTCATTTGTTTAGTTTTCTATAAATTATTGTCTCATTGATTAATAGGAAGAATATCCTCCACTTATCCTTCCTTTGATTTGGTATCAAATCATGGTCATCTTGGATCCAGTGTGTTCAACACATGGATTTGTTTTATCTATTATTGGTTTGAGTGGAATTTTACACAAAAGGATCAATAATGTTTGAAGGAAATGGTGAGGACATCTAGATTAGATATGGATAAGTTTAATTTCACTAAATTTGAGTTGTAGATGTTCAAGATGGATATTTTTCTCTTAGATAGAGATATATGGGTTGCAATATCTAGAACCAAACCCACTAGAATAAAATTTGAAGAGTGAGAAGTGTTGGAAAAAATGGTGAGAAGCCTTACCAATATTTTTTTGGATAGTTCAATGTTATTGAATGTTTTAGAATAAACATGTCACAACTCTCTAGAAAATGTTGGATTTTTTGTACCATGCTAAATTCCTAGTTAATAAAAAGTTTCTGTCGAATTTTTTTAAATATTGAGAATGAATAATGGTGACTTTTTATCCAAGTATTTGAATGTGTTTATTACTATTGTGAACTAGTTGACATCTGTTGGAGTGAATATGTAGTGGGAGGATTAGTGTATTACCCTTTTGTGTTCTTTAATAGATTCAAGGGACAACTAGCTATTTCTTATCAGAGACAATGTAAATAAATTGTCACTTTCTTAGATAAGGAGATGGAGAAAGAAGAGGGAAAATATGAAGTATAGATATAAGAAGAGGGAAAATAGTATATCCAAATGCCATGGGAGACCTAACTCTTATATAAAATTCAAGGAAAAATGTTGGAATTATGGACAGGACAAACATTTGAAAAGAGACTACAAGGAAGAGAAAAATAATAATAAGAAGGAAAATAATGATTATGGTGTTGAGTTTGAAAAATATTCTCAAGAGGATGGAGGATATGCCTCTGTTGCAACTCTAGCAACCCATGCAAACTAGAGTGCATAGTTGATATAATTTACAGATTTCTCCCATATGGATTCCCATCGAGAATAGTTTATAATGTATGATAGATATTATGGTGGGTTGGTATACCTCTGTGATGACTCTCGTCTCAAAATGGTTTGTCATGGTAGATCCTTAATGAGATTCCCTAAGTATAGTGAAGGGTATCAGTGGAGTTTTTCACCTTCACAGTTTGATACATGTTGATAGGGTAGAATTACTTCTTCTCGGTTTGGTACATGTTGATAGGGTAGAATTACCACTTGTAATTAGCATGGATCTTCCCCAATGTAAGGGACCAATTAGGCCTCATGCTATTTAAAATAAGGAAAATGTCTATCTTTTGGCATGAGTGTAATTACAATATTTTGGTTGGGGTTCCTGAAAATATATTTTGAAGAATTAGACATAGAATGTATATATCCTCACCATTATATTCAACAAACAATTATTGTTTGTTTTTTATAACAAAAACGTATATGATTATATTGATGAAAGGATGAAATAATTAAGCAAAAATATGCAAAATATCCTCATTCAATGTATATAGGATCGAAGTCTAAAAGTAGATCCATTAAAAATTAATTACATTCATCCATATTTGGGAGTATCTGCTCCATAAAAGAAAAGGAGAAAATAATGTGCTTCCATAGATTCTAATATACTATCCATTTAATAGAAGGGAAAAAAAATCTGCATAAAAGATTATACTAATGTCGAAATCATAATTTAGCTCACATAAGGGAGCAACTTCTGCTTCAAAGTAAAAATATTCATTATATGTATTCTCATAATATGTAGAAGGAGTATTTCTAAACTGATCTTCCTCCATGTCAGTATCCTCACTCACAATATCCTAAACCTATTCCTCATCTTCATAAATTCCTTCATCTCCTTCATCACTATCATCAACATAATCCTCCTGATCATCCTAAAGGAAATCAACCTTATCACTAGTAACCACAGGGAGAAGAGAATCCATTTGAGATTTACCTTATGATGTGGAGATGATATGCATAGACTGCGCCACATAAAATCCATCACTAGGCCGATCGTTATAGTTTTCATCAACCTTATAACTTTTACCTCTTAAAATATCTTCATGAATATTTACCAAATTATCATGCTTACTAACATCCTGAAATGACAAGCCCTAACCACACCATTGAGGTGATTAAAATTATTATCCATATTAGAAAAAAAATTGAAAGGGAAAATTGTTTAATATCTCAAATTTTCCATCAATGTCATGGATATGCGAAAGAATTTGTTGCACATACCCCTTTATAGAATTAATTTCATCCCTCAATTCCTTCGGTTGATTTTGAAAATCATTCATACCATCCTTAAAATAATAAATATCTTAGCAAGGTCATCGATTTTCTTTAGAATATCCATGTTCAAAATATCACTACAGTTTTTCCTTACCCAATAAACATAAATACTATGAAAAGGTCCACAAAAAAACGTTCATTTTAATCACCAAATCCTCCGAACCAAAGACAAAACAATCGGAAAAAAAACTAAAAAACAATCCACTATGGTAATTCCATCCCAAATAAGAATAGTTACCATCAATATAGATAAAGAAACCTTTAGGAACACTACTATGCTTGATGAGAGAAGGTGTCACAAAATCGAATACTAGAAGGAGTGTCTAAAATATTACATAAAGGGAATAACTGAGAAAACCAATGAATATAACAGGAGCCTCCAAACACCCACCTCCCTAAACATAGGATAAGGCGATCAATTCGCTAAGATATCCCACAACCATTCTAGGGACAAAAAATTTCCAAACTTTGTTGACAGGAATCCTCAAAGAACTGAAAGAACTAACACATGGAATAGATCGCAAACTACGATGAAGAGGGAAATATAAAGTGAAGCAACTTATCATATTAGTGGAATTCTTAGCAAACTAAACGCTCGAATATGTCACTCTAATTGAAAGGACCAAAGTGTGAAACCTATTCCAAAACATGTCAGCGCAGGGAGGGATCATTCACCTCCACAAAAGAAGGAATTTTTTTTTATAAAATTGCATTAAAACAACTCAGGGTAGATGCATTGTTTTGATAACATTGTCATTTTATTATATCCACATTAAGGAAATTCAGAAGCCTGGTTATCCAATACATAAACCATAGAATTGGGATCCCCTTGGACATGAAAAAAATTATGGATTTGAAATGAGGGAGATGACAAAGTATCTTATGATGAATACAACCAACTATTTCATCAAGATTTTTTTTCCATGTCTAATTTGTGAGAGGACAAGAAGAGAATCCCATACCACAAATAAATAACATACACCATATTATGAAGACAACTTTAATCCGAGATATAAAGGAAATATCTTGGCATAATTTTTTGTTTAAATTCCCAACCCACATGAAAAGGTCTTAACAGTATGTCCTCTAGGGTAAGGAAGAACACACCACCTCATAGCTTCTATTAGAATTAATGTTCCATTGATCTTCAGGAGATGAGTGCAATTAGATTGAATTATTATGCAGTGTAAAGGAATGAATAATACTCACTAAACAAAACAAATCTCATAGGAAACAAACAAGTATTGCTCAGTATAATGATAGTATAAAATTCATTGATCCCAACAGTATACAAGAGTGTTACATAAAGGAGAATTCAAATCATGTGGATAGGATTCGAATCACCAAATCAATCTAACTGCATTGATAACTAGAAGTGTCTAAATAATTATCAGAACTGACAAGCTAAGTGCCAATTATCTAATCTAGTCTCTCAATTAGTTATAATAATTTAAACTAGTCTAACTGAGGTGGTAGGTGAGAAGTAGGTGAGAATAGGCACCTTCCCACATGCATCCATGCAATACTGGCACTACCTGAACTGGAGGACATCTAAATAAATGTAACTAAAGCTTAACTAAGGTTGACTAGTCACCAATTTCCAACAAATGAATGAGCTTGGTGTGGATACTCTCAGTGGCTCCTAAATTGTAGGGATTGTTCTAGGAGGTGCATAGACTTATGCATGAATGTGCAATCAGTTTCAATTAGCATGTATCTGTGTTCCCCACATTGTAGTGACTAGTACATGTGGCCCTATTAGGAAAAGTGGACCCAATGGTACTAGTTGACCCAATAATAACTATATGACTCCTAATTTAGGAAAATATAATCTAATAGAGTAGTTTGGAGAAGGGAGGATTATAAATACTAACACCCCCCTTGTAATCCTAACTTGGACAACTATGGGCCCTGGAAACAAGGCCAAAAGTCACCCATATAAAAATCTAAAAGAATTAAAAAAAAATGTTGCTTAATAAAACGAGGAAATAGCGGAAAACCTCATGGGACACCCCCCCGCCCGAAAAAAGAGGGAACAGGAAAATACAAGCTATTTTTAGAAGAAAATAAGTTTCCTCCTTAGAAAATAACTTCTCAAAAACTCTACTGCAAATTGCAGCTCCTATGCAGTAGTATGGTTCTTCTGTGCAGCAGCATCCTAAAGATGTGCATATGAACCTATCAATGTCCTTTTGAACTAATGGATGTTGTATGTGTTTCTTCTGGATGAAAGAGGTTTAGAAAGATCAATTTTCTTCTTCTATGGGACAAGTGGTTGATCATTCGGTATCATCATGTAGCACTTTCTTGGAACTTTATTGCACCACTCTGTAGGGAGAAAAAATTTTAGAAACAGAGAAACATGCTCATTCTAATACTAGGACCTAGTTCTCCTTCTTTCTTCTATATTCCCAACACCATTGCTAGCTATAGAAATGGGATTTCGATCCCATCTAGGATTAGAACTTTGGTTTGGAATGCTTGTTGGATCTGGATCTAGAATCTCATGAGATACAATGTCAATACCAACATCATGATGATATTGATTGTCTTCATATGTATATGAAACATGTAACAAATAATCATCATCAAAAGGTAGTGGAAGAGTAGTTATACCTTATTGTTATTTGAATGGAAATGGATCACACAACTGATCTTCTTCAAACTAAACACTCTGCTCAATGAAGCATTTCCTAGTTGAAAACTCCATCAACTTGTAATATTTTTCACCTTCTACATATCCCAGTAGAATGCATTCGATAATGTTATCTTGGAAGGCCTTTCTCTTATTAATGGGTATTATGGCTCAAGCTTTAGAGCCAAAAACTATAAAGTGAGAGACATTGGGATTATGGCCATGTAGTGCTTCGAATGGAGTGGCCCCAACCAATGATTTATGAGGCACTCTATTCTACAAGTATGAAGCATAGCTTACAGGTTCTGCCCATAGAGAAGGAGGAATATCCTTGGCATGGAGAAGACATGTTTCCATCCCCTTCAATGATCTATTTTTCCTCTCAGCAACACCATTTTGTAGTGCTGTGTATAAAACTGAGTGTTCCATTCGAATCCCCTCTTATTCACAATAATACTGGAAATATATTTTAATGTAATAGCCTCATTTATCATATCTTATGGACTTGATTTTTTTCCTGAAACGTTTCTCAACCATAGCTTTAAAAACCTTAAAAATATTAAAAAAAATCTGATTTCTGTTTCATAAAGTATATCCAGCATAACCTAGAACAATCATCAATAAAAGTGAGAAAATACCTGAAACCATTAATGGATTTTGTTGGCATTGATCCTTCCGCATCACTATGTATCAAATCAAGTATAGAGACAACTGTATGTGCCTTCCCAACTTCATACCTCTTTTTTAGATGCTTACCTACCAAGCGACCATAACATACTCCATCGAAATTTTGGATGAGAGGAAAACCTTCAACTAGTTTATCATTATGGAGTTGCTAGAGATATTTGAAATTGAGATGCCCAAATCTCTCATGCTATATCTTACTGGTGTTGTGAGCATGATCCAATAAATATATAGGAGGTGAGACATGAAAAAAATGTGAGAACTCATAAGCCTTAGTAGTGTGATTAGCAATACCTTTCATTATGAGCCTTTCGTTATCTTTTTTTGTGATCTCAATTGAATCTGAGTCGAATTTAACTCTCTTGGGAGAGCCTGTATGGGTCATCTGATAAAAAGACAAAAAAATAGCTGCAGGGGAGGGAATATAGAGAACATTTTTGAACTCACCATCCTGGATTTTAATTGAACCTCTTCCTGCTGTTGGAATTCAGGAGTCATCTCCCATGTGAATATTAGGACCTTTTCATAGTGTGTGGGTAGAGAAGTATTCTTTGGAGGAAAACATGTGTTTGGATGCTCCAAAATCAATCAAGTAGGATGTCGACAGAGTAAGGCCAGCCTTCAAGGCATGGAACCTCTCATGATCATCTGTCTATGGTTCAACATTAGACTTATTTCCTCCATGTGGAATAACAATGTTGGTTTTTTAAAGGAGAGTGGACAATTGGTCGATATACTTCTTCATACAAGAGTTCTCATGATGAAAACCCCTCATACAATAGGGACACTTTGACTTTTCAAACCTTTTCTTCTTCTTGGATCCCGAACCTCCTTGAAAAGAATTCTAACTCTCTTTAGGGTTCAAATTAGATGCTTTAGGCCCCTTCCCCTTATCCCTTCCTTTAGCTTGTCCATTGATAGAGACTGTCACCATTAGAGCTTGGTTTTTGGAATTTTGGAGGACTCCCATCTAGACCAAATTTTATTGCTCACGTATTAAGGACTCGAAAAATCCATCAAGTGTAGGAATATTCCAATTGGAAACGGAAGCTCTTCCAAAATGGAAGGTAGAGACAAATACATAATACTCAGATCCAAGTTTCCTGAGTATGGATAGCATAACCTACTCATCCTTTCTCTCTATTCCACATTTCTTACATTGTAGTGCAAGAGACTTGAATTTGGTAAAAAATTGTTGTATGGTCTCAAAATTGCGGGGTTGCAATGATACTAGCACATTGTCTAGAATGTGTCCCTGAATATCATCTTGCTTTCCAAAAAATAATATGAGCTTCTCCCAATATTCTTTGGGAGTTCTCAATCCATCAAGGTAAAAGAGGAGATCTCTAGAGATGTGACCACAAAGGAAACTGAAGGCTTCATCCAGTCAGTTCAAGAAATTATTCTTCTCAGCAAGCTGATGAGCTTCAATCTCTCAACCCTTTGTCATCCTGTACAGGAAAAGATTGCGCAAGGAGACCTACATATCTGCCCTCTAATCAACATAGTTGAAGGATGTGAGGATATCGGGTAAGAAATATTGATTCTCCATCGATTCTCCTTCCAATCAGTCAATTTATTTAGTCAAGCTACATAGAACATGTAAGAAAACACTGCAAAAACAAAACCAATTCACACTATGTCAGAATCAATCCTTCCCTCTCGACATGTACACTTTCTCAGGGTTTGTCATGGTTGCGGAGACTTCTCTAGACAAATCTAGTGTTAGCAATGCAAATATTGTGGGACATATGTGGAAACTCAGCTTCTTCTAGTGTACAATGGAGAGTAGAAAAACTTGAAGCTTTCCTAAGGAGGCTCTGATACCATATTAGAATTAATGTGCCATTGATATTTAGGAAATGAGTGCAATTAGATTGAATTATTATTTAGTGTAAAGTAATGAATAATACGCACTGAACAAAACAAATCTCATAGGAAACGGACAAGTATTGCTCAATATACTTACAGTATAAATTCATTAATCCCAATAGTATACAAAAGTGTTACATAAAGGAGAATTCAAATCACCAACTCAATCTGATTGCATGGATAACTAGAAGTTTCTAAATCATTATTGAAGCTTACTAGCTCAGCTCTAGTTGTCTAGTCCAGTATCTCAATCAATCATAATCAGTTAAACTAGTCAAATTGAGGTGTTGGGTGATAAGTAGATGATAATGGCCTTCTTTCCACATGAATCCATGCAATACTAGCACTAACTGAACTAGAGGACATCAAATTGGATGTAATCAAATCATAACTAAGGTTGACTAGTTACCAGCTTCCAACAACTGAAGGAGGTTGGTGTCGGAACTTCCAGTGGTTCCTAAATTGTAGGGATTGGTCTAGGAGGTGCATATATTGATGCATGAATGTGAAATCAGTTGCAATTATCCTCTATCTATGTTCTCCTCCCTCTAGTGACTGGTACATGTCACCCCATTAGGCCAACTGGACCCAATAATAACTATATGACTCGTAAGTTGGGAAAATATAATCTGATAGGCCAGTTTGAACAAGGGAAGATTATAAATCCTAAGACCTTCCACCCCATACAATTATTTATTATTTAATCATGTAATATATAGGTAATTAATCACTAATTTTAGAATAATATGAAATCTAATGATCAATAATCCAATTATATCTCCATAAGATATAGAAAAAGAGATAAGAAAATAAATGGAATGAGAATAAATCATTAACAAAAGAACAATATGTAAATTAAGGATCCATTTAAGAAATACTATAATAAATAATGAACATATAAATAGTTATATACGCATTACAACTATAAAATATATAATTCTCCTTCAATAATCTAGCCAACAATAGATTCCCTTCATCAATTTTCAAGAAATTAATCTAGTCAATAATAGCTTCTCTTTACAATGCATATTTATAGTTTGATTCAAGTAAATACTCCTCATACTTGGACAATTGACCTCCTAAATTCTCAATATTTTTTTTTTAAAATTAATTTATGCATTCAACCTTGTCCCTAAAATATTGATTCCAAACTTCACTTGCAAACAACAGTCCAATAGACACTGGAAAAGATAATTCTTCAAAAGCCACCTCATTCATAATGAGCTCTCCTTCCATTGGATCTAAACCTTTTTGCAAGGTGTTGATAAATGGATTGATAAAAAATTTCTATTAAAGGAATATTGATATACTCCAACAACCTTTCCTACATTACTCTTGTATATAGGGAACCAATTCCTAATTGTTGATGTATTTGTAACTTTGGAATGTAATCACTTGTATATTTCTTATTGTATTTCAATGTACCCCGACGTATATGTTTATTCCTCTGATCATGAGAGTCATTAATATAATAAAGTCATGTAAATTCAATGAGGTTAACCCTCTGTTGTAAGTTGGGGCAACGGTCCCCATAGTTGAGTGGTATTAGGGTTACTAGAATGTCCTAGTGAGGTCGGCCCTGTAAGAGTAAAATTCAAGTGGAAAATAAGTATAAATAGAGAGTGAGACTCTCTATTTGCAACACACACTCACTCAACTGTAGCGCATGAGTGAGATAGGAGGGGCTCGCACAAGTGAGAGAGAGAGAACAATTGTCGGAGATCATCTTTGTGTTTTTGGGTTTTACTTTTGCTATTGGTGCTCATTCTATCTCCGAGGAAGTTGTAGAGTTTTCTCCATGATGGTTTCCCCATTGAAAATTCTTTGTGTCTCTCATCTCTTGTGATTATTGTTGTGCATGTTATTCTCTGAGAGAAGATCCTAGATCATATTGATTAAACGATAAAAATATAACATGGTATTAGAGCTAACCTAAGTTGAAGACACTATGCAGCTACAGAATCTAGGGATTATTACTTTTGGGTCTCTCTCCACATATCATTAGCAAAAGGAGGCTAGGATAACTCTCCATTGAAGACAACATCTTTTTGTTGAAGCAAAATTTGATTTCAGGCATTTTCCATTTTTGACTTGTCACTGCTGCGGGAAATTAGGGATTTTCAAAGAAGAGGAATTTTTGAGCGAGCCCAGCATAGGCTTTCTCTCCTCCTTAAAATATAAATTTAGAGACCGATATCGAAGTTTTTGGTCGGGTATAACTCTGGGAAATTCAAACCCTAATTTGAAAAACCCTAAAAGACTAAAACTAGTCATTTTGGTGCATTCTCTATATCTCGAGATTGGAGAAGGCTTAGGAGCCTAAATGTTTACATACCAAATTTTATTTATTGATGAACCTTGGGTAAACATGTTTGCCTCATGTTCACTATATTCTAGGAGATATGATTCCTCCAAATGAGGGTTCCTGCCTCCTCCAAAATACAATCATAAACAGGTGACCTAGAGATATTTTCTATATCTCAGGGTACGAAGGTCCAAATGGAATTTTGAAATATGTTCTAGATAGGTTATGGAGTTTAATTTCCATGGTAAAATTTTCAGACCCCAAAGGTGAAACAGTAACACATGGAAGTCTGTACAATTTTTCTATGCTGAAGAGTCCTAAAATAAGTCACCTTGGGAAAACTCTCATAAGTCCCAATTGGTGAAACCAATTCTGCTCAAATTTGTGGTGTTTGAAAGAGGACATATGAGGATACCTGAGTGTGAAGTTTCAGGCATAGAGGAGTAGTAATTTCATATATACCACAGATACAATATCAAGAATTTATACAGAATAAATTGGAAAACTAGGGATTCCTGTTCCGGGAGCTTCCCTCCATTGTTTTAAGAAAAGGAGTACATTGGACAGCTCACCTTGAAGAGGCCCATCCTTCCATACAATCAAAATTTTGAAATTTCATGTTTTGAAAATTAGGGTTTCTCTAAAAAACCCTAGATCAGCCAGCTCTGGAACTAGGACAGACACCTGAAATCGGTAAGATCTAATTTTTTTCTATTTACATTTGAGGTTCTCATTTCAAAAATGACTAATCACACCAGCTTGATGACAAGGTTGGTGAATTTGGAAACTTCGAGTATGGAAGTATAGGACCTCTATGATCCTTGAAGAAATTGAATTGGATCATTATTTTAGAAAGAAAGGTCTAAGAGCCAGAGGGAGATGAGGCTAAGGATAAATCCAAGAGAATAATTGTAGATTCTACTAAAGATCATCTCATCCCTCATGTGCCATCCTTGAAGACACCAAAAGGAAGTTCTTGTTTCTATGACGAAGCAATCAAAGAAGAACAAGATATTGTTATAACCACCTTGAATGGACTCCAAGGATCATGAGATTCATTCATGCGAGGAATGTGTTCCAGAAGGAAGTGATTACCTTTAGTAGACTCTAATAAGAGTGCACACAAGAAGAAGCTCCACTCATAATAAGAGAAGAGAAGATGGGATCAACTAAAGATCAAGATCTCACGATTGAAAGAAGATCCCTCAAACGATGAGGAATATGAAAGACTCAATTCTTGAAAAACCTCTTATCCATCTTAGCGTTTGGATAAGAAATGATGTTGTCATGAATGAAGAATATGATAAAGCTAAAGGTGCAAGGAGTCTACCCACAGAACAATTAAAGATACTATAGTTGAATTGTCTTTTCCTATATATCTAGTTGTTTATATGACATTGTTTAGTTTTGAAATGTATTATGCATGATAGAATAATGAAAAATATACTACCAATATGCATGTGACAGGTAAGTAGCCCATGGTGCTATGCAACACTCCATTTCTACTTACCTAGAATGAAACCTCTTTGCTGACGTATTAGATTAGTGCACAATCTCAATGATGTCATGGTAGAGATGGAAGGAATCTAGAAATTTTCCGTGAGATATGGATGAATGTTGTACTGGATAAAATATTTGCATGATTATATATTTATGCATAAATAATTTTCCATTATGAATATTCCTTATGAAATGTTTCTAACCATACAATTGGTTCATTTGACTTGTAGCAAAGATTGGGTACAATCACATACAAGAAAAGAAGGATGAGACTTGTTCTGAAGAACAAGTGATGATAGTTCAAGAAACAATCCAAAATGAAGAATAGTATGATGAGACTTCAAGAGGCCTTAGACACACTCTAGTTATGTGACACTATTGAGCGACATCATTGATGTAGAGCCTTCCATATATGAAGAAGTAGCCAAGAAGAAAGGGAAGGAAACTACCAAGAAGAATGATGTCTAGGATGTGGTATCGAGACCTGAGGGGAAGTCCGTAGTGTCTTGCATATGGATCTAGAAGATCCACCATGCAATAGATGGCAACATCGTGAGATACAAGGTAAGATTCATAGTGTGAGGATTCTCACAGAAAGAAGGAATAGACTACGAAGAGACATTTGCAGCCATTGGAAGTTAAGACACATGGCATGCAGACACATGTGGGAAAATTAAAGAAGGCCTTGTACGAGCTCAGAAGGCACCAATGGGATAACACATACATGAGGAGCTTGAATATCGCCTAGAGTGATGAAGATATTAAACTTTGCTACAAGGTTGAAGATGAAATCCTATAGAAGATGATGAGCTCACATATGGGTGCACGAAGAAATTTTGAAAAAGTTCAAGATAGAGGATCTTGGTATCCAGTAACCCTAGATGGATACATAGAATATTAGTAGCAGAGGAAGATACTTGTCACTCCAATATAGGATGTTTCAATACATAGAGTATGAAAGGCAGAGGGAGAATGATGTTACACTTCAAAGGGAGTGACTGTAGGAGATCTTGAAGAGGTTCGGGATGATGGACTGTAAGGCCATGACCACACCTATGGTATCAAACCTAAATATATTGAGAGATGCTTCATCAAATTCAATTGATTCTACAATGTATCATCAGATGATTGGGTCATTGATGTACCTAATGAATACGAGACGAGATATTTGCCTTGCTGTGAACAAATTGAGCCAGTCCCTGATGGATCTAAGACATGCTCACCTGGTTGCAAAGCATGCAGTGAGGTACCTGAAGGGTACAATTAAGTATGAGCTCAATTATTATACAAATTAGAAGAATAACCTGCATGGTTATGTTGACTCAAATTGATAGCTGCACTAAGAAGAAGAGAACCTTGGAATGCTTCTTTAGTTTGAGATCGAGTATGGATTACTGGTTTGGAAGGATGGAGTCCAGCATGGTGTTGAGTATAGCCAAGGAAAAAGATGTTTCCACTTGCTCATATATTTGCGAGGTAGTATGTTTCTTTTGAAAGCTACTATTTGATTTGATTGATCCGACTTGCATTTTTGTATGATGTAGAGAGGAGCAGTGAAGCTCTAGTTTGTGATCCAGATTGAGATCTCTCGAAAGAGGGAGTTCTAACATAGCCAATGAGGCAAGTTGTCTGAGCATAAAATACTAGCAAAGATTGTAGGTTTCTCAAATGTAATCATTCCTATAGGTTGTCCTTGGATGTAATCAGTCCTAATGAAGCTCGTAGGTTATCCTTGGACGTAATCATCCTTGATGTGATTCTATGCTAGAAATGGCCAGAGTGAAGTTTGAGTACTTTAGAGAGAAGCTTGTTTTTTTTCAGATCGAGGTTCCCTCCAAGGGGAAGTGATGAGTCCGAGAGCCTTTCTGAGATGGTGTCAGGTTGGGCCTCCCATGGTCAGATGTAAGTGCAGATCCTTTCCTTAGATGGTAGTAGGTGTATCCTACCATGCCAACATACATAAGTACATAGCCTTTCCCGAATGGTAGTAGGTGTGTCATACCATGCCGATGGATGTATGTGCTAGAGCCTTTCCTAGATGGTAGTAGGTGTGTCCTACCATGCCAGTGAATGTGAATTTTGTGTATCTGGGTTGTGCTTTGAGATGACTTGAAGAGAAATACCTTGCAGAGGGCAAGGCCTACATCCAACATGGCTCTATAGAACTACATCCAACATGAAAAAGGGCTGGCTCTGTATAGAAATACCATGCAGAGGGAAAGTCCTACATCTAGCATGAAAAAGGGATGGCTTTGTAGAGGAATACCTTGAAGAGGGAAAAGCCTACATCCAAAATGAAAAGTGTTGGCTCTGTAGAACTACATCCAACATGAAAAAGGGTTGGCTTTGTATAACTACATACAACATGAAAAAGGGATGGCTCTATAGAGGAATACCTTGCAGAGGGAAAGGCCTACATCCATCATGAAAAAGGGTTGGTTTTGTAGAACTACATCCAACATGAAAAAGGTTTGGCTCTATAGATGGAGAACTACATCCAGCATGAAAAAGGGTTGGCTTTGTAGAACTACATCCACCATGAAAAAGGGTTGGATCTATAGATGGAGAACTACATCCAGCATAAAAAACGGATGGCTCCATAGACTTACATCTAGCATGAAAAATGGATGGCACTATAGAATTACATCCAGCATGAAAATAGGGTTGTCTCTGTTGATGAAGACCTACATGGAGGATAGGCCTACATCCAGCATGAAAAAGGGTTCGCTCTGTAGAACTTCCTATGACGAGTAGATTTGAGAGATAACACCATTTTCTTGACATAGCGATAGGAGCTTTGATTATGATCCAGATTTGATGATGATCCAGTGATGAATACTTCTTATGATGAAATGTGTCAAGAGAATACCTTCCTAGTTAAGAGGGAGTGTTGATGTATTTGTAACTTTGGAATGTATTCACTTGTATATTTCTTATTGTATTTCATTGTACCCTGACAAAAATGTTTATTCCTCCGATCGGGAGATTCATTAACACAATAAAGTCATGTAAATTCATTGAGGTTAACCCTCCATTGTAAGTCAGCACAATAGTCCCCACAGTTGAGTGGTATCAGCGTTCTTAGATTCTCCTAGTCAGTTCGGCCCTGTAAGAGTAAACGTCAAGTGGAAAACAAGTATAAATAGAGAACTCAAACAAGGTTGTTCATTATATTATATAGGACTCAAACAAGATTGTTCATTATCTCACTTTCTATTCCTATGGGTAGTATAATGTTTAAGTATTCTCATTAAAGAATTTAAACCAAAGTAGAATTCAAGTGGATGAATATCTCTAGTTATGCACATATTTCAGTCCTCTTCTGTATAGATGATACAATGATATTTGGTCATGGCTCAATCATAAAGATGAAAAAAAATAACGATTTGTTGAATCTTTATTGTAACTCCATAGGTATGGTAATTAATATGAAAAAGTATACACTTTTGAATAATAAAATTGTAGGGGATGTACAAAGGAAATATCAATCTATTTTCCTAATGCAAATTTCGGATTTGGACCAATGGGTCAAATGTCTTGGTTTCCACTTAAAATCAATTAGATGTTATTTTGAAGATTGTATCATGTTGTATAATAAGTTGGAATCTTGAATATCTCTCTAGTGCAATATATGGTTATCTCATGGACAAATTTTAGTATCTGTAAAGGAATTCAAAGAGAGCATACTTTTATATTGGATGAACCAATTACAAATGTTCCAAAAGGTATATTAAACAAAATAATAAAGAAATGATTCAAATTTATTTAAATTATAAAAAGATCACAGGAAGGTATTCACTTGGTAAAGTGGAAAAGACTGGAAACTCCAAAAGAAACATAGGTCAGGGGGTTACAATCATCCACCATTTTAGTTTAGAACTCGTAGCCAAAAGTCTATAAAGGCTGGTTTAGAATGATGTTATTTAGGGAAGAGTTATGGAATCCAAATACTTAAAAAGGTAGATGGTGAAAATTTGGTTTGTAATAGAAAGGAAATGGGTCTAGGGAGCCTTTTTAGTGTGGAAAGATTTGGTAAAACCATTCCTTATAGGTAAATGGGAATCATGGAAAATTGGGAATGAAAAAAAGGTAAGGATTGGAGAGGATCCATGGGTAGGGGTAACATAAAATTACAAGTTATGTGATGCCCTTTTGTAAGTGCATATTAATCTTAGAATATATTACTTATGATATGCATCCTCGCTGTTGAATATGAATACATGGGAATAAGGATGAATACAAAGTTAAGATAGGGGATATTGCAAGAATTGAAGATGAATGTAGTGAAGAAAGATTTTTGTAGTGAAAGATAAATATGGAACTTATCTTACCCATTAAAATAAAGAATTGTTTTGTGGTTGTCCCAAGATAATAAAATAATAATATGGGATAATGGTAAAAAGGAGGAATGGACCACTTATTTGTGACTTTCCCTTTAAAGTTGTATGGAATGAGCTAACACTATTTATTGTTGGAAATCCAAAATAAGAAAACTTGAATTTAATTGATTACATGTTTCGCTAGTTATCAAGTAATACAATCTTATATTTTAAGTCTCTCCCATGTTTGTGTGTCTATGTAATTTGGTGTACTAGTAATAAGTTGGCGTTCCAGGATATGGTCCACAGAGTTGCACAAGTAGCTCACAAGGTCACACTAGCTTGGGTTTATCATAACATTTTTTTTAAATAAATGTCTTATATATTTTTATTATGTCCACATATTGATCATGAAAAACCTTCATGTTTCTTTTAGGAAGAAAATGAAGGAATTCATGGAATTCCCAAAGCAATGGAAATTCACTTTATTGATTATTCAAATTACTTATTATTATACCTGCCTCATGCAGGTATATTGTAATCGTTCACTTTTGACTTTGGTTGACTTTTCTATTAGTTGGTGTTTTTTGAACCAGTTTTAAAAAATTAAACCTTGTTTTCCAAAGTATGACTTAGAATAATTTAAAAAAATATTTTAAATTTTAATAAAAATATTTCTATTTGCTATTTTGTCAACTTTTAATTGGCCAGTCAGGAGATGATGTCAGCCTTGGAGTTTGTTATCTGGTTTTCACTTGACAGATGGCAACTATGACATCAGCATTTATTATATTTTATTATTATGTTATTTATAATTCAAACAGTCAACGAATCCATGACTTCCGAGGATTGGTGGATTTGGCGTTTGCGCAGGATTCTAAAACTTGGATTGCTGTACAGTTAGCTTGAGGCCGGAAGCTTCCCTCTAGCAGATTGTTGTATGTTGACCAAACAGGAGCGTCAATATAAACTGTGCGCAGCACATAGACAGTGTGGCTGGTACTTATCAACTTCTTCACTCCAGATATCTGGATCTTCGTTGCTAGCATTTATTTTGTTCTTTCCTGGACTGGCGGCCCGGTCTTTGGATTGCATCCTTTCCAACCTTGCTTTCCTTATAACGATCCTTGAGTCCAGGCTTAGCCGTTTCTTGTACTTTCTGGGGCTTCTAACTACGAGAGCACTTCTAATGGAGGTCCTTTTAAGTGTTTTCTTAGCAGTATCACCGGTCTTTCCAGCTTTCAACGGCACAACAGAGGGCGAAACGGCTTTTGGAACAGATAATTCAGGTGATGCCGCATCAGTAGTTTCATGTCTGCTTAAGGCATTTTTCCTCCTCCTTCGACCTTTATTTTCCCGTGGCTGGTCGACAGTGTCTAAATCAGAACCCAATACAGAAGCCGGGCTGTCATTGTAAATGTCTTCGAGTGCCGCAGCGGCTTTGCCATAGTCGACTTCTAGAGTTGGAATAGTGCATGCAGAGTCCTTTTTTAGTACCACTACTACTACTTCTACTGCTAGTGCTGCCAATATCTCTTTGCCGAAAGAATTCTTTCTGGAAAGGTTCAATAGCGTTACTGCTACGCCCACTTCAGTCGAACCTGGTTTCAATTTCATCAATCAAACATCCACTGCCCAAGGTTTCACTGCTGAAAAAGATCACAAGCTGATCGATAATCCCGTCTTCTGGGTATTGCAAGCTCCGAGTCGATCTGTAGGTTTTCCTACCGAAAACTTGATGCCATGGCCGGGCCAAGTATCTGACAAGTCCGTGTCAGATGCATTCTCAGACTTTTCAAGCGATGTTTGTGATTATAATTCTATAATGGTGAATCCATCCATGTACAGACAGGGACCCTGCCTTTCTTCTCTGTTGTACTCCGAAAGATCTCTAGACCAGGATTTGCTGGACAACGTAGGCACTAATTGCATGAATGGAACTGCTCAATACTGGGATAATACTAAGAATAATAATAATAATATGAGGACGAGTAGCAGGAGCAGCAGCTGCAATAGCAGCACCGCCAATCTTGAGGTCAATAATGGCGCCGCCTTCGGCCATTTTTGGGGATTCGGTGAGCGATTAGATGCATCTGACATCACCTCCGAAAATAAGCGAAAGGCTCCGCTATTTTTGGAGAAAGCAGAGACCGAATACGCTGTTAAGTGGTCTGAAATGCTGCCTCCGTTTTCAAGCCACACGCAGGAGGAGACATTGCCAATGTATATTACAACAGACTCCAAGTCTCAAGATCTAGTCTCTACTAGTAACATAAATAACCATAACCAAGTTGCTCTCAATTCTGCCTTTTTCCCAATATCATGGCAACAGCTTCAGAACACTGAGTATCCGGTACTCGGTGACAGGGCCACAATGCTCAGTACTCCGTTGTCTGATCCGATTTTCACCG
>LPNX010599845.1:394581-477208 GCA_001517045.1 Pseudotsuga menziesii
TGTTTAAGTATGAAATTAGGCAAGGCTCAAAAAATGATGTTGATTATTCTATTATCTTTGGGTTTTGTTGAATATAAGATAAAGAAGGAGATATAATAAATATCCAGACCTTTGGAGATTCAAACATTATGATTAAGTGCGAAAATCATAAATGTTAGATATGTAACCTATGCCTACAAGCAATCACGAATATGTTAAGATAGTTAAAAAATTCTTTTGATTTTATTTCTTTCAAAGATGTATATTAGGAAGTTAACTCACATGTTAATAGTTTATCTAAAGAGGATTTGACCTTGTAGGAGTGTACCTTACTTGAACTATAATTTAGGGAGTGCACTCTTTATCCATCATAAAAAATATACCTATACTAAATGTATCATTTGGAAATTTTCTTTTAGTTTTTTTTTTTTATGGTGAAGATATTGGATTTTTTGAAAAGTATTTAGTGCAAAATCTCATATACATGTAATTTGGAGGTGCTTTTTGATGAAGTAGTTGTCTTTTACACTACAAATAAATTTATATAATGGAAACTTAGTATTCTTGGAGGTTCCATGGGATGTATACCATAGATATACATCCTATATATTAATCAAGACAAGGTCTTTGCATTTAAGTTCAAAGTTCCTTAATGCATTTCAATCCCTAGATGGGATCATCCTTGGGATATCATGAGAGGAGGCTCAAGGAACGATTATTGTTACATTACTCAAATAAATAGTCATTGAATCATACACATAAAAATTGAGCATTCAGTCAATTAGGGTTATACATCAAGTTATTATGTGAGTTGGTTTGTGATTCCTTAGTAAAAAAATAAATGGTTTTCAACTCTCCTTGAACTTCCACCCCATCATCCCTATTTAAGTTGTTTGTATTTAGCTCTATCTCAAGGGATTCCATTATCTTCCTTTTTTCATAATGGTCTACCTTCCCCATGGATTTTGATTGTTCTAAAAATACATCGTGTCATGTTCCCCAAGAATGATCAACTAGAACATATTTTTGGGTTCGATTTAACCTAAGATCTGCACTATGTTATTTAAACCTAACTCTCATCGATCTACCAGTTTCTCCTTTGTAGACTTTATTGCATGAGAATTGGATTTTGTACACACCTTTGTGTTAATATTTCATATTCTAGACTAGTTATCATTAGTTTTTAATCCAAATTCACAACAGTAGCATATGTAGAATCAATGAAAGAAACACAATCACAACATATAAACATCATTTATCTTGGGAAACTCTGAAGGGGAATAAAACCCAGCAAAAATTCCTCTATATAGATGTATAAGATAAAACCAAAATACATGTATTCTCCTCCTTACTAGTATGTATCTATCTCTCTCCTATGTGATATGCAAGTGTGTGTTTGTTTCTTATAATGAGGAGCACAACTCCTCTATTTATACACTTTAAGTCACTTTACTTTTACCCTAACAAGTCGGCCCCACTAAACTGACTGAGCCGACTTCACCTAGGAAATCACAAAACAGTATTATACTATATTCATTAGGGTATTATTGACCTGACTTACAATGGCGACTTTACCTCATGAATCTATGATGACCAATTATAATAATAACATCCCGAAGAAGGAATAGAACATCTCCCTTGGGGTACATCAGTAAAACACATTTAGAATATCCTTTGAAGTTACAATATTTCAACACCCCCCCTTAACGAGAAGGGTATTCTATTGACAAGAACATCATTAACTATAGGAGTAACTAGAGAGAGCATATTCAACAGTAACAAGCTAATACATCTATACGTCATACAAGGTTTCTTAGATTTTTAATGTTTAAGCTAGCATTATCTTAGGATCTTTAATTGAGGGGATAACAAGAACATCAATAAAAAATAAGAGACAACAGGCATAAATATTTTCCTCAAGGAAACCATAAAGGAGAAAATCTTGCAAATTCCTCAAAGATAGAATCAACACCAAAAGTAAAACCCAAAAAATAGTAAGATGATCTCCCGACAGTAGTAGTCTCTCTCTCTCTTGTCCCAACTTCTTCTTCTCTCTCATTTATGTGCTACAACTAAGTGTGAGTGAATGTGTGATAAATAGAGAGGATCACTCTCTATTTATACTAATTTATGACTTGACAATAACTCACTAGGGCCAACTTCTCTAGGAGAGTCTAATAACCCTAGGGCCCAACAACTACTCGTACTTTATCCCCTAATCAATAAGGAGGGTTACCCACCATGACTTTACATGACTTGTTTACATTATTGAATCTCCTATTAGGAACATTGGGGCATGACATGACTCAATTACATTACAGATACTTCCTAAAATAAACATCGGGGTACATAAAATATACAAGTGAATACATTCCGAAGTTACAAATACATGAACACTCCCTCTTAACTAGGAAGGTATTCTTTCGACATAGTTTATCAACATGGGTCTTCTTCTCTATATCATCTAGATCATCAAGTTATCTCCATCTTCAAGTCATCTTCATCTTCAAGTCATCTTCATTACTAGATCTAGATCATCACTAGGTCTAGATCATCTCTGGATCTAGATCATCTCTGCTAGATCTTCATCATAGGTGCTATCTCTTGATTCTTCTCATCATAGGAAGTTCTACAGAGCTATCCCTTTTTCATGTTGGTTGTAAATATAGCCTCCAGGTAGGTCTTCTTTAGCACTTATATTTGACCCTAAGTCAGAATGGCCCGCCTAACACTTACACTTACATCTAACCATGATGTTGATGTATTTGTAACTTTGGAATGTATTCATCTATGTATCTTATGTCTTGTAACCCAATGTTTATTCTAGG
Source organism: Pseudotsuga menziesii (assembly GCA_001517045.1). Lineage (NCBI taxonomy): Eukaryota > Viridiplantae > Streptophyta > Pinopsida > Pinales > Pinaceae > Pseudotsuga > Pseudotsuga menziesii. The sequence goes on from LPNX010599845.1 coordinate 397,389, forward strand.
ATGTATCTATTATGTAATTGAGTCATGTTTTCATGCCCCGATGTTCCAATCAGGAGGAGATATAATGTCAACAAGTCATGTCAAGTCATTGTGGGTAACCCTCCTATTGTTTAAGGGTTAAAGTCCCCATAGTTCCAGGGCACTAGGGTTATTAGACTCTCCTAGAGAGGTCGGCCCTAGTAGGGTTTTATTCATGCCGGGATTAGTATAAATAGAAAGCTGGACTCTCTATTTAGTACACAACACATACACACTCAAGTGTAGCGCATAGTTGAGGAAGGAGAAGACATTGGGGCTAGATAAGAAGGTTACTGATGTCGAGAGATCACTTACTGTTTTGGGCTTTTCTATTTTGGTGCTGATTCTATCTCTAAGGAAGTTGCGGGGTTTTCTCCATTTATGGTTTCCTCAAGGAAAAACACTGTGTTCATTGCCTCTTTTATTTGATTGATATGCTTTTTATTCTCTCAGTTAAATATCCTAGTAATGCTATCTTAATGTTGAAAAACCAACATGGTATTAGAGCTAACCTGAGAAGAAGACACTGTGTAGCTTCCGAAACTAGGTATTCATAGTTTGTGGATCTTCCTCCACATATTTTCAGCAAAATTAAGGTGGAATAAATCTCCTCCTTAGGGCACATCTTTCTGTTGAAGCAAAATCCAATTCTGAGGTTTTTCAGTTTTGGACTCGACACTACTGCCAAAAATTAGGGCTTTTCATAGAAGAGGAATTTTTTAGTGAGCCCAGGCCTGGATTGATCTCCTCCCCAAAATCGAAGGTAGGGATAAATTTCAAGGCATTTGGGTGGACAGAACTCCAAAAAAGCAAAACCCTAATTCGCCCCTGATCTAGCACTGCAGGATTTCAGCTCCAAATCCAGATTCGACATCTTGACCTGGTAAGATCTAAATATTTTGTATTTCCATTTGAGGTTCTCAGTTATGATGTCTCATAATACCAAGCTTGATGAAAAGCTTGAGGGAGCTGATAACTTCCAATCCTGGAAGTATAGGATCTCCTTGGTCTTGGAAGAAAATGAGTTGGACTCCTACATCCATGAGGAGGTTCCAGTTGCAGAGGGAGATGAGGCTAAGGAATTACATAAGAAGAAGTTGGTTATAGAAAAGAAGATAATTGGTGATTCTATCAAGGATCACCTTATCCCACAGGTGTCCTCTCTCAATACACCAAAAGCTATGTTTGATTCCCTAAGCAAATTGTTTGAAGGGAAGAACATAAACTGGAAGATGACTCTAAGGAATCAACTAAAAAATGTGAAGATCTAGAATGCAGAGACCATCCAGTATTACTTGACAAGGGTTTCTTAGATCAAGGAACAACTGGAAGTAGTAGATGAAGAAGTGGAGAATGTAGAAATTGTGATGACCACCTTGAATGGTCTCCCTAGGACATGGGACTCTTTCATTCAAGGTATCTATGCTAGAAAGAAGTTAGTCAAGTTCAGCTAACTATGGGAAGAATGTTGTCAAGAAGAAGCTCAGATAGCAGCTTGAGAAGAGAAGATGGGAAGTGAAGATCAAGCTCTCATAGTACAATCTAAGAAATCTAGATCCAGCCATCACAGAAGTAAGTACTCTCATCATAGGAATAACTCTAGAAATCCTAGAGATAGGTCTAAGAACATTTGCTATACATCTGATGAAAAAGTTCACTTTGCTAGAGATTGTCCTAAGAACAAAATTAGCTCTCACAAGAAGAAGGGAAACAAAATAAGACATCATGCTCATGCTATAGAGGATGATGAACCTTCATCAAAGAGAACCAGATATGAAAGTAAAGATTCTTCAAGTGAGGATGAATATGTTTTGATCTCCAATCTCATGGGAAATATTACTCATGGAAGTGATGATTGGATTATAGACAGTGGAGCTTCCAAACATATGTCTGGATTCAAGGAATCCTTTGTGAAACTTTCAGAACATGAATCACCTCACAAGGTGAAGCCAGGATATGACTACCAATATCCAATAAAAGGTAGTGGGGAATCTTCCTATAAGCTAGACTTTGGAAAGTCTATAACAATGAAGGAAGTGTTGTTTGTGCCAGGACTCAAGAAGAACCTTCTCTCCATATCATCATTCGATGCAAAAGGAATGAGGGTTGCATTCATAGATAGTCAAGTCATCATGTGGCCAAAAGGAAAGACTATTGATGATGCAATAGTGATTGGTGAACAAGAAGGAGTTTTGTACAAATTGAAAGGCCATCTATAACAAGCATTGGTCCATGACACAGTAGATCCAAGTGAACTTTGGTATAGAAGGCTTGTACATGTGCATTACAGAGCACTACCTTTTACAAGCAAAGTTGTTGAAGGTATTCTAGAAATATATGCAAAACATGATGGGGTCTGCAAAGGATGTGCGAAAGGAAAGAACACAAAGAAGAAACTTCCAAGTAGCGAAAGCAAAGCAAAAGGAATCTTGGAAATCATCCACTTCGATGTATGCAGTCCTATGTCATCAAGATCACTAAGAGGGTATGCATATTATGTTTATTTTATTGATGAATTTTCTAGGAAGACATGGGTTTACTTCATGAAGAACAAAGACGAAGTATTCAGCAAGTTCAAGGAATTCAAAGCCTTGATTGAGAATCACACTGAAAAGAAGATCAAGACCTTTCGACCAGATAATGGCAGAGAATTCACTTCGAATGAATTCAAAGAGCTATGTAAAGAATCAGGGATTAAGAGGGAGTTGTCCACTCCTTATAATCCACAATAGAATGGGATTGTGGAATGGAAGAACAGAACTATCATGGAAGCTGCAAGAGCTATGCTTCATGATCAAGATATTCCTATGCATCTTTGGGCAGAAGCTTCCAGAACAACGGTGTATGTACAGAACTGTACTCCACATAGAGTACTTGAGAACAAGACTCCTAAAGAATTATTCTCTAGCAATAAACCAGAAGTCAGCCATCTCAGAATATTTAGTTGTCCTGTATACATACACATTCCAAAAGAGAAGAGAACAAAATTAGATCCTTTAGGAAAGAAGGGTATATTTGTGGGATACTCTGAAAGCTCGAAGGCTTACAGAATATATTTCCCAGGATACAAGAAGATTGAAATCAGCAGGGATGTGACATTTGATGAAGATATAGCTTATGAAAAATCCAGAAAGAGACTTGCTAAAGAATCTGAAGAAGCAAAAGTACCCAGAATTCATGATACAACCATGAACAAACAAACTCAAGAAGAAGATCGAGAATTTGAAGAACCACAAAGACCTGTAGATCCACCTCTAGAGAAGAATCCTCATAAGAGGAAACCTACTTGGGTACATGAAATTATCCAAGGTACAAAAATATATTGGGCTCTAGAAGAGAATCACAGAGAAATAAAGAGGACCAGATCCTGCTCCAGGTATGTAGCTTTACTATGTGATTTCATTGCTAAAGAACCTTCCAGTTATGAAGATGTGGCAGAATGGAAAGAATGGAAGGATGCTATGATCGAATAGTACCAATCGATCATGAAGAATTATGTTTGGGATGTTGTCCCAAGACCAGAAGGGAAGTCAGTTGTAACTTCCAAATGGATCTACAAGATTAAGCATGCTACAAACGGTAGCATTGAAAATTATAAGGCAAGATTTGTGGCTCGGGATTTCTCTCAAAAAGAAGGAATATATTGTCACGTCCCCGTCCCTCAACCGGTGAAGAGGACGCGATGAACACATCAACCCAACCGGGCAATTGGCCCCAAAAACATAAACAGAAAATCAAATGCTAGAATTAAGCATACACAGATGCATTTATCTTCAATCATACAGCGGAAGCGAACACACACATTCCAGCAATCTCCATGTTCATTATAATTCATTTAACATCAAGATGATTTGCAGAGATGGGATAACAACAGCACTTATCTGTTAATGAAGAATTCACCCGCAACCAGCTACGTCGCTGCAACGTTCCACCCAACCATAGGCCAGCTTGCTCATCAATCTCTCAGCAACGCTGCCACCCCCGAGCTGGGCATGATTCCTTCTGGATAAGGGTCAATTGCAGGCTTATACATAGCCAAGGGGACACAAACAATGAACTAACACTGCTGGGTTTCATAGGCTTTCAACAGACAAGCCAAGCTAGCATAGTCCAAGGCTCAACCACTACATACCAGCAGCCAAACAATCCCTTCACATCTCTGTGAAGAAGGCAAAACAACCAGGGATAGCCCCAAACAATGGATGACCACAGCTTGAACAGGGAAAACGAATTCCTGAGTCATTCTTGGCCCTATCGTGGCCAAAATGACTCTCACTCGAATTTACAATGGCCCCCAAATGTAACAGCAAATACATTCACAACATGGGGAAGACTACAGCCCCGAAATCTACCAGTGAGCATAACCTACAGCAGGGGAAACGACCCAACTAATCTGTGAGATAGCCAAAAATGTGAATGGCCCTTCACAGTCAGTCATGGATGCAAGAGCACGGCTCTCAGCTCACTATGTGTGCCCCAAACAGAAGAATACCTGTGCGTGAGTAAACAATCCGACCCAGCAAGGAAAAGAACAGACAATGGAGGCCCTGCATGAGGAAAAACGACTCCATTTTTTCCCGTGGATGCACCACTAACAAGAAGGACGTGAATTTGCCATTCATGGGTGCTCAGCAACTTGTGGGGTGAAGATCAATGCCTGCGTGAGACCAAAAACACCCCCCAAAACCTGTGCGTGAGGAGAAACAAACCAAAATCGTGGTGAGTGAGCGTAAAACTGTCCAGGGAAGAGTGCGTGAGGGAGAAGAATGGACAGACATGGGTGGAGTGGGCAAATGGGTAAGGCTGACAGCCTGCCACAACCACCTCCACTTCAGCAATAACTCCCCCAACCACCAACTGAAGCATTAAAGAGGTTGACAAACAACAAAGGTGGCAAAACAACAAGGCAATAAAACATGGGTTTTTCCCCCATAACCAAGGTTTGACATTCCCCACCCCTTATCCTTTGGAATCATGCGCTTTTCATTCAACGTTGCACTGCCGTAGCTGGTTGTGGTTTAATTAATTGATGTGCGGGTTTACATGATGCCGAATTATAATGTGCCTTATAGCACAGCCTACCACCGGCAATTATCCCCATTGCCGAAACATACACAACAAAATCGATGGTGGGGCTTTTGCCTTGAGCTCCTCACCACGATTAATTACAATATATACATCATGCAAACGGGGTTGAAACCGGGGACATGACATATATTATGAAGAAACCTTTGCCCCTGTAGCCAGATACACTTCCATCAAATTAGTACTAGCTCTGGCTATAGTGATGAAATGGACGATACACCAGATGGATGTCAAGACTACTTTCTTGAATGGTGTAGTAGAAGAGGAAGTGTATGTAGAAAAACCACTCGGTTTTGAGACACATGACAAAGAGTCTCATGTATGCAGATTGAAGAAATCCCTGTACAGTTTGAAACAGGCACCCAGGACTTGGTACGGCAGAATTGACAGGTTTCTATCTAGTTTGGGATTTACCAAAAGTAAAGTAGATTCCAACCTTTACTACAAGGTTGAAGATGGCAACCCAGTGATGCTCCTACTATATTTAGATGATATATTTGTGACAGGTATGGATGGCTTGATTGCTGATACAAAGAGAAAGCTTACTGCCAAGTTCGAGATGAAGGATTTGGGTATGATGCATTATTTCATAGGCATGGAGGTGTGGCAGAGTGCAGATGGAATCTTTCTTGGACAAGGGAAGTATGTAGTAGAGATCCTAAAGAGGTTTGGGATGATGGAATGCAAAGCCATGGCCACACCTATGGCATTGATCCTGAAGCTATTGAGTAATGCTTCATTAAATTTAGTTGATGCTATGATGTATTGTCAGATGATTGGGTCCTTGATGTACCTAACGAACATGAAACTAGACATTTGCTTTGCTGTGAACACCTTGATCCAGTTCTTGATAGATTCGATAAATGTTCACTTGATTGCTGCAAAGCACATTTTGAGGTACCTGAGGGGTACAGTTGATTATGGGATCAAGTATGAGTTGAATCAGAAGATTAACCTGGAGGGTTATGTTGATTCAGATTGGGCAGGCAGTGCCATCTATAGGAAGAGCACTTCAGAATGTTACTTCAGTATGGGATCAAGTGTGATCTCTTGGTTTAGCAGGAAGCAATCCTGTGTGGCATTGAGTACAACTGAAGCAGAGTATGTTGTAGCTTGTTTAGCTAGTTGTGAGGCAGTATAGATGAGGAAGCTACTGTCTAATATATTTGATCTTGAGTTGGATGCTACTTTTATTTGTGACAACCAAAGTTGTGCGAAGTTGTCAGAGAATATAGTGTTCCATGACAAGTCGAAGCATATCCAGATCAAGTATCACTATATCAGGGATATGGTGCAGAGGGGATCAGTGAAGCTCTAATATGTTGCGATGGAGGAACATATAGCTGATGTATTGACAAAGCCATTGGATAGGCTGAAGTTCAAGTACTTCAAGGAGAATCTTGGTGTTCTCCAGATCGAGGTTTCCTCCAAGGGAAATTGATAAGACCCATAGCTATTCTAACATGGTGAGAGGATTGGTTCCTTCCATGGTTAGATGTAAGGGTTGAGCCATTCCATCATGGTCAGAGGATTTAGGTTCCTTCCATGTCAGATATGAGTGCTATTGTCATTCTGGGAATGGAGGTGCCTGGTTGGTTACTAGGAAAACTCAGTCTAGGACTGAGAAGCCATTTTGATGTGATAGAGGGATGTGTTCCCACTTGATTAGATGTAAGGGCTGAACCATTCTATCATGGCTAAAGGATTAAGTTCCTCCCATGTCAAATGTGAGTGTTTGCCATTCTGATGAGTAGGTCAGATGTAAGGGCAACTGCCATTCTAGAAATGGAGGCGTCTGGTCAATTACCAGGTAGCTCAGTCTAGGACTGGGGGCCATTCTGATGTGATGGTAGGATTAGTTCCTCCATTATCAGATGTGAGTGCATGCCCTTTCTGATGCGATGCTCTTGAGCATGGTAGGATTGTAAGTGCAGAGCCCTTTCTGGTGTGGTGCTTTTGAGCATGGTCAAATTGTAAGTGTTGAGCCCTTTCGATGCAGTGCTTTCAAGCATGGTCAACTATAAGTGATGTGCCTTTCTGATAGGATGAGGTTGGATGTAAATGCAGATAATTTTCGATGCGGTGTGCTTGCACATGGTCAGATATAATTGCTGAGCCATTCTGGCACGATGTGTTTACACATGGTCAGATGTGAGTGCTAGGCCTTTCTAACAAGATGAGGTAAGATGTGAGTGTTGGGCATGCCTTTCTAACAAGATGAGGTCAAATGTAAGAGCTGGGTGGGCATTCTAACTTAAGTGTCAGATATAAGCACTGATGAAGACCTACATGAAGGGTAGGCCTATAGGATTGACTCTGTAGAAATTCCTGTGACAAGAAGAATTAAGATAGCACCATTATGAGATAGCATATGATGATGATCTAGATCAAGTGATCTAGATGTGTTGATCCAGACTTGATGATGATCCAAATTAAGTGATGATCCAGTTGTGATGATGATCTAGACTCGATGATGATCCATATCAAGTGATGATTCATATGTGATGATGATCCAGACTTGATGACAATCTAGATCGAGTGATGATCTAGATGTGATGATGATCCAGCAGTGATGAGCCAGTAGTCATGATGATGCAGATCTTGTGATGAAGAAGACTTGAAGAAGATGATGACTTGAAGACTCAAAGATGAAGAAGATGAAGAATATGAAGAAGACTAAGAAGACTTGAAGATGAAGATGACGATATGATCCAGTTGATGCAGAGAAGAAGACCAGTGCTGAAAATTGTGTCGAAAGAATACCTTCCTAGTTAAGAGGGAGTGTTGATGTATTTGTAACTTCNACATATTGTAACCCGATGTTTATTCTAGGATGTATCTATTATGTAATTGAGTCATGTTGTCATGCCCTGATGTTCCGATCCAGAGGAGCTATAATGTAAAAAATTAATGTCAATTCATTGTGGGTAACCCTCCTATTGTCTAAGGGTTAAAGTCCCCATAGTTTTGGAGCATTAAGGTTATTAGACTCTCCTAGAGAGGTCAGACGTAGTAGGGTTTTAGTCATGCTAGGATTAGTATAAATAGAGAGCTGGAATCTCTATTTAGTACACAACACATACACACTCAAGTGTAGTGCACAGCTGAGGAAGGAGGAGACACTGGGGCTAGATAAGAAGAAGTTTATTGCTGTCGAGAGATCACTTACTATTTTGGGATTTTCTATTTTGATGTTGATTCTATCTCTGAGGAAGTTGTGGGGTTTTCTCCATTTATGGTTCTCCAAGGAAAAACATTGTGTTCATTGTCTCTTATGTTTGATTGTTGTGCTTTTTATTCTCTTGGTTAAAGATCCTAATAATGCTAGCTTAATGTTGAAAAAATAACACATGTGAGGAACACATCCAACATACATGTCAGAAAGGCATGCCCAACACTCACATCTGACCATGAGAAAAACCAATCCAGTCATCTATGTCAGAAAGGCCCAACACTCACATCTGACCATGAGAGGAACCAATCTAGTCATGTATGTTAGAAAGGATCTGCACTTATATTCGACCATGCCAGGAACAAATCCATCATATATGTTGAAAGGGATCTACACTTACATCTAACCATGCGAGGAACCAATCCATCATGTTAGAAGGGCACTGCACTTACATCCGACCATGTGAGGAACCAATCCATCATGTCAGAAGGGCTTTGCACTTACATCTGATCATGTGGGAACACATCCCATAGTCACATCATAATGGCTCTTAGCTCTAGGCTAAGTATTCCTTGTAACTGACCAAGTGCCTCCATTCTCCCAGAGAATGGCCTTCGGCACTTATATCTAATCATGTGGGAACACATCCCTCAATCACATTAGAATGGCTTTGCACTGATCATGTGGTAACACAACCCACAATCATATCAGAGCATCTCTACACTTACATCTAACCATGGAAGGAACTAATCCTCTCACCATGTCAGAATGGCTCATAGACTCATCACTTCCCCTTGGAAGGAACCTTGATCTGGAAAACACCAAGCTTCTCCCTGAAGTACTCAAACTTCATTCTGGCCAATGGCTTGGTCAACAAATCAGCTATCTTCTCGTCCGTTGCAACATACTAGATCTTTACTACTCCTCTCTGCACCATATCCCTGATATAGTGATAATTGAGCTCAATATGCTTCAACATGTCATGGAACACCAGGTTCTCCGAAAAATTCACACAACTCTGGTTGTCTCAATATATACAAGTAGCATCCAACTGGAGATCAAAAAAATCAGGAAGTAGTTTCCTCAGCTATACTACCTCACAAATAACTGAACAAGCTATGACATACTCTGCTTCAGCTGTACTTAGTGCCATGCAAGACTGTTTCCTGCTAAACCAAGAGATCACACTTGATCCCATACTGAAGCAGCACCCTAAAGTGCTCTTCCTGTCAAGAGAACTGCCTGCCCAATATGAACCAACATAACCCTCCAGGTTAATATTATGATTCACCTCATACTTAATCCCATAATCAACTATACCCTTTAGTTATCTCAAAATATGCTTTGTAGAAATCAAGTGAACATGTCTAGGATCTATCAGGAACTGGCTCAATGTTTTCACAGCAAAGCAAATATCTGGTCTAATATTTGTCAGGTACATCAAGGACCCAATCATTTGATGATACACCGTAGCATCAACCATATTTGATGAAGCATCACTTATAAGCTTCACGTTTGATGCCATAGGTGTGGTCATGGCCTTGCAGTCCATCATCCCAAATCTCTTCAGGATCTCTACTGCATACTTTCCTTGTTTGAGGGAGATTTCGTCCACATTCTTCCACACCTCCATGCCTAGAAAATAGTGCATCATACCCAAGTCCTTCATCTCAAACTCGGTAGCAAGATTCCTATTTGTATCAGAAATCAACCCATCTTCACCTATTACTGTAACAGGTCATCTACATACAGTAGGAGTATCATTGGATTCCCTTCTTCAACCTTGTAGTAAAGGTTGGAATATTCTTTACTCTTGGTAAAGCCCAAACTAGATAGGAATCCATCAATTCTTCTGTACCATGTCCTGGGTGCCTGTTTCAAACTGTACGGGGCTTTCTTCAATTTACACACATGAGACTCCATGTCATGTGTCTCAAAATTGAGTGGCTTCTCCACATACAATTCCTCTTCTACTACACCATTCAAGAAATCATTCTTGAAATCCATTTGGTGTATCTTCCATTTCATTACTGTAGCCATAGAAAGTATCAATACGATGGAAGTGTATCAGCTACAGGTGCAAAAGTCTCTTCATAATCTATCCCTTCTTTCTAGGAGAAGCCATGAGCCACAAATCTTGCTTTATGTTTCTCTATGCTACCATCTGTAGCATGCTTGATCTTGTAGATCCATTTGGAAGTCACAACTAACTTCCCCTCTGGTCTTCGGATAACATCCTAGACATCATTCTTCGTGATCGACTAGTACTCTTTAATCATAGAATCCTTCCATTATTTATTCTTTGTCGCTTCTTCATAGTTGGAAGGTTATTTATCAATGAAGTCACACATAGTGCTACATAGTCGAAGTAGGACCTGGTTCTTTTCCTCTCTCTGTGTACTTCTTCTAGATCCCCATATCTTTCTGCACCTTGGATAGCCTCTTGTACCCATGCAAGTTTTCTCTTGTTAGGATTCTTCTCTTGGGGTGGATCTACAGGTTCCTAGGGTTCTTCTATTTCTTGATATTCATTTTGATTTGCATCATTCAGAGCTGTATCTTGAATTTTGGGTACTTCTGTTTCATCAGAGTCTTCAATTGGTCTCTTTCTAGATTTTTTGTAGGCTAAATATTCATTGAATGTTATGTCTCTACTTATTTCAATCTTCTTGAATCTTGGGAAGTATATTTTGTAAGCTTTCGAGCTTTCAAAGCATCCCACAAATATACCCTTCTTTCCTGAAGGATATAACTTTGTCCTCTTTTCTTTTGGAATGTGTATGTACACTGGACAACCAAATATTCTGAGATGGATGACTTTTGGTTTCTTGCTGAAGAAGAATTCTTCAGCTATCTTGTTCTCGATTACTTCATGCAGAGTATGGTTCTGTACATACACAGTTGTTCTAGCAACTTATGCCCATAGATGCATAGGAAGATATTGATCATGAAGAATTTCCCTTGCAGCTTCCATAACCATTCTATTCTTTCTTTCTGCAACCCTGTTTTGTTGTGGATTATATGGAGTGGTTAACTCCCTCTTAATGCCTAAATCTCTACATAGTTCTTTGAATTCATTTGATGTGAATTATCCTCCATTGTCGGATTGAAAGGTCTTGATTTTATTTTCTATATGATTCTCAATCAAGGCTTTGAACTCTTTGAACGTGATGAATAATTCATCCTTGTTTTCTTCCTTGTTTTTCATGAAATATATTCATGTCTTCCTAGAAAAATCATCAATGAAAGAAACATAGTATACATACCCTCTTAATGAGTTGGATGACATTGGACTACATACATCAGAGTGAATGATTTCCAAGATTCCTTTTTCTTTTCTTTCACTACTTGGAAATGTTTTCTTTGTATTCTTTCCCTTCGTACATCCTTTGAAAACTCCTTCATGTTTTTCCTGTATTTTTGGAAGTCCTTCGACAACTTTGCTTGCAAGTGGTAGTGCTCTACAGTGTACATGTGCAAGCCTTCTATGCCAAAGTTCATTTGGCTCTATTGATTCATGAACCAATGCTTGTTCTAGTTGGCCCTTCAATTTGTATAATCCTCCCTCTTGCTCTCCAGTTACTGTTGCATCGTCAATAGTCTTTCCTTTTGGACACATGAGGACTTAGCCATCTACAAATGCAACCCTCATGCCTTTTGCATCCAATGCCGATATGGAGAGAATATTCTTCTTTAGTCTTAGTACAAACAAGACATCCTTCATTTTCATAGACTTTCCAAAGTCTAGCTTATAGGAGGATTCACCACTACCTTTTATGGGATATTGGTAGTCATCCCCAAGTTTTACCTTATGGGGTGAATTATGTTCAGATAGTTTCACAAAGGATTCCTTGAATCCTGTCATGTGCTTGGAAGCCCCACTATCAATAAGCCAATCATTGCTTCCATGTGTGATAGTTCCCATGAGGGTGGAGATCAGAACATATTCTTCATCACTTGAAGAGTCTTCATTTTCTTGTTTTACTCTTTTTTTGGGAGGATCATCATCCTCTATAGTGTGAGCATGATGTCTTCTTTTGTAGTTCTTCTTCTTCTTAGAACCATTCTTATTCATGGGAAAATTTCTAGAAAAATGTCCTCTTTCATCACATGTATAGCATCTGATTTTGGATAGATCCTTGTTTGTTTTTATAGAATTATATTTCTGGTGAGAGTGCTTACCTTGGTGATGATGATTGTCCCTTTTGATTTTCTTGGTGTGTACCATGAAAGCTTGATCTTCATTTCCCATATTTTATTCTCGAGCTATTATTCGATATTGTTCTTGTGAGCATTCTTCCCACATTCTACTAAACTTGATTAGCTTCTTTCTAGCATAGATTCCTTGGATGAAAGAATCCCATGACCTAGGGAGACCATTCAAGGTGGTCATCACAATTTTTGCATTATCTACTTCTTCATCCACTCCTTCAAGTTGTTCTTTGATCTAGGAGACCCTTGTAAAGTATGATTGCATGGTCTCCTCATTCTGAATATTCATATTATTCAACTGGTTTCTCAAATTCATCTTCTGCTTTATGTTCTTCCCTTTAAACAGTTTGGTCAAAGCATCAAACATAGATTTAGGTGTATTTAAGGAGGACACCTATAGTATGAGGTGATCCTTAATTGAATCAGCAATAATCCTCTTAGCCATGACAAATTTCTTCTTGTGTGAGGCTTTAGCCTCATATCCCTCTGTAACTGGAACCTCTTTAGTGATGTAAGAGTCCAACTCATTTTCTTCTAGGACCAGGGAGATCCTATACTTCTAGGCTCATAAATTATCAACTCCCTCAATATTTTCATCAATATTGGTATGATGAAACATCTTAACTGAGAACCTCAAATGGAAATACAAAAGATTTAGATCTTACTAGGTCAAGATGTCAGAACTAGATCTAGAGCTAAATTTCTATAGAGCTAGTTTAGGAGTAGATTAGGGTTTGAATTTCCTAGAATTATGTCCAACCAAAAACTTTGATCTTGATCTCTAAACTTTGATTTTGGGGAGGAGATCAATCCAGGCCTAGGATCACTCAAAAATTCCACTTCTGTGGAAATACCTAATTTCTGGTAGCAGTGTCAAGTCAAAAAATGAAAATGCTCAGAATTAGATTTTGCTTTGACAGAAAGATGTTCCCTAGAGAGGAGAGTTATCCCAACCTCATTTTGCTGAAAATATGTGGAGAGAGATCCAAAAATTAGGAAGCACTAGTTTCCACAGCTGCATAGTGTCTTCTTCTCAGGTTAGCTCTGATACCATGTTAGATTTTTAACATTTAAGCTAGCATTATCTTAGGATCTTTAACTGAGAGAATAAAAAGAACAACAATTAAACATAAGAGACAATAGACACAAATATTTTCCTCGAGGAAACCATAAAGGAGAAAAACCTGCAACTTCCTCAAAGATAGAATCAACACCAAAAGTAAAACCCAAAAACAGTAAGATTATCTCCCGACAGCAGTAGTCTCTCTCTCTCTTGTCCCAACTTCTTCTTCTCTCTCAATTATGCGCTACAACTGAGTGTGAGTGAATGTGTGATAAATAGAGAGGATCACTCTCTATTTATACTAATTCCCAACTTGATAATAACTCACTAGGGTGGAATTCTCTAGGAGAGTCTAATAACCCTAGGGCCCCACAACTGCAAGGAATTTACCCCTTGATCAATAAGGAGGGTTACCCACTATGACTTTACATGACTTGTTTACATTATTGAATCTCCTGATAGGAACATCGAGCCATGACATGACTCAATTACATTAGAGATACTTCCTGGAATAAACATCAGGGTACATAAAATATACAAGTGAATACATTCCAAAGTTACAAATAAATCGACAAAGTTTTCAACAATCATCAGTAACAGGAACAATTACTCTTCAGTGTCTTCATTACTGGAACATCATCTTTTACAACATTGAGTCTTCTTTTTCTGCAGCACTTGATCACTTGATCCTTTTGCAGCAACACTTCGATCTTTCGATCCATTGTAGAAGTAATTCGATCTTCTTGATCCTTTGCAACACCAATTTGATCTTCTTGATCCTTTGCAGTAGTACTTCAATCTTCTTGATCCTTTGCATCAGCACTTTGATATTCTTCATCCTTTGCAGTAGCACTTTGATCTTCTTGATCCTTTACAACAGCGCTATGATCTTTCGATCCATTGTAGTAGCACTTTGATCTTTTTGATCCTTTGCAGCAACACTTCAATATTCTTAATACTTTGGAGAATAACTTTGATCATATTGATCCTTTGCAACAACACTTTGATCTTCTTGATATTTTGTCCCAACACTACCTGTAGTACACATGATCTCTTTGAGGAATGATCAATCCCTATCACTATAAGACATAGGTCCAAGGATTATGGAATCATCATCATCCTACTCCCCCTTAATGAGGGGGGTCCATAGTATATACTAGTTTAATCATTCGCAAATGAATGTAGTACCACATCATCAACAAGGACTCATGGTACACAATCCTCAACCTATTAGAGCCAAGACCACTCCAAGCGAGTGTTATAATATGAATGTACTTGTAGGCATAATCTCCATATGAGAGCATCATCTGCAATTGCAGATCTCGTATCCACCCAAATGTAGGACCTATCATCTGTAAGGACTCATCATAGAACATCATTAGCTTCAAATATAGGACCACTACTAAGCGAGTGTTATTCTACGACATCTACAAATGAATGTAGGTACACTCTCCATGTGAGAGTATCCTCTGTAACTATAGATATTTTCTACACCTAAATGTTTGACATGTTTTCCATAAGGACTCCTCATAGAGAATCCTCAGCTTCAAAGATGGGATCACTCCTAAGCAAGGGTTATTCTACGACATCTACAAATGAATGTAGGTACACTTTCCATGAGAGAGTATCATTTGCAACTGCATATCTCATTTGTCTATCGCCAGTATGGACTCATCATAGAGAATCATCAGCTTCAAATATAGGACCACTCCTAAGTGAGTGTTATTCTATGGCATCTACAAATGAATGTTGTACACTCTCCATGTGAGAGTATCATCTTGCAGGACCATACTTAAACGGTAAGAGTGAGGACCACTCTCAAGAGAAGAGTGTTATTATCTGCAAGACTATCCTCAAAAGAGGATACTATATTCCAAAAGTGAATGTCATACCTTATCATCATCTATAAGTGCACTTGGCCTCTTTTGTACTAGATAATCACTGTCATTCCAATTTCAATGACTATCTTATCATCACTCCCTGATGCATGTGCATTAGGTAGACATTTAAACAAAAGGCTTAGCAATGTGATGGATTGGTCACATGCTGAAGATGAGCCAAATATTTTGGACATCTAGTTAGAAGTTGGTTATATTTTAAATAAAGACTTAAAGTAAAACAAAAAAAAGTTAGGGTAGTTTTCTTGTTTTTGGAAATGAAAGTTTTGGTTTTAATGTGGGGGATTTTAATTTTTGGGAGAGTTAGTTTTTGGGGAAAAATAAGAAGAAATAAAATATTCTCGTGGATACTAGTGTAAACGTACTCTATGCAAAATAAAAACTGAATATACTCAAAATTACATTTGTAAGTGGTTTTAATGTTTTGAAATCAATGATTTGTGATGGGGGAATTTAATGTAATGAGAAAATTGTTGTAAATACTGGAAGTGCTAAGTGATTTTGAATTGTTCCATTTACTTCATTATTGACAACCAGTTAAATTGGATGAGATTGAATCTTGAGATAACTGTATATTGAATTCAATCTGAAAAATTGAGCTTCCCAACTACATTTCATTTCCATCCTGGGTTACAGAGTTGTGAAGAATTTTTATTTCCTTATTTTCCATACAAATTGTTTGAGAAAATTCATGTGAAATATCTATGGAAAACATTAAGAAGTATACGTTGCCTGAAAAAAAAAACCAGAGTGCCCATTAATTGAATTGAGTGTCATTTCAATCTGATATAAATTGTCAGGGAAAGATAAATTGGTGTTCTTTATTGCCGTGTCTGGTTCGTATAGATTTTAAATTCCTCTAGAGATCGTTTGATTTCAAATTGTTCCATTTAATTCATTATTGACAACCAGTTAAATTGGATGAGATTGAATCTTGAGATAACTGTGTATTGAATTCAATCTAAAAAATGGAGTTTCCCAACTACATTTCATTTCCATCCTGGGTTAGTAGAGTTGTGAATAATTTTTATTTCCTTATTTTCTGTACAAATTGTTTGAGCAAATTCATGTGAAATATCCATGGAAAACATTAAGAAGTATACGTTGCCTGAAAAAAAAAAAACCAGAGTGCCCATTAATTGAATTGAGTGTAGTTTCAATCTGATAGAAATTGTCAGGGAAAGATAAATTGGAATTATTTATTGTTGTGTCTGGTTCGTACACATTTTAAATTCCTATGGAGATCATTTGATTTCGAATTCTTCCATTTACTTCATTATTGACAACCAATTAAATTGGATGAGATTGAATCTTGATATAACTGTGTATTGAATTCAATCTGAAAACTGGATTTTCCCAACTACATTTCATTTCTAACCTGGGTTAACAGAGTTGAGAATATTTTTTATTTCCTTATTTTCCATACAAATTATCTAAAGCAAATTCTTGTGAAATCTCTATGGAAAACATTAAGAAGTATAAACTGCCTGAAAAAAAAAACCAGAGTGACCATTAATTCAATTGAGTGTAGTTTCAATCTGATAGAAACCATAAGGGAAAGAGAAATTGGCATTATTTATTGTTGTGTCTGGTTCATACAGATTTTAAATTCGGCCTCTGGAGATTGTTTAAGAAACTCCTTCTTGTTAAGCAAGAATTCCTTCATGTTTTGGGTGAAAGAAAAAGTGGGAATGCATTAAGTTTTTTTTTCTTTTAACCTATTGTTCTGTATTTTCTCTGAACAACTTAAAAAAAATCTCATGAAAAACCATAGAGACAAACTGATTCTAGTTCTGAGTGAAGTATTTTGTTTTGAGTGAAATTCAAATGATTATAAAAAAAATAACCCAACACGAGGTTGAGAGAAAAATAATTGCTGCTTAGGTTTTGTGTGTGCTAGGGATCTTTTGTTATAATGTTTTGGGTTTAATTCTCAGCCATATTGCCATCAATTTGTGGTATCAGAGCAATAAAGTTGTTGTTTCCTACAAGTTCCAGAAGGATGAATAGATCAGTAGGAAGAGGATGAGGTTAAAGAGGCAGACCTAGGGAAAATGCAGAACTCCGAGAAGAGATAAGGAGGAAGCAAGGATGATTAGAAGCTATGGAAGTGGGAAGACAGTGAGATCCTAAAGGTGGAGATATTAGTGAGCTTGACGAGCTACCTGAAGAAGAAGAAGCAGTTCCTACTGAAGTTAGATTGTTGAGGGTAGTATTAGGATCAAGTTTTAGGCCAAAGCTTCAACTGCTCATTTATGATGGTAGTTTGAAGGATGAGAACTTAATAGATTGGATCAATGATATGGAAAAGTATTTTGAGTATGAGGAGATTGACGAAAATAAAAGAGTTAAATTTGCAGTGACAAGGTTGAAAGGTCACGCTGCACTATGGTGTGACAATGTGCAGGATGAGTAAAGAAAGAAGGACAAACCATTGATCAAAAGCTAAGATAGGATGGTGGAAAAAATGAAGGGAAAATTATTTCCAAAGGATTACTAGATAAATCTCTATAGACAGGTACAAAATATCAAGAAAAAGATGATGACAGTGAGGGAGTACATCGAAGAGTTTTACTAGGTGAATTTGAGACTAGGTCATGTAGAAGATACCCTAGAAAATACATCCAGGTATATCAATGGTTTGAGGCTATATATCGAAGATGAAATCAGCATACTTTCCCCAAGAACAATAGAGGAGTCATACCATTATGATTTGAAAGCGGAAGAAAAGATAACAAGGAAGCAAAAATCTAGCAGACGCCATGGGTTTGCTAGAGGGAAGGGACAATCAACTGGAAAAGGGAAGTTTCTAGCACAAAATAATGATGAAGGAAGTTCAAATCAGCAAGGATAGTTAGAGAAAGAAGGTGTCAGCATAGGAGGAAGACCTTACCAGAGAGGTATAGGTAGAGGAAGGGGTAGAGAGACTGCCTATAGATGTTACATATGTAACACTTTGGGTCATTGATCTTTTGAATGTCTTGAGAATGAAAATATGGGACAATGAGGTGCATACATAGTTCAAACTGAAAAAGTAGAAGAAAAAGCACCAGAAGCAGAGAATGGCTAGAGAGGTTTTGATGATGCACAAATTCTTGTTGAAACCAGCAAAGGATACTGCTGAACTAGTTCAAAGAAAATATTTATTCAAGACAATGTGTAAGGAAAAAGGTAAGTGCTGCAAAATGGTGATTGATAGAGGAAGTGTGGATAATTTAGTTTCTGTTATACCAAAATCCTATCACCATATTGTGATAAGACATTTGACATACCTACTTTCCCTAAATCCCAGCTTTCGGAGTGGAAACCCATATCATTTGTCAATCTTTTCATACAACAGTATCATGCTTGACCCTTTATCCATACGCAGTACCCTTGTTTGCACCACCCATACTCTGTTTCCAAAAAGTAGTGCCACTGCTTATGTCCCTTAGTCCATAAGCAGTTATTACCAGAACCTCTTTGTCATTGAAGGAGAAACATGTTACCCTAGGTAAAAAGGGAAAAAGAGAAGCTTCTCGAGGCTTCTAGATGATAAGCCTTGAGATATCCCTTATCCCTACTGTTGTGGGTCTGTTGAGCTTGAGATCCCCCATCCTAGGATCTTGGAGGCCACCTCACCCACAAATCTCTCAACCTACCCTATCCATATAGCCTTATAAATACAAGCTTATGGCCATGGTTGAGGGGGAGAACTTTGAAGGCATTGTTATGTTGTTGGATTGATCACTTGGTCCATATCATTGGAGAGCACAGAGAGAGATAAATTCAGAGCTTATGGGGATAAGAATGCTTGGTTTCATGGAGATGCATGTCAACACTAAGGCTTCATTGTAAACTTCTTCATATTTCTTTAATGCAAGTTGATTTATGTCCCACATATATTGTTGATGTTTGATTTCATATATATGTTGCTAGATTCCTTAGTCACTAGAATAGATTCGTAGATCATGTTCTGGTTGCTTTGATCTGTTTCGTGTCGAGATTATTGTAGGTACATAGAGTGACTATCAAAGTGTTGTATTCGAGATATCTACGATGTCTAGGGAGAGTATTCAACCTCTATCCTCTATTTGTTCTTGATCTGAACCATTCAACTAGTAAAACACCTTCCTGTCTGCAAGAGGTGAAATATTCCAGATAACAAATTTGGCGACTCCACTTGGGATCGAAGTTGTGTATCAATGATTCTGACCTTCCTTAGTTTGCAACTCTTGTCCGAATCCAAGCTTCTTCTTCAACTCTCTTTAGTCAGATCTACTTCCTAGCTGACTCTGCTTGGGTTTGAAACCTCCAGATCTGCTTAGATCTGAGTCATTTTGGTCTTTTATGCTTTGTTTCCACACTCAATTCAATAGTATTTGCCTTGATCTAGTCTGTTTTTTACTTGATCCATCGTTCTTCTTATGTTTTGGTCATCTATAGGGAACCATGCCTACGCTGTGTATGAGAAGTGCTGCCACCGGTTGAACAAAGTGGATAGTACATGGTGCCACCACCTGTAACCTATTGACAAGAAGCGGTGTTGTATGGGAAACGCTCTGTCAACACTTGAGAAGCGCGGTGCCAGGTAGGCATCATTCCAAATCCCTTTTACCTTATTTTTCTTTGAAAAAAATTGGATTTTATTACTTTCAGTTCTGCTTGGCAAACTTGTGTCACTGAATCTGATTCTTGTGGTTTGAGTTTTTATGGCTTAAGATTTATTTGAGTGGAATTTCAAAACTTTGATTAATTTTTTTTATTGTTCATCTGCTTCTATGCTTGTTGGTTGTGTTTACGAAAGGGTTTCTTGTTTTCTGAAAAGCTTAGGGTGTTAGTTAAAATATCTTTTCATTTCTGCTACATAGACTAAAAGGAGAACACTAGATTAGCTTCTAGGTTTCATTTCTTATTTGCATAGTAAACTTCTTTTTCCTTCCTTCAAAAAAGAAAATTTTTGACTGAGACTAGGACATCATCATTGAGCATTGGACATTGGTTTTCTGATTGGATTTACAAGCTTTCAGGACCTTTATGATATTTCGTGTCTCATGCATTTATAGCTATCTCGATCAAAATATAAAAAAATTGTATTTTTAAGTTAGATTTGCTTATGTTTGAGAAATTTGAAAAAATAGAGTGCATTTGCATATATGTGTGCTTCTTGTTCTTTCTTTTAGGAAAAGAGATTCTTCCCCTTCTCATTTGCTTTCGGAAAGAAGAAATCAGTTTGTAAAAGTGATTGCTTGTCTATGATTTGATGTTCATGACTATTGTGTGGAAGTATTTTTGGTTTTTGAAACAAAATGAAAACACTCTCTTTCCCTCTCGTAAGTAGGCATACTGAACGGTAAAGTGAACATTTTGCACTAGCATACTGCATGGTTTTACTTTTCTGTCAAAACATCATGCATTCACCTAACCATACAAGTTAAAATTAATGGTAGTTGTAGGTTAAAATTTACGTAGTAACTTGCGTTATAAGTTAGAGACGTGTTCGGGTGTCGTTAAGCATAGGAACTGTCGTTATTTGTCAGTATTACATTTTGGGACTTGCATGGTTCTTCCACGTACCGTCGATATATCGAACGACCTTTCACATACCCTTGAGGTATATAGAAAGGTACTTCATGTACTTGATTGTATATCGGAAGCCCCTTGTGTACGGTTATGCATTAGACAAAACTACTACCGATTCAAGCTCCCACGTACCTTAAGTATATCACGAGACCCCACTAGGGTACCTTATCTATCTGAGAAAAGCCCTTTGGTCATCTTGTTTGGAGCCATACACCTATAATGGCATTTGGGGAGATTACGATGCACGTACCCTTGAGGTATATCGTGAGTAGTGCCTTCTTGACAATCCTAGTGAGAGACTTGACTTTTGAACTCCTACTATCATTTTAAGTGTGCTTGTTTTGGCCTATAGTTTGTGTAGGGAAATTCTTTTTGGTGCGTTTTCTAGATTTTCAGACCCTAGGTTACTTAGGAACTGTACAAACTATTTGAATTAAGACAGTCTAGAAGAGTACGAGGCTTGCCACCTGATTTTATTCCTGGTTCAAAAGAAAATCCTATGGAATTTATTAACCAAGGAGCTGCTACCACCTCCCAAGTGGGAGATAATGTGGTTGTGGAAAGTGAAGTACCATATTCTTCACACTCACCTCCCTTGGTCCAACAGCCTTCTCGGGGAGATTCCTCGTTCCATTCTCCCGTGGAAGGATGTGTTGATGATACTGCTTGCCCAGATTTTGGTCCCAATGCTTCATTTTGGGAAACCCCTATAGGTTAGGCCATTGCTTCATTTGGAACCCGTGGAATCTCTTCTGAAATTAAAGAAGAATGTAGGCATACCATTCTACCATTCTCCATGCAAAGGAGATTGATAAGCAAATTAATGACATTCTAGGCCCAACACTACCAAGGTCCACATCTATTCCTAGGGGATATCGTTCACTTGCCGAATCTATGAGACCCATTGAACTGATTATAGATCATCCATTGACACCCCGCAACCCAGGTCAAGATACCACCCCTACCACCTCTCATGTTATGTCTATACCTAATCTTCCCAGGCCTTTTGTACCTAAGATTCAATCTTCAATTCCTATTTCGTCTACACCTTCTAATGTTGTGGGGAAACCCCTATCACGACCTACGTTATCTGACATCGAAATTGTTACTAGTCAAGGGAAGACCTCTAACATAGAATCATCTATAGTTTATATCCCTCCCACCCATTCTAATGTGGTTAATCCCCCATCCAGTTTAGGTCAACCCCCCAGGGCCCAATTTGTAACCATTCAATCTTCTAGAGGTTATGGTTATCAAATACCTGTAAGTAACATTAATTATCCACCCAATTCTATAGGAATTCCATACCCTAGTAAAACTTTAATGCCATGGGGGAAACCCAACTAGTCTTACATGCCATCCATGGGAGCGATACCTATACATACTGCGGGAGGTGCTGGAGGACCCCTTATGGAGGTCCTCCCCCTGGGGGGCCTAATGGTCTTGGAGGATTTGGAAAATTTCCTCCTTATGGTCCTCGTGGCACTAGTGGTCCTGGGGGGACCTGGTGGCTTTCCTCCTTCTGGACCTGGAGGGTCTGGTGGCCCTCCTCCTAGTGGTTTTGGTGGCTCTGGAGGTTTACCTCCTCCTGGTGGCCCTAGAGGGTCTGGTGGTCCTAATGGTCCTGGTGGACCTAGTGGTCCTCCTCCTAGAAGCCCTGGTGATACTAGCAATCTTGATCCCAGAAATAAACCCCCTGTGGGCGGATCTTCTGGTAGTTCTTTGTCACAACAACCTATTTATCAATCCACTTATGGTCCTACTAGTAATTATATGCCATATCAATATTGCCAGTATGTTTATCCCAACCAACAATTACCTTTCCTGGCAGCTTTGGACTTACCTGATCTGTCCAAGCTAATTAATGATCCCATTTGACACAATCCCTCGTGGCCGCCCATTCCGGTAAAGCTACCATCGGACATTCCAAAATTCGATGGGAAACAAGGAGATGATACGAAGAACCATGTGATGGCATTCCATTTGTGGTGTTCTTTGAAATCCTTCATGGATGACTCCGTTTGGTTATGACTCTTTCAGCGAACTTTGACCGGTACAGCTGGGAAGTGGTACATTGAACTCCCACAACATTCATTTATGTATTTTTGCTCGTTGGTAACCGTGTTTATTACACACTTTCAACTCCCTATTCATTATGAAATGGATACTGATTTTTTAACCTCTCTATAACAGAACACCTCCACCCACATATCCGATCATATCCATGAGTGGAGAAGGTAGAGAAGGCTTATCAAGGCCCCGATTCTAGATCAGTTACTAGCTGATTGGTTCCCCAAATCCTTGTTTCCTCCTATTGCCTGAGATGTGGCTATGGGCGGTGCCATTACTGAAGAGAAGTATATTAGTCGAGCTTAGTATCTATACTTGGTTTACTCCCAGTATGGCACTTTGTATGAATTGATCCCTAAAGCTCCTCGCCCCAACACTGATTTTACCAAGCCAACAACAGAATTACTTGTTGATGGGATTGTTAGTTCAATCCAGTCCCTGTCAATGGAAAAACCTTCCAAGCAAACCCAAACTGCCCCATCTACTCCTTTGACTCCTAAGGTTTCCACCAAGGTCAATACCATTCAAAGTACTCAAACCTCGGGTAATAAAAAGAAAGGTAGAAATCAAAATAAAAAACTTGGAAACCAACCGGAGACTCCATGACCAACCAATGGTGATAACGACCAAGGGAAAAGAAAAGCGAAATATCCCTATCTGCTATGCAGTGGTGACCATTTTTCAAAGGAGTGTCCTCATTGGGACGAGATCTCCCAATTTTTAAAGTCTAATCTTGCACCTGTGGTACTTACAGATCCGTTTCCCTCTCAACAACAACTGATAGACCACATGTCTAATTAGGGTAATTCTAGTTCGTCAGAGGAAATTCATATGATGTCCTCAAATACCATCCATCTACAAACTTGAAGTTAGAATTATGATAAACCTGCAGATAAAAATGAATATCATTCGTCTTCAGGGAAAGCCCCTTCTACTAGTTCTCTTGAGTCCTTGTCTACTGTCCCCTTGTCTATCAAAAAGCCTACTCTCGACATGATTTTTCACCCACCAAAGAGTACTCTTCGGAAGGTAGTATTTAATCCCAATGCTTGAGATGCTCAATTTTATAATGTGGTTGAAGATCTCGCTCAGGAACCTTGCACAATGTCTACCCTAGAAGTGCTCCAAAGTTGCCCTATATAGCACAAAAACCTGTTGACTGCATTAGGAGATTTAGAATCGGATAACACCAACTTGATCGATTTCAATGTTGAGAACTACAAGTCTAGGTTACCACATAAAATTTCTTTTCAAGTCATTACGAAAGTAGTTGGAAAGAATTTTTTTCGAACAATCCTATATGAAGGAGCTTCAACCTCCATGTTTTCTCTATCTTGTTGGAAATCCCTTGACTCTCCCGAGCTTGTAACATCACCTACGACCCTTAAAGCCTTTAACGGATGGGGTTTCTAGCCCCACGGTCTCATATCAGCCCTCGCGGTCGAGCTGGGGAGAAAAACTATTTCAATTCAAGTAGAAGTGGTAGATTCCCCTTTAGATTACAATCCCCTCCTAGGACGAAATTGGTTCTATGCTATGACTGCTGTTGCTTCAATAGTATTTCAAACTGTCCAATTTCCACATATGGGGAGAATCGTTATTATTAACCAGCTTGATTTCTGTATGCCAGATGTTACTACCTCTATGGATAATAACATCCCCATGTTAGGCCAGTCCCCTCCTCCTTACTAGTCGATTGGGGTAGGCGTGTTGAAGGATTCATCCCTCATGGGAGTTTTTCCATCCACTCCTCCTAGCACAGATTCCACGTCAGTCAATATGATCACCTCATTTGATTATGAGCCTAAGGGCCACTATTTTTTTGAGCCTGCCTCGTTAAGTCCACACGAAGCTATGTATGATGCCATTCAAACCTCTTCCGATGATCACATTGATGATCTTCATCTAGTGGCTTCAGATCCTTACCATTTACCATATTGGTTAGAACCTTCTCTTTCTGCTCTAGATTATCTCTTTGAGGCTTTTCCTTTCTATGAGTCCATTATTGAGATCATGAGCACGGATGACTCCATTTGGGAGGATCACCATTCTAGATCCATGTTCCTCCCTAACACCAGTTCGGTTAACCATGATTTTGCATCCTTGTTTCCTACTGATATTGTCAACGTTCCCCAAAGTCCTATATTGTTGCAACATACAAATTCTAAAGGAACCCTTTGCAACATTACTCAGATGAACCCAATTGACATATCAACCAAGCCTGATATTGTCGAGCATGTTCATGTTGGGCAAAACTGCTCCGCAGATGAATTTGAAGCCTATAAAGCACTTTTTAAAGAATTCCATGATATTTTTTCCTGGTCCTACGAAGAGATGCCAAGGATCGACCCTTTCATTTTGGTCCATAAGATTAAAACTTATCCCTCAGCCAAACCTGTCAGGGAAAAACTTAGGCAAGTCCATCCTCGAAAGGCCGTGGCTATAAAAGCTGAAATTGAGAAGCTTCTGAAAGCTGGGTTTATTTATCCTATACCCCTAATGGAATGGGTATCAAATGTTGTCCCTGTCAATAAAAAGCAGGGCACCATTAGAGTCTGTATCGACTTTGGGGATCTAAATAAAGCTTGTCCCAAGGACAACTTTCCTTCCCTGCATGTCAATTAGATTATCGACAACTGTGCTAGAAGTGTCATATTTTCATTCATGGATGGCTTCTCTGGCTATAATCAGATTGAGATATTACCCTCTAATCAACATAAGATGACATTAATTTTCCCATGGGGAACCTTTGCATATAAGAAGTTACCATTTTGCTTGAAAAATGCTGGAGCTACATTCCAGCATGCGATGTCCTATGCATTTCATGATGTCAAACACATTGTTGAATCGTACCTTGATGACCTCCCTGCTCATTCACAATGATGGGAGGACCACCCTTGTCATCTTAGAGAGATATTCCTGATATGACATCATTATAATATACGACTCAACCCCCATAAATGTGTTTTTTACATTGAGACGGGATGTCTACTAGGTTTTGTGGTATCCAAAGATGGCATCTAGATAGATCCTTTAAAAATGCTGCCATTCTTGATCTACCAGCCCCAACTAATCTCTTTGAAATCCAAAGTTTACAGGGGAAGGAAAACTTTCTCTATCGTTTCGTGTGCAATTTCACAGAGAAAATGCACGGTTATATGCGTCTCCTTAAAAAGAACACTCCATTCTTCTGGGATGACCAGGCCCAACACACCTTTGATAATATTAAGCATGCTCTAACTCATTTACCCGTGATACACCCCCCTGATTATTCAAAGGACTTTCTCTTGTATATTGTTGCCTCTAATACTACCATCGCTATGGTTTTAGCATAGGACAATCCCCACAGTCAAGAGCACGTGATTTATTACGCCAGTAAGAATCTCCTGGATTCTGAAACCCATTATTCATGTGTGGATAAGTTAGCTTTGGCCATGGTCATTGTTGTACAAAAATTTCATCATTACATTCTGCTTTGCACTACCACTGTATTGGCAGACCAAAACCTGATGTACTACATCCTGACTCGTTAGGTACTCGGGGGCAAGTACTCCCATTGGATTGTTATCCTTCAGGAGTTCGATCTAGAGTTTTCCAAGGCTACATCAAAGAAATCCTTGGTATTTGCAGAGATTATGTGTGATCTTCCCTATGCTTTGATGGAATATGAGCCCAGTGATTCATTTCCGGATGAATTTATGTTCCTGATAAGCACTACTGATCCTTGGTATGGATATTTGCTTATATATCTCCAGACACAATGTTTTTAGCCGCATTTATCCCATGATGATCGTCGCTGTATCCATTACCACGCAAAATACTATCTCATCCTGAATGATACTTTGTATAGATGTGGGATTGACTCTATTCTCTGGCGATGCCTCACTCATGAGGAGGCTGAACTTGTGTTGAATGATTTCCATTCTGGAGCATGTGGCGGTCATTTATCTGGGATGGCTATAGCCCAGAAAATCCTTCATGCTGGCTATTTCTAGCCTTCGATCTTCAAATATTGTCATGAGGCTATTAAGAAATTCCCACCTTGTCAACACTTCCATCCTAAAAAGCGCACCCATTCTGCTCCACTACACTTCATCATTGCCATTGGCCCATTCACCAAATGGGGGATAGACTTTATGTATTATAAGCCTACCTCAGCTGGGGGGCATGGTTACATCATCATGGCCATGGATTATTTCACTAAATGGGATGAGGCCATGCCTACATATGTAGAAGATGGTAAGACTGCCACCCTCTTCTTGTTCAATCATATCATAGCTAGATTTGGAGTTTTGTAGTCCATCGTTACTGATCATGGATCCCATTTCCATAATCATATGATGGAGGAAATGAGTGCCCAGCTAGGGTTTAGCCATGAAAAATCTGCGCCATATTATCCACAAGCTAATGGTCAGGTAGAGGCCATTAACAAAGTTTTGAAAACTATGCTTCGTCGGATGGTTAGAGATCATAAATCAAACTGGCACCATGTTCTTTTCTCCGCTCTCTGGGCTTATCAGACCTCCGTGAAAATAGCTACTAGTTTCATGCCATTCCAACTTGTCTATGGACTTGAAGCTATCTTACCCATTCAATGTCAGATTCCATCTTTACAACTTTTCGTTGAACTTCTCCCAGACACTTCCGCAAAGGAAGAAATATTTTTATACTTGAATAACCTTGATGAGACATGTAGAGATGCTTCCTTGGCTAATGAGGTGCATAAGAAATGCATTAAGGTGTAGTATGACAAATCCATCCAGCCTTGTGTCTTTAATGAGGGTGACCTAGTCTGGACTTATGACTAAAGATACGACAAATTAGGGAAGCGAAAGTTCGAGTCCATGTGCTACGGACCTACCACTCCCACCTTGGTAAGGGCCCATATGGGGTTTTGTCTGCTAGGTGGGAGTGGTAGGTCAGGATATCCTATGAATTCAGTACCTATGTAAGCATAGTCCTCAACCATGAGGATCTAATCCCATAGCCATCTAAATAACGGATCACTAAACTTCACCCTTCCCCTACCCACTCATGTGTGAGCCATGACCTGGACCCACCTCAAGATACGAGGGTCCCGTGCTCTCAGACTCTGGAAGGTCACCTGTGGCCTCATCTCTGGAACCTGCTTGAAGAAGAAGCAGGCTAAAATGGAACCAAATCCAAACTGCTTCAACTCTCCTTGCTGACACTTAGTTAGTCGATCCTTGAAGATTGGAAGCATTGCTTCCACCCAGTTGAACACCGTGGCTTCCATAGCCTTTATGGCATACAACATGTGTTCCTTGGAATCCTGGTGCACACCTTGACTCCTGGCCACCCTCTGCATGGTAAATAGGACGGTCCTTAGAGCCCTATCCATCACTACCTTGATGGGGATCTTCTTCTCCGATGTACCTGTTCCTGGTGGACAGTGTCGATCTATAAGCTCTTTGGTAGTAATGTCCCCACCATGGGAACCTGTCAGTGAGATGGGAACACCCCGTATCAATAGACCAGTCAGGAAGTAGATATCCTCTATCTCCACTGTAAGTATGTGTGCCCTCACCTGGAAATATTGCTGCTCTAGGTTCCACATTTTCAATATGTGTTCCAGTAGCCATTGGTGCGACACCATGCTTGGGGTCCAGAAGAACTTCAAGAGCCCATAGTCCCGTAATGTGGCTATACATCCCGCATTTCTCTCAAAAGTAGCATCCTCATTGTCATGAGTTCTTTCCTTCCATATCACCATGTTTTGAGAGATCTAGACCTACCAAAACCACAATGGTGTGCATTAAAATCATCCTTAAATCATTACTAATCAAAAGAATGAAGTTATTTTTCCCATACTATTTGTTTAACTTATCCATGGTCGGCACCTCCTATGCACCATTGGAGATAGGCGATGGCACTGCCTGTCCACTATATTGTCGATGTGGTTCTAGGGTGGAACCGTGTATCCCACAAGGGGTAGCTGCAGTGCCCGCATTTTGAGTTTTAGGGCTCACCATATGGGCCCAAAACCCCCCCAAACCTCAAAATAGATGCTATGAAATGAAATATAAGGGTCTTAGCTATTACCTGCAACTGACGATGATGAAAATGGATGGTGGAAGCTCTCGGTATCAGCTATGGAATATATGGATAAGAAAATACTCCAAGTGCTCTTTGCTAGAGGTAAATAGTGAAATGGTTTGATTTTTTACCATTTACTTGGATTATATAGGCATTTTTGGGTATGACTCACTATAGTTCTAATGTAAAATCATATTTTGGTCAAAATTTATCTGTCGTAATCCCTAATGCTAGTTGTAAATTCATTTAACACTTCTTTATAAGACTATTGTACGATAGGTGAACTCTAGCAAAAAAGCTTTGAAAGTTTGTTGATGGTTTTTTTGTACTTTCATAAAACGGAAAAGGTCGATGAGTGTTTCTTACGACACTTTGATAGCACTCTCTAAACCTTGTATCAAAGGTCTGAGTTCATTTCTAAATCTTTCCAAGCTCATAAAATTTGACATTGTGCAAAGAAACATCATGGAGTCTTCTTTTCACATCTTTTTTCAGACTCCTTAAACATGAAAAGATAGTCGAGTCCATTTCCAAATCTTTCCAAGCTCGTAAAAAGTGACATTGTGTAAAGAAACCTCATGGAGTCCTCTTTAAACTCTTTTTAGGCTCCTTAAATATGAAAATATTTTTGATTACTTGTCTCCTTCATACTTGTAAAAGTATTTGAAGACTCATCCTTCTGACAGTAGGTTATCTCTTTTTCGGTTCGGATAGGACTATTTAAGAAAAAGGAACACTCCAGCCAATCATGACTGGAAGAGTTCTCTAAGGTATGATTTTATACTTTTTCATACCTTAGAGACTAAATCATACGAAAAAGGACCCCTTTGGAGTCTTCTTCCGTATTCGTTCAGACTCTCTAAACATGAACAATACCGAGTTTTCTTTTAGTGGACTCGTTAAATTAAACATTGAGAGACCTATTTTGGGATCGAACCCCTACTCTCTCACGTTTGTAAAACATATGAATCTGGACTTGTCTTCTGACAAGCTATATCGATTGTTTGTTACCCTCTTTGAACTGGAAAAACCGAAAAGAGGTAGTCATCGATCATGATGGGGGAAATGGGAAGGGAATCATTTTGCAAATAATGGTAGTTGTCTGTCATTACCTTTGAACATGGCACTTGTCTGTACAATCATGTAAATCAATTGGGTATTCAATTGATCTATGTGACGATCCACTTTCATGAGTCATGTCACTCCTTTGAGTCTTTCAAAAGAATGCACTGTCCACTATCGCATTGTGTGTTTGTCCTGTCTAGTCATGATGCCAAGTCTTTTGTCATGCCACCCGACGTTCAAAGGGGATTTGAAGAAGTGTCGCCTCTATAGTACACAAAGTATTTGTGTCAATATCTTTGAGTTAGTCATATGGTTACTACATACATATAATTCCAGAACTATGTTCTGAGTTTAGTGTTGTTAATGTGGGATTCATCATGGACCTCCTTCGATGAGACTTTTCCCATCAACATCAGCTAATCATTCGGGAAATAGTCTTAGAAACAATGATTGGTACCTTAAGACCTATATGCCTTAATGATATATTCTCTCTCTCTTGACATAGGTTCACATCATTGACCTTTGATCAATAGACTCGACTGGGTGTTCGACATCAGGACATCTATTCACACTTAGTAGATTGGACCATAGTACCTTGGGAATCATTGACATTAATGGTGATATCCCTCGCACTTGTTAATGGTTCACATCATTGGCCAGTAATCAAGTGGTTTCTACCATGTTTGACTTTAGATCATTGTAATCACATGGATAGAATCGTACTTTGTGGAAGATGAGACGA
The DNA here is from genome assembly GCA_001517045.1 of Pseudotsuga menziesii. NCBI lineage: Eukaryota > Viridiplantae > Streptophyta > Pinopsida > Pinales > Pinaceae > Pseudotsuga > Pseudotsuga menziesii. Next base: position 428,333 of record LPNX010599845.1, read on the forward strand.
AGATCCTGGGTATTTGTTTAAAGTGCTCATTGCTTTTCCCAGGTTGCGATGGAGTTTTGTATATCTAGCATCGATCCACATTTGTATGGTTGTGGCTATGCTCAAATTTGTGTCTGTATGATATAGATCTACATTGTATGTCTAGTAGCTATGTCCAAGTTTGAGTCCTATATCACATGGATCTGCGTTGTATTCTAGTAGCCATGCTTGTTTATTCCTCTCATGAATCTTCCTTGTATTGGTTTGCAGCCATGAGTTTGGTTACTTGTGTCTATGAGTCAACATACTGATGTACTACAGATGCCTAATTGACAACTTGATCCGACTGAGCCAACATTTTTGCCTCATGGCAATGACTTGTTCTCTCAAAGCACTTGTTTATCGTATCCCTCTAAGACTCATGCTTTGGGGGGCATCCTGTTATACCAAAATCATCTCACCATCATGTGATAAGACATTTGACATACCTACTTGCCCTAAATCCCAGCTTCTAGAGTGTAAACCCATACCATTTGTCAATCTTTTCATACAAATTCCCAGTAGCACGCTTGACCCTTTATCCATATGTGGTACCCTTGTTCACATCACCCATACTTTGTTTCCCACAAGCGGTGCCACCACTTATGTCCCTTAGTCCATAAGCGATTATTACCAGAACTGCTCTGTCATTGAAGGAGAAACGTGGTACCCTAGGTAAAACGGAAAAAAGAGAAGCTTCTTGAGGATTCTAGATGATAAGCCACACTATATCCCTTATCCCTACTATTGTGGGTCTGTTGAGCTCGAGAACCCCCATCCTAGGATCTTGGAGGCCACCTCACCCACAAATCTCTCAACCTACCCTATCCATCTAGCCTTATAAATACAAGCTTATGTCCATGGTTGAGGAGGAGAACTCATAAGGCATTGTTATGCTATTGGATTGATCACTTGTTCCATATCATTGGAGAGCATAGAGAGAGCTAAAGTCAGAGCTTATGGGGATGAGAATTCTTGGTTTCATGGAGATGCATGTCAACACTAAGGCTTGGTTGTAAACTTCTTCATATTTATTTAATGCAAGTTGATTTATGTCCCACATATATTGTTGATGTTTGATTTCATATATATGTTGTTAGATTTCTTAGTCACTAGCATAGATTAGTAGATCATGTTCTAGTTTCTTTGTTCTGTTTCATGTCGAGCTTATTGCAGGTACACAGGGTGACTATCAAAGCGTTGTATTCTAGATATCTACGGTGTCTAGGGAGAGTATTCAACCTCTATCCTCTATTTTTTCTAGATCTAAACCATTCAGACCAGTGGAACACCTTGTTGTCTGCAGGAGGTGAAATATTCCAGCTAACCATTTCCCAAGAAATGGTAGATAAATTGGATTTGAAAAAGGTTAAGCATACTACACCTTATAAAGTGTCATGGTTACAAAAATGACACCAATTGTTGGTACAAGAGAAAAGTGAAGTTGAGTTTCAGATTGGTAAGTATAAGGATAAGGTACATTGTGACATAATGCAAATAGATTCTTGTCCCATCCTTTTGGGTCACCCTTGGAAGTTTGATAGGAAAGTGATACATGATGGAGAAATAAATTACTATAAATTCAAAAAGGATGGCATCAAGCACAATCTTGTACTACTGAAAGAGGACAACATAGCTGAAACAAGAAACCAAAAAGTACTACTATTAGGTGGAAGGGAATTTCTACAACAGATGGAAGAAGATGAGGTAAGTTATGTAGTAGTTTGCAAGCCAAACGTAGTACTTCTGCATACTAAAATTGTAGATTTACCATTTGAAGTTCAAGAGTTGTTGCATGAATATCATGATATTGTAGTTGATGATTTTCCAAATGAGTTGCCATCCAAAAGAAGAATTAGTAATCACATAGACTTAATACTAGGATCAAGTCTTCCAAACAAGGCTGTGTACTGAATGACACCCAAAAAGAATCAAGAAGTGAGTAATCAAGTCGAAGAATTGTTGGAAAAACGGTTGATAACAGAAAGTTTGAGTCTTTTTGTTGTGCCTATGGTCCTAACTCCAAAGAAGGGTGGAGAATGTGTACGGACTCTAGTGAAATCAACAAGATTACTATTCACTAGAGGTTTCCATTTCCACGAATGGATGACATGATGGACTGCTTGAGTGGAGCAGTTTATTTTTCAAAACGTAATTTGAAAAGTGATTATCATCAAATCCGTATCAGAGAAGGGGATGAGTGGAAGTCAGCTTTCAAGACCAATAATGGATTTTATGAGTGGTTGGTCATGTCGTTTGGTCTCTCAAATGCACCTAGTACTTTCATGCGATTTATAAATGAATTCTTGAAGGAGTTCATTGGTAAGTTTGTCATTGTTTATTTGGATGATATTTTAATTTTCAGCCAAACTAGAGAAGAGCACTTGAGACATATGAAGTATGTTTTAGAAATATTGCAACAAGCAAAGTTATTAATTAACATGAATAAGTGTTCTTTTATGAAAAATGAGCTTGTATATCTAGGCTATGTTATTTCTAAAGATGGTTTGAAAATGGATCCGGAAAAGATAGAGGCAATTGTAAATTGGTCCTCACCTAAAAATATTTTTGAAGTGAGAAGTTTTCATGGTTTAGCCAGATTTTACAGGAAATTTATTAGAAATTTCAGTGTTATTTGTGCACCAATCATTAATAATATAAAAAAGGATAGGTATCCATTTTATTGGACAACAGCAACAAAAAAAACCTTCAATTGTTGAAGAAGAAGATCACTGAAAAACCGGTGTTGAAGTTACCAGAATTCAATCAACCCTTTCAAGTAAGATGTGATGCGAGTGGGACAACCATTGGAGCTGTACCGAGTCAAGAAGATAAGCCCATTGCATATTTCAGTGAGAAATTAAATGAGTCAAAACATAAATGTTCTTCTTATGACAAAGAATTTTATGTGGTGGTTCAAGCTTTGAAGCATTGGAGGCATTACTTGATGCCTACAAAGTTTGTTTTTTTTTTCTGATAAATCTTCCTTACAATATATTATGCAGCAGCATAAGTTAAACCATAAACACACAAAGTGGTTGGAATTCCTTCAAAGTTTTACTTTTGTTTTTATTCACATCAGTGGGAAGGAAAATAAGGTTGCCGATGATTTAAGTAGGAGATGTTTAGTCATGCAGGAGAGTCAAATACATATTTTTGGATTTTATTATTTGAAATACTTATATGATGTTGATGCTGATTTTAAAGAATCATTTTCTGCATGTAAAAATTCAGTTAATAGGGACAGCAGTTCATGGAAAGAGTTCATGTTGCAGGAGGGAATTTTGTTCAAGAATAATCAGTTATGTATTCCAAATTGTTCAATGAGGGAAAACTTGGTTCAAGAAAAACATAATGGCGGGTTGGATGGACACTTTGGTACTGATAAAACACTTCGAAAACTAAGTCATTTTTATTTTTTTCCTAAGATTAATGCAAATGTACAAATGTACGTGAACAAGTGCAGGATATGTCAACATGCAAATGAAAGGAGTCAGAATGCTAGATTGTACATGCCTTTACCTATTCCTAACAGACCTTGGGATTTGGTAAGAATGGATTTTTTTTTGGGTTTACTGAGAACTCAACGAGGTAATGATTCAATCCTTGTAGTAGTGGATATATTTACAAAGATGGCACACTTCATTCCATGTTACAAAACTAGTGATACTACCCATGTGGCTATTTGTTTTTTTAATGGGATTGTTCGGTTGCATGGTTTTCCAAAGAGTATAATTTTTGACAGGGATACAAGATTCACAAGGAATTTTTGGAGAACTTTATGGAATAAGCTTGGCACTAAGCTAAATTTTAGCTCATCCTATCACCCACAGTCTGATGGTCAAACAGAGGTTGTAAACAAGAGTTTGGGTAACTTGTTGAGGAGCTTAGTAGGTGACTGACCCAAGCAATGGGATCATGCCTTAGCCCAAGCTAAGTTTTCCTATAATGACGGTAAAAATTCCATTTCAGATCATGTATGGCATGCATCTAAGAGGAATTTGTGCATTAACATACTTGGGAAATCTTGAACATAGAAGTGCTGATGGAGAGGATTTTTAAACAGCCATGAGTGAATTGCATGAGTAAGTAAAGCAAAGATTACAAGACACAAGTTATAGGTATAAGTAATGATCATATTTTCACAGGAAAGAGGCAAAATTTGAAGTGGGATACATGGTCCTAGCCTATCTATGAAAGAAGAGGTTTCAAAACGGAGAGTACAACAAGTTGAAAATGAATAAGATAGGGCATTGTAAGATTCTTCGCAAGTTTTCAGCGAATTCTTATGAGCTGGAGTTACCTATAGGAAATGGCATTTCACCCATTTTTAATGTAGCTTATTTGTATTCCTACATAGTTGATTATTCAACTCAAACTTCTGAAAATCTTGACCACAATGAAGGAAAATAATAGCAGTGGCTGAAACAAATTCTTTTGGAAAATAACTTAGAAGATGAACATATTCTGGATACATGTGTTACCAAGAAGACCAGGAAGAAAAAAATATTTAGAATATCTAGTAAAGTGGAAAGACCGTCCGATAGAGGAATCTACTTCGATGGATGAAGCAGCACTACAGCAAGCCGTTCATTCTGTAGAAGATATTATGAGGAGGAGGTCATAAAATTTTCTCTCTTGGGGATCGTGATGCTAGTGCATTAGGTAGGCACTTAAAAAAAAGGCTTAGCAATGTGATGGATTGGTCACATGTTGAAGCTGATGAAAAGATTTTGGACATCTAGTTATAATTTGGTTATATTTTAAATAAAGAGTTAAACTAAAACAAAAATAGTTAGGTTAGCTTTCTTGTTTCTTGAAATGGAAGTTTTGGTTTTAATGTAGGGGGATTTTCATTTTTGGGAGAGTTAGTTTTTGGGGAAAAAGAAGAAAGAAAATCTTCTCGTGGTTACTGGTGTAAACGTACTCTATGCAAAATAAAAACTAAATATACTCAAAATTACATCTATAAGTGGTTTAACATTTTGAAATCAATGATTTGTGTTGGGGGAATTTAATGTAATGAGAAAACTGTTGTAAATACTGGAAGTGGTAAGTGATTTTGAATTGTTCCATTTACTTCATTATTGACAACTAGTTAAATTGGATGAGATTGAATCTTGATATAACTATGTATTGAATTTAATATGAAAATTGGAGTTTCCCAACTACATTTCATTTATAGCCTGGGCTATCAGAGTTGTGAATAATTTTTATTTCCTTATTGTCCATACAAATTGTCTAAGCAAATTCATGTGAAATCTCTGTGGAAAATATTAAGAAGTATACGCTGCCTAAAAAAAAACCAGAGTTCCCATTAATTGAAATGAGTGTTTTTTCAATCTGATAGAAATAGTCAGGGACAGAGAAATTGGTGTTCTTTATTGCTATGTTTGGTTCGTACATATTTTAAATTCATCTTGAGATCCTTTAAGAAAAATTTCTTTATGTTAAGCTATAATGCCTTCATGTTTTGGGTGAAAGCAAGAGTGGGAATGCATTAAGTTTTTTTATTATTTTCACCTACTGTTTTGTATTTTCTATAAATAACTTTAAAAAAATATCATGAAAAACCACAGAGACAGGCTGAGTCCAGTTCCGAGTAAAGTATTTTGTTTTGAGTGAAATTCTATTATTATAAAAAAATAACCCAGCATGAGGTTGAGCGAAAAATAATTACAGCTTAGGTTCTATGTGTGCTAGGGATCTTGTGTTATATTGTTTTGGGTTTAATTCTCAGCCATATTTCCTCTACTCCCCCTTTCCAATGATTATCCCTATCATCAACCACCTCCCCCATTATCCAAGGAGGGTTCATATCTTAGACCCATTGTTCCTTTCTGAGGAGAGTCTATATCTTTGACTTGTTCTTCCTTTCTGAAGAGAGTCCATATCTTCATCATTCCTCCTTGCGAGGAAATTTTGTAGTGTAATCAATGTTCCTCCTTGCGAGGAAAGTCTTTTCAAACTACACCAATATTTTCATACAAATGTTCAAACTTTACTCGAGATAGAGGCTTGTTTATCACATTGCAAACTTTCTCATCGATACTCACATAATGGATCTTTATAGCTCCCTTATTTCTGATATCCCTTATATAAAAATATTAAATTTCTATGTGCTTTTATTTATCATGGAATAGAGGACTCTATGTCATCTTTATACAACTCTGGTTATCACATAGATTCATTGTGGTATCTAATTCCATGTCAAATAGACCTGGAACCATTTTACTAAGCCATATGGCTTCACGACTAGTAGAGAAAGTTGCTATGTACTCTACTTTAGTCATGCTGAGAGAAAAACTGGACTGTTTCTTACTAAACCATGAGATCATGGCAGATCCCAGAAAATAACATCCACCTGAGTTGCTATTTCTATCTATGGCAATTCCTTCCCAATGTGAATCAATATATCCAGATAATCTGTAGTCATGATCTCTAAAATAGTATATTCCAAATTCTATCATACCTTTTAGGTACCTCATCACATCTTTTGCAAATATTAGATGAACCCGTCTAGGTTTAATTAGATACTGACTTAAAGTGTTCACATCAAAGCATATATATGGAGTTGTATTCATTAGATAAATCAATGACCCAATAATCTATCTAAACTGAGTCATATCCACTAACTCTGATGACTAAATTGATAACAACTTCAGGTTGGTGTCCATGCATATGGCCATTGCTTTACAATCCAACATATCAAATCTTTTCAATATTTCTACTCCATATTTTCCCTGGTTCAAAAATATTTCTTTTCAGCTCTGCCACACTTCCAGCTTGAGGAAATAATGCATCAATCCAAGATATTTCATCTCGAATTCTTTAGTTATATCCTTATTGGTTTCTTTGATTTGTTTCTCATTTCCAGTTAGAATAGATCATCCACATACAACAATAGTATCAAAGGTTCATCGTCCATAACCTTCGGGTAAATGTTAGGATCAACTTTACTCTTGGTAAAGCCCAATATTGTCAAGAAGTTGTATATTCTTCCATGCCAAGACTTTCAATCTTGCTTCAGTCTATAGCGATCCTTTTTCCACTTACATACATGAGTCACTCTATCTTTGAGTTCAAATCCTTATGGTTGTTTGATGTATACCGCTTCCTCAATCACACCATTTAGGAAGGTTGTATTTACATCCACCTGGTGTAGATCCCACTTCATCATGGAAGCAAGTGCCATGATGGTTCTCATGGAATTGTAACTTGCTACTGGAGCAAATGTCTCTTCATATCAATCCCCTCTTTCTAAGAGAATCCTCTAGCCACAAATATTGCCTTGTATTTTTCAATACTTCCATCAGCTACATGTTTTATCTTGTAGCTCCATTTCAAAGATACCAAACTCTTGTTTTCTTGTTTGGGTACTATATCCCAAACATCATTCTTCATTATTGACTAGTAATATTCCATCATTGCTTCCACCCATTCTTTCTTTGGTGCATCTTCCTCATAGTTGGTGGGTTCTTGATCTACACGATCACACATCAAAGCTACATAACTAGAAAATGGATTTGATATCTTTCTTGTTATTACAGAGCCTTCTCGAGCTCCATACATTTCTGCTTCTTGTATGATTTCTCTTAACCAAGCAAGTTTTCTCTTTCAATATATATCCATAGTAGGGGTTCCTAAGGTTCTATCATATCGTGATCTTTTGATGCTACTATTTCAGAAGAGGGTTCAACTTCGATCTTTTTGGGAGGTACATCCTCTTCATGTACTTATTCAGGATAACACCTTCTGGATTTATTAAGATATTTTTCTTCATCAAATGTCACATCCATACTAATCTCTATATGATGGAATCCTAAAATTTATATCTTGAAGGCTTTGGAGACATCACAGTATCCAACAAATATTCCCTTCTTTCTAGAAGGATCCAACTTGGTTCTCTTCTCTTTTAGAATATGTACATATACTAGAAAACCAAATATCTTGAGATGGATCACTTCAGGTTTCTTTCCTATATACATTTCTTCTAGAGTCTTGAATCCAATATGTTCTACACATGCACATATCTTCTTGTTTCTTTAGCCCATAGATGCATAGGAAGGTCTTGGTCATGAATAATTGTTTTCACTGCTTCCATAATGGTTCTATTGTTTTTTTCCACAACACCATTTTGGTGGGGATTGTAGGGAGTGGTTAGTTCCATATTGATTCTAGCTTCCTTCCATAATGCTTCAAATTATTTTGAATTATATTCTTCACTATTATCTGATCTCAGTGTCTTGATTCTTCTTTCTAAATGGTTCTCTATCAAGGATTTGAATTCCTTGAATTTACCGAACACTTCAGTCTTTGTCTTGAAGAAGTATATCCATGTCTTTCTTGAATAGTCATCAATAAATGTGAAATAATATTCATTTCCACTTAAATATGTGGAGGGAATAGGGCCAAATAAATCAGACTAAATGAATTCCAATGACCTTTAGTCTTTGTTTCACTTTCGATGAAGGGATTCTTGATTTTATTTCCTCTTGCACATCCTTTCCAAGTTCCTTCATGAACAATATTCATACTCTTGTAACCCTATTACCACCTTGCCCACATAGGTTAGTGCTTCATAGTTGATGTGAGCAAGCCTTCTATTCCATAGTTCACTTAAGCTAGTGGTGTCATTGACAATGGTTGTCTCTGGATGTCCCATAAGTTTGTACAATCATCCTTCTTCTTCAGCAATGACCACAACATCTTCAAGTGTCTTTTCTTTTGTCCACATGAGTATGTGTCCATCTATAAAAGCAACTCTATATCCTTTCTTATATAGTGATGAGATGGAAAGTAGGTTCTTTTTAGAACCTGGTACATATAGTACTTCCTTCATCTTCATGGAAGTTCCAATGTCAAGGTTGTAGCTTGATTCACCAATAGATTTAATGGGATATTGATAATCATCTCCTAATGATACTTTTTTAGGAGATTTATTTTCTTCAAGTATTGACATAGTTTGCTTCTTCCCTGTCATGTGCTTTGAAGAACCACTATCAATAATACATGTATCTTCTCCAGGTTTTATAGAACCAGAGAGTGCATATAATAGTACATATTCTTCTACATCTTCTCCATTTGTTAGTCTCTTTTGAGGTCTTTATTCTTCTTCTTCATCCTCATCTTCAGCTAAACAAACATGTTGTGTTTTTTTGTTCTTCTTCTTCGATGGACACTCTCTAGCAAGGTGTCCTATCTTATGACAATTATAGAAGTGATATTTTGATTAGTCTTTATTATGATTATTTTCTCTTTTCTTTTGAAACTTCTTTGGAGGTATATGCTCCTCGTGACTATCCTTCTTGAAATTTGATTTTTTTCTTCTTTTAGTATCGATGGATATACATTGATAATATTCTTAAGTAGAGCTTCTCTATTAGCTACTATAGCTTATTATTGGATGCAATCTTCCCATACAATGCCAAACTTCATACTTTATTTTCTCGCACACAAAGTCTGTATGAATGAATCCCAAGGTCTAGTGAGACCACTGAGAGAAGTCATTACTAGATCATCTTCATCAAGGGTGTCTCCAATGGCACTTAGTTATTCCTTGAACAGGGATAACCTTGCGAAGTAATATTGAATGGATTCTCCTTTACTAATATTGGTACCATTTAGCTAAGCTCTCAAATTCATTTTTGTGTTGATGTTATTTCCCTCATACGTTCTTGAAAGTGCATCATACATTTTCTTTGGTGTCTTCTTAGATGACAATTGAGGGATCAAGTGATCTTTGATAGAATCAACAATGATCCTCATTTCCTTTATTAGGTCTTTCTAATGCTTATTCTTAGCTTCATATTCTCTTGATTCTGCAACTTCATCCTTGATGTACCTATAAATATCATTCTCTATAAGAATGAGACCAATCCTATATTTCCATGATAGGAAGTTTTCTATGCCTTCCTGCTTGTCCTCAAGCTTATTGTTGGGTCCATATTATCTAGGAGGTCACTAAAAATTGAAATATATCAAAATGAAAAGATGATCTTACCAGGATATGCACTTAAATGAGGTGAGTTGCTTGGTCACTTGGTTTCTAGAGATCCCAAATCTTCACCCTTCAAAACTTGCTTGCGAAGTTGCAGTTTCTACACATTTATGGTTATGGTTTTCAATAGTTTTTTAGTTCAAGTCCAAACTAGGGTTTGGAATTATTGTACATTCACCCACTTAAAAAATTGGATATAGGGCTCAATCTATGCACTCTAGGGAGGCACAAATTTCTATGCAAATAGATCTTAAAAATTCCAAACTTTGTAGAAACACTAATTTCTTCTGGAGGGACATGAGAGAGAGTTTCACCTTGTGAAAGTTGTTATATTCAGGATAGATTTGATACCATATTAATATTTTATTTGATTAGCTAGATATCACTAGTGTTTAATCCAAATTAACAACAGTATCATATGCAAAATCACTAAAAGAAACACAATCACAAGGTAGACACAATATTTATCCTAGGAAACCCTCAAGGGGAAGAAAACCTAGCAAAAATTCACATATATAGATGTATAAGATAAAAACCCAAAAATAGGTATTCTCCTCCTTGCTGGTATATCTCTCTCTCTACCCTATGCACTAAACAAGTATTTGTTTGTGTGTAATAATGAAGAACACAACTCCTCTATTTATACACTTTATGTCACTTCAATTTTACCGTAACAAGTACGTCCCACTAAATTGACTAGCTCTACTTCACCTCGGAAATCACAAAACAATATTATATTATATTCATTACGGTAATATTGACTTGAATTAAAATGGAGGCTTTACCTCATGATTCTATGATGACCAATCACAATAATAACATCCGGATGGAGGAATAGAACATCTCCCTTGAGATACATCGGTAAAATACATTTAGAATATCCTTTGAACTTACACTATTTCAACAATTTGTGTGATATTGGTTCAATGGTGTCCTTATCCCTATCTACCATTTTTATTATTGTATTTATTGAAGAGAAAGATAAATTGATATATCCCTTCCTTAAAGTCCTTGCTAATTTCTTTGATAGTCCTTTGATGTAAGGAAGTGATATCCTTGTATTGTCTTATGCTATTGTGTTTTTTATTTATAGGGTTAAATCACTATTTATTTAAGTAATTTGATAATAATCGATCCTTTTTCCTCCTCTCATGATCTTCTGACGATGATCCCAGCTATGGATTGAAATGCCTTGAGATACTTTGAACCTAAACGCAAAGACCTTGTCTTGATTTATGTATTCCTATGTACACAATGTTTAAACACATAATATATATGTCTAAAGATGAAAATATAGGTGAATAAGATGTATATTGAATTTGAACAAGTCAAACAATGTATATTTTGATTTCCTTCTCAGAAATATCAAATATGAAGATTTTTTCTTTGGAAAAAAATTGTAAAATAATATTTTCATTTTATTCAAATTTTGATTGATCAAGTCTTAAAACAAGGGTATAAAATATCTTGGATTTCAACACCATAATAGTCAAGGTTCTATGGGTCCTTCAAGGTTAGGTTCCTGAACCTATAGCTGTTAGGGTGAGGCCCTTTGAGAATTATTACCATGGACATAGCGACACATCTATCTTTCGGGGCTATGAACCACATGAAGAAAAGAAGGGTATAAAATTATTTAGTGTATGTCAATATATTGTTTCTTTAGTTAAAAATATCAAAGACATATTTTTAAGGTCTTTTTTATTCTCATAAGTTCATATGTTATGAATATTCATAGTGTGCTATAGATTACTCGAAAAATATACCTAATGCCTATATGTTATTTTCATTTTCCACCTTCTTAGTATGGAAAAATTCATATATCACTTTAGTATTATTAGTTTTCTTCTTTTAACTGCCTAAAATAAAAAGGTTATTTTCATCTTCAAGCTTGCAGCTTATGATATCTTTATAATAGGTTTTGTTTTCTTTTTTCTCTAAGTTTCTTCATTTCACCACAAGATTTCTCTAAATTTATTTGTGATATTAATTTTAATGGTACCACTCAAGAGAGACATCCTCTTTCATGAGGTTAACAATTTGTATCTTTCATCTACCCTCTCTTAAGACTTGATTGACTTCCATTGGTATTTGAAGCACTAATAAGACTTCATGTGGATTATATTTTTTACTATTAGGAACCCGTGTTAACCCTTCTCTTTACTTTGTTAGTATATTGTCATTGGACACATATGCTTTGTAAGTCACCAGGTGAATATGTTGTATTATCTAGCATTCATGGGGGGTAATAGTTGTTTAAATTAGACTTGGTATATAAGTATGTATTGAGGCCAATGAATCCATCCACAATTTATTTTTATTAATCTTGCTCAAAGGAGGGTTCCCCCTCTAAGTGGCCTGGGATCAATAAATTCCTTTTGTGTTCTGCTATTTCTACTATTTCATGCATTTTCGTTATTTATTGTAGGAGGTTTATCTCATATGGTATCATACCACTTTCTTGGGATTGTTAGGTGGAATTTTTGCCAATTGTTTTTTCACAGTGGGTTTTGAGCACTGTGATTGTTGTATTATTTCTTCTTCTTTGCATATGTATTGTTCATTTAAATTGCAAGTTCGGATCAAAGAATAACCCCTATCTGTTAAATTGTTGAAATTACTAGGTCATATACCTAAAACTCATTATGAGGAGTACTAAAGGATCCCCAAAGGAGATGGCCATTGAGAGGAACCATTGGAACCCCTGCAATTCCATTATGCATATTTCCTTCCTTGAGGACCCTATCTGAAATTCTACTTTTTGAAATCATAAATCCCACATTTGTCTATTTTTATGGTTTGAGATAACTTCTTCAATTCTTAGCAAATGACCTTCAAAATTTTCCACAGTGTTCACTTCCTATTTTGCTTCCTTGTCCCTCTTTGACAAATTTTCCCATTCTTTCACCCTGCTTCTTAAATCCCCATTTTCTACTTCCATGTCTCTCTAAAAGTGTCCAAATCCTAGTCAAACCCCAATTACCTATCATATTGTTTGCCAAATCCAAATTTTCATTTTCTAAAAGAAAATTTGTTTTTGTTTTTCTACCAATTCACCCCCCCCCAAAAAAAAACCTCCTTGCTATGGTTGTCACCTGCGTGGGAGAAAACAAATAAATGGAAGATGTACTTGCCACCCTCAAGACCAAACTCCAAGATCTGGATGAAAAAATCCTCAGCCTCCATCCTAAACAATCATCCATGAACAATGAGACGACAACCAGAGTCTTCTACAGACACTAGGGTCTCTTCTTCCAGTAATGTTCATGGTCCGAAGCTTGGTTTTCCTCTCTTTAATGGTGATGATCTGACTGGATGGATATACAAGGAAGAACAATATTTCACCCAAGGGGAACAATATAATCATCACCCATTTGATTGCACACTGAGGTCATCATAGGAATTTGTTTCGAGTTGGTCTCGATGAGTGGTTCCATCCCACTGAGCAAGACATATATTTTATCGATGATCTCTCTAATAGAGGTGAGGAATTTCCTCAGTTATTTGAGGTCCCATATGGAGATATAGTAGAAAATTATATAGTCTATGTTCAGAGATATGTTGATCCCAAAATCCTTGATCTTTCTTAGTTTCAGTTCAGCGATGGATAGCTTTTCATTGTTGCTTTTGGTATAGAGGATAGTAGCATGGATAATTTTAGGGGCGAATTTTAGCCCAAGGGGCTATTTTTCCATGTTTTTCTCCCAAAAAACATTTGCCATTTTGCATTTTTTGAAGCCCTGTTTCACCCAATTTTGATGGGGTAAAATTTTTTCATGCTAAAAATTGCCAAATTATTATATAAACGATATAAACTCCTTGGAAATTAAAATATTTTTTGAAAAATATCGCCAATCATTTTATGGTTGGGGTTTTAAGAATTGGTAATATTCGCCAACATTTATACACTTTTAAATAAGTATGGTTCCTTAAAATCATCCCTAGATAGTAGGTTCCTTTATTTGTTCATGGCGACCATCGCGCATCACACCAATTATTGGAAATACATTAACTTCCCCTTATTATATTTTATTGATTATTTAGTGAAGGAACCTAGATGTGTTAAGTAGTATACTATTTTTTCCGATATTTTTGTTATGCTCTTAGCCGATGTCATGCATCTATTGGTGGGACGGAAAACATCCCTATTGGTTCATATTTTATTTGTCTTTCTTTGAGATATTTCTAGCAACTAGGCCATATTTTGACCAGTGGCCTCCTAGGTTGATGACAAATGTGCATATGTGCAGGTGTGGGAAGATAATTCCCAAGAGCGAGTATCAATACTTTCAAGTGAGAATCACTATGAATATGCTTGCCATGCTAGGCATAGAGGACTATCCTCCATTAGACATGGTTGCATATCCATATGTATGGTTGGATTTGAGACGGTCTACCAACATATTCTTCACCTAGGCTGAGCCACCTTATGATAGAGCTAAATTTAGCATTATGTTTAAATTAATCTAGTTTCATTTTATTCTCTTTGTACTTAATGTAAATGAAATATGTTTTATAATTTTTTATCAAATTCATGTGTAATAAAATTATGTAATTATTATTGGGTACTATAAATTGGTTCATAGGTTGTCTCCCTTTGGGTTCTTTTGATCTTATAGAGGACTCAAACAAGGTTTTTCATTATCGCACTTTCTATTCCTATGTGTAGTTTGAATGTTTAAGTCTTAAAATTAAATAACTTAAACCAAAGTAGAACTCAAGTGGATGAAGATCTATAGTTATGCACATATTTCACTCCTCCTCTGTATAGATGATACAATGATAGTTGGTCATGGTTCAATCATAAAGATGAAAAAATTAAGGATTTATTGAAGCTTTATTGTAACTCCATAGGTATGGTAATTAATATGAAAAATTATACACTTTTGAATAATGAAATTGTAGGGGATGTACAAAGGAAATCTCAATCTATTTTCCCAATGCAAATTTCTGATTTGGACCAAGGGGTAAAATGTCTTGGTTTCCAATTAAAAACAATTAGATGTTATTTTGAAGATTGTATCATGTTGTATAATAAGTTGGAATATTGAATCTCTCTCTAGTGCAATATATGGTTATCTCATGGACACATTTTAGTATCTGTAAAGGAATTTAGTAGAGCATACCTCTATATTAGATGAACCAATTAAAAACATTCCTAAAGGTATATTAATTAAAATAAAATAAAAATGATTCAACATTCTTTAAATTCTAAAAAGACCACGGGAAGGAATTCTCTTGGTAAAGTAGAAAATATAGGCAACTCCAAAAGAAGCATAGGTCAGGGGAGGGGGGGGGGGGGGGNAAGAGTTATGGAATCCAAATACTTAAAAAGGTAGATGGTGAAAAATTGGTTTTTAATGGAAATGAAATGGGTCTAGGGATCCTCTTTAGTGTGGAAATATTTGGTAAAATAATTCCTTATAGGTAAATGGGAATCATGGAAAATTGGGAATGAAAAAAAGTAAGGATTGGAGAGGATCCATGGGTAGGGGTAACATAAAATTACAAGTTGTGTGATTCCTTTTTGTAAGTTCATATTAATCTAAGAATATATTGCTTATGACACGCATTCTCACTGTTGAATATGAATACATGGAATAAGGATGAATACAAAATCAATCTAGGGGATATTTCAAGAATTGAAGATGAATGTAGTGAAGAAAGATTTTTTTAGTGAAGATAAATACCGAACTTATCATACCCATTAAAAGAAATAATTGTATTGTGGTTGTCCTAGATAATAAAATACTAATATGGGATAATGGTAAAAGGAGGAATGGACCACTTATTTGTGACTTTCCCTTTAAAGTTTTATGGAATGAGATAACACTATTGATTGTTGGAAATCCAAAATAGGAAAACTTGAATTTAATTGATTACCTCTTTTGCTAGTTATCAAATAATACAATATTATATTTTAAGGCTTTTCCATGTTTGTGTGTCTATGTAATTTGGTGTACTAGGAATAAGTTGGCGTTCCAGGATATGGTCCACACAGTTGCACAAGTAGCTCAGAAGGTGAGACTAGCTTGGGTTTATCATAACATTTATCTAAAACAAATTTCATATATAGTTTTATTAAGTCCACATATTGATCATGAAAGACCTTCAAGTTTATTTTATGAAGAAAATAAAGGAATTCATGGAATTAGCGAAGCAATGGATATTCTCTTTATTGATTCTTCACATTACTTATTATCTAAGTATGAAACTAGATAAGGCTCAAAACATGATGTTGATTATTCTATTATATTTGGGTTTTGTTGATTAAAAGATAAAGAAAGAGATATACTAAATATCCAGACCTTTGGAGATTCAAACATTATGATGAAGTAAAAAAATCATAAATGCTACATATGTAGCCTATGCCTACAAGCAATCACGAATACGTGAAGAGAGTTAAAAAATTATTTTGATTTTATTTCTTTTGAAGATGTATATTAATAAGTTAACTCACATGTTAATAGTTTATATAAACAGGATTTGACCTTGTAGGAGGGTACCTTGAACAATAATTTAGGGAGTGCACTTTCTATCCATCCTAAAAATTAAACCTATACTAAATGTATCATTTGGACCTTTTTTTTTAAAGTTTTTTGATGGTGAAGGTATTGGATTTCTTGAAAAGTATTGAGTCCAAAATATCATATACATGTAATTTAGAGGCTCTTTTTGATGAAGTAGTTGTCTTTGACTCTACAAATAAATTTATAGAATGGAGGCTAAGTATTTTTGGAGGTTCCATGGGATGAATATGCCATATATATACATCATATATATTAATCAAGACAATGTATATGAATTTAAGTTCAAAGTTCCTAGATGGGATCATCCTTGGTATATCATGAGAAAAGGCTCAAGGAACTATTATTGTTACATTACTCAAATAAATAGTCATTGAATGATAGACATAAAAATTGAGCATTGAGTCAATTAGGGTTAGACATTAAGTTTTTAGGTGAGTTGGTTTGTGATTCCTTAGTAAAAAAATCAATGGTTTTCAACTGTCCATCAAATTCCACCCCATCATCCCTATTTAAGTTGTTTTTATTTAGCTCTATCTCAAGGGATTCCATTATCTTCCTTTTTTCGTAATGGTCTACCTTCCCCATCGATTTTGATTCTTCTAAAAATACCTGGTGTCATGTTCCCCAAGAATGATCAACTAGAACTTATTTTTGGGTCATATTTAACCTAATATCTGCACTATGTTCTTTAAACCTACCTCTTATCGATCTACCCGTTTCTCCTCTATAGACTTTATTGCACGAGAATTGGATTTCGTACACACATTTGTGTTAATATTTCATATTCTTGACTAGATATCATTAGTGTTTAATCCAAATTCACAAAAATAGCATATGCAGAATCACTAAAAGAAACACAATCACAATATATAAACATCATTTATTCTGGGAAACCCTAAAGGGAAGAAAAACCAACAAAACTTCGTTTATATATATGTATAAGATAAAACCCAAAAAAATGTTTCATCCTTCTTACTGGTATGTATCTATCTCTCGCATATGTGATACACAAGTGTGTGTTTGTTTCTTATAATGAGGAGCACAAATGATCTATTTATACACTTTAAGTCACTTGAATTTTATCATAACAAGTCAGCCTCACTAAACTGACTGATCCGACTTCACCTAAGAAATCACAAAACCATATTATATTATATTCATTAGGGTAATATTGACCTGAATTACAATGGAGACTATACCTCATGACTCTATGATGACCAATTGCAATAGTACCATCTTGAAGGAGGAATAGAACATCTCCCTTGGGGTACATCAATAAAACACATTTAGAATATCCTTTGAAGTTGACTATAGGAGTTACTAGAGATAGAATCTTCAACAATATCAAGGTAATACATATATATGTTGTACAAAGTTTTCAACAATCATCAGTAGCTAAAACATTTACTCTTCAGTGTCTTCATTACTGGAACATCATCTTTTACAACATCAAGCCTTCATTTTCTATAGCACTCAATCACTTGATCCTTTTGCAGCAACACTTCGATCTTCCAATATATTATAGAAGCACTTCGATCTTCTTGATCCTTTGCACCACCACTTTGACCTTTGCGATCCTTTACAGTAGTACTTCAATATTCTTGATCCTTTGCATCAACAATTCACCTTCTTGATCCTTTGCAGCTGCACTTTGATCTTCTCGATCCTTTGTAGTAGCACTTCGATCTTCCGATCTCTTGTAGTAGCACTTCAATATTCTTGATCCTTTGCATTAGAACTTCGATATTCTTTATAATTTATAGAAGCACTTTGATCTTCTTGATCCTTTGTAGCAACACTTTGATCTTCTCGATCCTTTGTCGCAACACTACCTGCAGGACACATGATCTCTTTGCGGGATGATCAATTCCTATCACTTTAATACATAGGTTCAAGGATGATGCAATCCTTATCATATTACTCCCCCTTAATGAGGAGGGTCCATAATATAGACCAACTTGATCATCCACAAATGAATGCAAGACCATATCATCAGCAAGGACTCATCATATACCATCATCAACCCGTTCGAGCCAAGACCACTCCAAGTGAGTGTTATACTATGGAATGTACATGTACATGTAGGAATAATCTCTATACAAAAGAATTTCCTGCAACTACAAATCTCATATGCTCCTAAATGCAGAACCTATCAGATGTAAGGAATCATCATAGAACATCTTTAGCTTCAAATATAGGACCATTCCTAAGAGAGTGTTAATCTAAGACATCTACAAATGAATGTAGGTACACTCTCCATGTGAGAGTATAGTCTGCAACTATAGATCTTATCCGCATCTAAATGCTGGACATGTCATCCATAAGGACTCATTGTAGAGAATCCTTAGCTTCAAATATGGTACCACTCCTAAGAAAGTGTTAATCTATGACATATACAAATGAATGTAGGTATACTCTCCATGCGAGAGTATCATCTACAACTGCAGATATCATTCACACCTAAATGCAGGACCTATCATCAGTAACAACTCATCGTAGAGAATCCTTAGCTTCAAATCTAGGACCAATCCTAAGTGAGTGTTATTCTATGGCATATACAAATGAATGTAGGTACACTCTCCATAAGAGAGTATCATCTTGCAATACTATCCTTAGATGGTAAGAGTGAGGACCACTCTCAAGAGAAGAGTGTTATTATCTGGAATACCATCCTCAAAAGAGGATACTATCTTCCGCAAGTGAATGTAGGAACTTATCATCATATGCAATTTCACTTGTCCTTTTTTGTACTGGATCATCACTATCATCCCACTTTTAATGACAATCTTATCATCACTCCCCATTTCCAGGGAGTATCCTTATCATCAACCTACCCCCACTTTATCCAAGGAGGGTTCATATCTTAGACCCATTCTTCCTTTCCAAGGAGAGTCTACATCTTCAACTTGTTCCTCTTTTCCGAAGAGAGTCCATATCTTCATCATTCCTCCTTACGAGGAATGTATGTAGTATAATCAATGATACTCCTTCCGAGGAAAGTCTTTTCGGAATACACCAATATTGTTACGGAAATATTAAAACTTTACTCAAGATAGAGGCTTGGTCAGCACATCAGGAACTTTCTCATCGGTACGCACATACTACATCTTTATAGCTCCCTTATGTACCATATCCTTTATATAAAAATATTGGATTTCTATTTGCTTTGATTTATCATGGAACAAAGGATTCTATGTCATATTTATACAACTCTGGTTATCACATAGAATCATTGTGGTATCTAACTCCATGTCAAATAGACTTGGAATCATTTTCTAAAGCCATATCACTTCAAAACTAGCAGAGCAAGATACTATGTACTCTACTTCAATCTTGCTAAGAGAAAAACTGGACTATTTCTTACTAAACCATGAGATGATGGTGGATCGTAGGCAATAAAATCCACCTGAGGTGTTATTTATATATGTGGAACTTCCTTCCCAATTTGAACCCATATAATCTGTAGTCATGATCTCTAAAATAGTATATTCCAAATTCTATCATAACTTTTAGGTACCTCATCATATGTTTTACATCTATTAGGTCCATCTAGGTTTAACTAGCTACTGACTTAAAGTGTTCACATCAAAGCATATATACAGACTTGTATTTGTCAGATACATTAATGACCCAATAATCTATCTAAACTGAGTCATATCCACTAACTCTAATGATTCAAAAGATAACAACTTCAGGTCAGTGTCCATGGGTATGGCCATTGCTTTACAATCCAAAATATCAAATCTTTTCAATATTTCTACTCCATATTTTCCCTAGTTCAGAAAGATTCCTTCTAGGCTCTACCACACTTCTATCCTGAGGAAATAATGCATCAATCCAAGATCTTTAATCTCTAATTATTCACTTAGATCCTTCTTGGTTTCTTTGATTTGTTTCTCATTTCCAGTCAGAAATAGATCATCCACATACAACAATAGTATGACAAGTTCATCATCCATAATTTTAAGGTAAAGGTTGGGATCAACTTTACTCTTGGTAAATCCCAATATTTTCAAGACTTTGTATATTCTTCCATACCAAGCTCTATGAGCTTGATTCAGTCCATACAGATCCTTTTTCAACTTACATACATGAGTCACTCTATCTTCAAATTCAAATCCTTATGGTTGTTTGATGTATACCTCTTCCTCAATCACATCATTTAGGAAGGTTGTATTTGCATCCACCTGGTGTAGATCCCACTTCATCTTGGAAGCAAGTGCCATGATGGTTCTGATGGAATTGTAACTTGCTACTGTAGAAAATGTCTCTTCATAATCAATCCCCTCTTTCTAAGAGAATCCTCTAGCCACAAATCTTGCCTTGTATTTTTTAGTACTTCCATCATCTACATGTTTTATCTTGTAGATCCATTTCAAAGATACCAAACTCTCGTTTTCTAGTTTGGGTACCATATCCCAAACATCATTCTTCATTATTGACTGGTAATATTATGTCATTGCTTCCACCCATTCTTTCTTCGGTGCAACTTCCTCGTAGCTAGTAGGTTCTTGATCTACATGATCACACATCAAATCTACATAACTATAAAATGGCTTTGATATCTTCCTTGTTATGGCGAAGCCTTCTTGAGCTCCATACGTTTCTACTTCTTGTATGATTTCTCTTACCCAAGTAGGTTTTCTCTTTTGATATATATCCATAGTAGCAGTTCTATCATATCTGTTGATGAAATTGTCATTGATGCCAACATTGTCTTGATGTCATTGATGTCACCATTGTTGAAGCCCCAGCTAAATCCCTGGTAGATGTTGAGAAGCCCATGATGCCTCCTACTTGATGCAGTCATGGGTGACATCTGGTCAAGTAATGCTGGAGCTTACTCACGTGAAGTTGGCCATGTACCACTTGAGGATAGCTTGCAAAATACAACAGTTATTAAAGGTCAAGGCATGCAAGCAAACAACATCAAGAGTTCTATTCATTAACAGGAGTAAATCACACTGATAGTACAGTTTATTCCTTTGACAATCAAGAGGGACTAACGTTGCAAAGTTGCAGATCTAATGGAAGAAAAATGAAGTTTAAAAAGGTGGTCTGAGGCAACATGAAGTTCTTCTTTGGACTATTTTTGGGTCTGTGTAATTACAGGGATACTTGACCTAGCTTGAAGTAACTGTTTGCAAAATTAAGATCCATTCTTACACATCTTTTTGAACAAAACTGAAGAAGTTTATTGACAGGTTTGAGGGTTGTTATTGACACGATCTTCTAAATAGATCTGAAGTGATTCATTGTCAATTTTAGAAGGATGTTAAGTGATATTTTAAAGGAGAATAGAAGGAAGGATTTTGGGTTGTCTTGGCAAACACCTTAGCACATAATTCAGCCCT
Organism: Pseudotsuga menziesii; assembly: GCA_001517045.1. Classification (NCBI taxonomy): domain Eukaryota; kingdom Viridiplantae; phylum Streptophyta; class Pinopsida; order Pinales; family Pinaceae; genus Pseudotsuga; species Pseudotsuga menziesii. The sequence goes on from LPNX010599845.1 coordinate 450,235, forward strand.
ATAGAATTGAAGGTGTCTTTCTGTAGGTCAAGGATACTCTGTGGCAGCCATTCATCCAAAGTCTGATCTTCCTTATCCTGTAAGGATCCGCAACAGTCAATAATGTACATGCTCTTCAATCTTCTTGGCTCTCGCATGAAGAGAACTCAGAATTACATGAGGACAGATTATCTTGTACAAGAAGAAGTGAATTAGAGATCAGACCTATGAGCAGGTTGGATCATCATGTAAAGCAGGGGATGTGAACAGAGAAGAGAAGAAGGGGTTGGCACTTTTCCTCTCCAACTGAAAATTAAATTTTTGATGTCAATTATATACAATGTCAGCTCAATTAAAAAATGAGAAGTCGGCCTCATCAGAATAGTCATGTCGGCCCAATCTTATATACAATGTCGGCTCAATTAAAAAATGAGAAGTCAGCCTCATCAAAATATTCATGTCGGCCCATTAATTAAAAAAAAAAATTCATTAAAAAATTTATAATTTTTTATATGTTGGCTCCTCAATTTAAGGAAGGAAAATTAGTATAAATACCTCTTCAACGCATTCATGTTTGAAGATGGAATTAGCTGAGCTCTGAGGAAATTTCGGTGGTGACTGAGGCAGCGAGGGAGCAGTGGACTGAGGAAGAAGTTCAGTGCTGTGACTGAGGAATTTCGGGACTGTATAGGAGCAGCAGAAAGGTTATTTTTATGATCTTCTTGCTATGTGACAGTCCAATCTTAGACTGATCTTGGGGTTTATCACAGCCTGTTTCACAACATTTTTTTTGATGGAGTTTTAAAGGAGAGCTCTGCGATTTTGTGTGACAGCAGAGGTATTTTATTTTTCATCAGCGTGGAATTTAATGTGACAGCAGAGGTATTTTATTTTTCCATCAGCATGGAATTTCATGTGACAGCAGAGGTATTTTATTTTTTATCAGCGTGGAATTTCATGTGACAGCAGAGAGGTATTTTATTTTTGCATATCAGCTGAAATTTTTTTGGAGCTGTGAAGAAATATTTCTGTGGAGCAGGAAAAATATCAGCATGGAAATATTTTCTTGTGGAGCAGACTCAGAAATTGGTTCCATGTAGAGGCAGTCTACATGCATTGAATATTGTCATGCATACACCCCAACTTGTTAGATATCTTCATTTGTTTCCCATGTATTCCACCTCAGCATGTAGATCGAAGCTCACCTGCCTTCATTCCTCATCTCAGTGATTTAAACATCTAATTGTGGGATTCATTTGTTTGGCTTCCAAGTTCCACCTATGGCTGTTCCCTTTGATTGTCTCTATTTGGGTGCTGTGTAAAAGCCACAACAATAGCCCTGTATTGGCTGTTACCTACAACAAATCACATTTATATGGAGACATATACTCCATCGTTCTCATTCTGGTTAAACAGGTGGTGTTCTGTTTAAACGTTACACTATGCAATTGAAGGTAGCTTTTTATAGCCAGCCCTTTCACCTATTGGAGCATAACATGCCAATGTGCAGCGCAGCCATATATTCCCAGGCTATGCGTTCTACTGCCTTCTACAGCTATATGTGAATGGGAAGACTTGTCATTGGTTTAGAGCTGGATACAACTTTTGTTATCAAACAGTGTACATACTACCTTGCTGGAAATTAAAAGACAGTCCACTTGAATCTGTTGTTTGGCATTGGTCTTGGCACCAAAGCTAATGAACCAAGCAATGAACCAAATTGACGACAGAGTTCTCAGGTAATTTGTTTACAGCATAAGGGTGCAGTGGCAACGGTAGCTGGCATTGGTCTTGGCTTTCCACAACAAGCATACCAATCCTTGAAGCCAATAAGCAGAGCCATTTCTTGTCTGCTCTAGCCATCCATTGAGGAGGAATCGCCTTAGATTTCTCACTTGTTCTTCAATGCCATCAAAGGAATTTCAGATGCTTGTTCCAGATCTGATTTTGCAGTATCATTTTGTTGGGTTATTGAATGACTCTTGAGGGCACACTGGGAAAAGAGAGTCTTCATCATTAAGGGCACAGTTGTGAAGAGAAAACACCCAAGTAGAGGACACATTCTTGTGGATTTAGAAGTGTAAACTCAGTGGCATATGCACAGTTCATAAATGAAGTGATGATGCCTTTCCATATCATACACACAGTCAGCACAGGTTGATGATATTGTTGACAATGATGATGTTCCAGTCCTTGGTGATGTTTTCGGTATCTTGTCTTGACTGACCTGTTGATGACTGGATAGTAACCAGTATAGTTGGGCAGACAATGCAGTATTGCAGCAGTAGGCTAAGATACAATGATGTGTGAGAAAACAAGATGATGAATGCATGGAGGCAGCAAATGAACAGCAGGATAATATTCACCAGCGTGCATCCCATAGCCTACTTGATCTAAATATAATTGCACAATCTGAGTCTGATTATAAATATGCCTGAAACTGTTCTTCAAGTTTGAAATTGGTTTGAGGTGACTTGATGATTATGAAGTATTAGCAACAGACTGTTTTTCTGATGAATTGAAAGAACCTGATGCAGCAGTATGAACAGATTGTTGTACACAGATGGTTGAGTAGAGATTGAGACTATTGCAGCAGTGTTTTGTAGCAGGGATGAGGAGTCAAGATGATAAGCAGCAGTGAGCAGTGATCAGTAGTGCTGATGATGACCAGCAGCAAAGATTGACCAGCAGATGATGAACAGAGAAGATTGAGAAGACTATAGCAGAAATGTTGAGCAGCAGTAGATAAACGATGATCAATGTTACAGCAGAGCAGTGTTGATGATATGACAAAGTTGTCTTGTGTATGATGACAGTAAGCCTTAATGTAAAAACAAGCTTGTCTCGCTTCTGAGGTTAGGATACCTCAATCACTTCTTAGCAGGGTCTAAGAGAACTAGGCAGGGTCCTGGATTAAGAGTAGGTGATCTATTTATCAGTAGGTGCTGATTTCACCTAACGGTTGTAGTCGGACATAATAATACAAAAGATTACAAAATTATATTCTGTTGTGTCTGTTGTGTTATAGTCTCTGATAATCTAAATGCTTATGTTATATGAATGATGATATGAAAGATGATGGATTGATGTTTTGATAATTATCTATATCAAGCTAACCGTGATAAAGTAAGAAAGGTTTAAAAATTGCCTTACACTGATTCACCCCCCCTCTCAGTGTCTACAATATCATGATCTTCTGATGCTACTATTTCAAGAGAGGGTTCAACTTTGATATTTTTGGGAGGTATGTCCTCTTCATGTAATTCTTCAAGATGACACCTTATGGATTTATTAAGAGGTGTTTCTTCATCAAATGTCACATCCTTAATAATATCTATACGACAGAATCCTGAAATGTTTATCCTGAAGGATTTGGAGACTTCAAAGTATCCAACAAATATTCCCTTCTTTCCAGAAGGATCCAACTTGGTTCTCTTCTCTTTCAGAATATGTACATATACTAGACAACCAAATATCTTGAGATTCCTCAATTCAGGTTTCTTTCCTGTATACATTTCTTCTAGAGTCTTGAATCCAATATCACTATGAGATAATCAGTTATGCTTATGCAGATATGTTCTTGTTGCTTCAACCCATAGATGCATGGGAAGGTCTTGGTCATGAATCATTGTTTTCATCGCTTCCATAATAGTTCTATTCTTTATTTCCACAACACCATTCTATTGGGGATTGTAGGGAGTGGTCAGTTCCCTCTTAATTCCAGCTTCCTTCCAGAATGCTTCAAATTATTTTGAATTATATTCTCCACCATTATTTGATTGCAGTGTCTTGATTCTTCTTTCTGAATGGTTCTCTATCAACGATTTGAATTCCTTGAATTTACCGAACACTTCACTCTTGGTCTTTGTAGAAGGAGCAAGTCGACATAAGTCGACTTGAACGATGTCGACTATACAGACACAATTGATGGCCAAAAGGTCATCATACCTATTAATCCATCCCAAGGACAACCTTGGATTGAACCCATTGATGAGGAAGTCAATGTCCGACAAATTTATCAGATCCAGAACAATACCGACTATACTGAACCAAACGCCCAAGGGGAGCTTTACTTAGGTAACCCAGACTCAGTTGGCTATAATTCAGATGCTAAATTATATGATTGGGAGATATAAAATTACAAAACACAAGCAAGAGGGTGCTGGACTATACAAGCAATACAGAAAAAACCCATTCAACAGTGCTTCATCGTATCAATTATCCCAAAAAATTTTGAAAAGAAACAAAGGGAACACCCTACCTTACAACCCACGAACTTAAACACTAATCAACTACCTAGGTATAAGGAGAGGGAATCCCTAGTTATGCATATCGAACAAGTATCTAAAAAAATTGGAGAACATGGTCGACTGCAAAGCTTAGTAGAAACATTTACAGGTCAAGCAGCTAGATGGTGGGATACCCATCAATCAAAACTACAAACCTGGACCACTGCTTGAACCTTCTTTGTCGAACGGTTTGGTGGAAAAAGTTAACAAAGGAAGCCCAAATCCTTGTCTTTACTCAGGGCCAAAACCCAGAAGACCACATTAGGACTTGTGAAAAATAGTGGAGAAGACTTGGTTACAAAGGCGAGCGATCCTGGCCCCATTTGTTTCCTTCAACCTTAAATGACTTACCTAAAAAATGGTATAAGATGGAGGAAGCTAGAGGAGAAACTTTCTTTTGGTAGGAATTAAGACAAAACTTTATCAAAGACTTCCAGTTTATACCTCAAAACGAGAAATTAGCTGAGACAGCACAGCAAATCAAACAATTTCTCCAGCCGACCATCAATCAACCCTCCCAGATCGACTGACAGATCAAGGATTGCAATTATATACAAACTACACCCAGACCACAGTCAAACCGATTGCACTTAGAAAATGAACACACCATCGGCAAAATATTTAGATGGAACCCTGAACACAGTGAAACTAACAAACCTATCCATTCAGTTTTGAAAGTCGAGGCCAACAATAAACCCGACCTTGACAGAATGACTGTATCCGACTTTCCTGCTACATTCTCCTAGTTCAAAGAGGGAAGTCGGCCGATCAATGAAGCTAAAGCACCAGAGTGGCTAGATACAAAAGTGAAAACCAAGGAGGTCGACATTTCAAATGACGACCGTCCAAAAATAGCTAAGATTGGTGACTACTGGAACGAACACCAAACCATCAAAATCATAAACTTACTTAGAGAGTTCCAGGATGTCTTTGCAAGGGATTACAAAGACTTAAAAGGGTTAGTACAGGAAATGGGAGAAATGAAAATAGATACTAAACCTGATGTTCGACCTGTTAAGAAATGACCTTATAAACTAGCTCATAAGTACAAGGAGATAGTTAAGAAGGAAATAGACAACATGTTAGCAGCAGGGATCATTTACCCCATCGATTAGTCGAAATGGGAAAGTCCCATGGTTGTCCAACCTAAGAAACATGACCCGACCAGATTGAGAATTTGTGTCAACTTTAGAGAGCTTAAAAAAGTCACCCTAACAGATCCATTCCCAACCCCCTATGCTGATGAAATCTTGAATGAAGTGGCAGGCCATGAATGCTACTCATTCACAGATGGATTTTTAGGATATAACCAAGTACCTATAGCAAAGGAAGACCAGAAGAAAACTACATTTGTCTATGAATTTGGCTCTTTTGCTTACAGGGTTATGCCTTTTGGATTAAAGAATGCACCTGCAGTCTTTTCCATAATTGTTGTCAAAACTTTCCAGGAATACATTTATAAAACTATGGCAGTCTACTTTGACGACTGGACTATATATTCCACCCTAAAGGATCACTGCACATGGCTCTGATTTATGCTAGAGAGATGTCGACAGATACAACTCTCCTTAAACATTAAGAAGCATATCTTTATGACCCCCATAGGGATACTCCTAGGACATGTTGTTTGCAAAGATGGTATCAAGGTTGATTTTGCCAAGATTAAAATCATCCTCGATTTGAAGCCTCCAATAAACCCTAAATAGGTCTGGATGTTATTGGGCCATACAGGATACTATAGGGAGTTCATACGACACTATTCAGACATGACCTACCCTCTAGAAGAACTCCTAAAGGAATATCATGAATTTAAGTGGACGGAGGAATGCCAAATCTCCTTCGACAAACTGAAAAGAAAACTGGTCGAAGCCCCCATACTTAAATTTCCAAATTGGTTGACCAAGTTTCATGTGCATATTGATGCATCGGGAATAGAAATTGGCGCAATCCTGACTCAACCAGGAGATGATGGAATGGATTACCCTATAGTTTATAGCAGTCGAAAACTCAATAAGGCTGAAAAGAACTATTCGACCACTGAAAGAGAAGCCCTAGGTATGGTATTTTCCCTTCAAAAATATCGACATTACCTGTTAGCCAACCCCTTCATATTTTACACCGACCATCAAGCATTGAAATACCTTGTTAATAAACCCCTTCATCATGGAAGAATTTGTCGATGGCTACTTCTTTTTCAAGAGTTTGAGTTTGAAGTAGTAGTCCGACCAGGAAAGCTCAATGTCGGGCCCGACCACCTATCCCGTATCAACACAGGAGAGGAACCGACCAGAGTCGACGACGAATTGCCGGATGCACACCTATTTCGTATAGAAGCGGTACCAGAAGAACTAGAGGAGATTGCTCAGTTCTTGGAGACAGGTCAGGCACTAGAAGGCCTAAACACTAAGAAGAAGCAAATCCTAGCTATGAAGGATGCCCCTTACAGCCTCATCAATGGATTTCTATATAAAATGGGGTTAGACGATGTCCTTAGAATATGTGTACTCGACCATGAACGAGACCAAATCATGCACGAAGCCCACTATGGCCCTGCAGGAGGACATTTTCAAGCCAACACAACTGCCAAGAAAATACAACAGTCTGGATTATGGTGGCCGACACTTCACAGAGATTGTAAAAATTTTGTCAGTTGATGTGATAGATGTCAACGACTTGGTTGACCACTGCCGAGCATAGAAATGCCCCTGATCTTTGTAAACCCTAGTCTCACATTTGAAATTTGGGCTATAGACTTCATAGGACCATTCCCTGTCCCAGCCCGATGATCAGGTGCAAGATATATTATCATTGCAGTGGAATATGTCACTAAATGGGCAGAAGCTGAACCTATCGAGACATGTTCAAGTGAGGTAGCTGCTAAATTCATATATGAAAACATCATTACTCGATTTGGATGTCCACTCACATTGATCAGCGACCAGGGGTCACACTTCATTAACAAAACCATCAAAAACTTAACCGACCAGTTTCACATTGACCACAGACGAAGTACAGCATACCATCCTCAGTTGAATGGTGCAATTGAAGCTTTTAATAAAACACTGACAAAAGGATTGACTAAAATATGCAATACTGACAAAGATGACTGGGATGAGAAAATCCCTGCAGTCTTATGGGCATATAGGATAGCATATAAGCGGTCGACCGACCAAACGCCCTTCTGACTTGTATATGGACAAGAAGCAGTCGTTTCCCTACACTTCCGACAGCAGGCACCTATTGTATCTCAACTACTACATGTCGATGTCGAGCATGCAAGAAAGGATCGACTGTTCCAACTTAGTAAGCTGGAAGAACATAGAGTTATGGCTCTTCAACACCAGGAAATTCAAAAACAACAGCAGAAAGCCTGGCATGACCGTAACATCAAGAACAAAAACTTTTCGGCCGGTGACCTTGCCTTACTCTATAACAGTCGCGTAAAAGGAAAACCAAAGAAACTGCACATAGAATGGATGGGACCCTATGTTGTCGAAGAAATCTACCCCAATGGTTCAGTCCAACTAAAAACATTATAGGGCCTAGTATTTCGGAAGCTCGTCAATGGAGCCCGACTTAAACGGTACAGAAACTGGAAAAAATAAATAAATAAATAAATAAAAATCGAATAACAACCTTAACCGTCAATCCAAACCTATAAAAAGTTAGAAAAATCCCAAAAATCAAAACAATACACTCATAAACAACCAGCATGACAGCAACTCACCCCTTCGACAACCGACATCATTTTCATCGACCAGTCATGCTGACCATTTTCATCACCGACACCGACCGTCGACCTCGAGAGTCCCATCACACATTAATAGCCTCAAGCGCTGAACCAGATTCACCAAATTGCACTCGAGTATTGCAGTTGGACTGTCAAGTCTGCCATTAATACAACCAGTTCGACACTCCACCATTCCCATGCCTATAAATAATGGACCATCAAAGGTTCATTCAACACACCCCTTACACACAGAGCCCTCGCATCCTCCATCGACCAGAACCCACGAACCCTATCAAAATTTCGACCAGTTTGACATCATGGCACCCAAACTCACCCGAGCCGCGGCAAAAGCACAAGAGCTCCAAGCAGAGGACACACCGTTGGTCCAAAGACTGAAGCATATAAAAAATGCCAAAGTCCAGGAGGGTCCATTTCAGAAAATTTGGGCAGAAATCCAAGAGTGGGCATATGAAGGAAGTAAAATGACACAGGCCACTGAGAAAGTCCAGAACAGCAACATTCTCCAGTACCCTAACGCACCATTGATGGCCAGCTTCGGTGGGACGAAGGAAGCAACTTTTAAATTTATTATCAGTTGTTACCACAACAGCCGATTCTACTTCGACCAGCCAATTGGCATCACTGGGGATGTTATTTCGATGCTTACGGGTCTGTCGAACAAAGGCGACCCTGTCCCAATTGGGATAAAGGAGGGACTCGTCCAAGAACTTACAGGCACACCGAATGGGAAAAACTCTAAAGCATTAATGATAGGACAGATTGTGATAAGGACACCACAGATTGTGGCTAAAATCATCGCAATCACCCTTACCTTGGATGGTCGAAGCAACGACCTTAAATTGGAGGTGCTGGAGGTGGTCGACACAATCGCCACCAACGGAAGAGTCTACCGATGGGGAGACTATGTCGCTGACATGGTCAAAACCATCTACGAACGCTGTCAAGAGATGGGAGGTATCATCAAATTCCCCTCCCTGATTATCTAGATAGTCATGTATCACTTTTGTCCGGAAGGTAGTCCAGTCTTCCGGGAGCCGACCAAGTTCCAAATGCACCGCTTCAAACCCTTCTCACAAAAAGGCACCCTGCATGAGTTGGCACCGCAGAAAGTATTCTTGGAGAATTGGTTCCAGCAGTTGAAGGTTCGGATGACGAGGTGGAGGGTGCCCCAGAACATCTGACGAAACCTCCCTGCTGACTCACATATCCAGTTAGCACTTGACCATACATCAGTATGGTACATGCGAGGTCAAGACCCCAAAGCATAGGACCTCGACTACTACTCGACAGTTGAACAGATTTTCAGAGAGTTGACCCAATAGGCAGGAACAAAGGTACCAATTCTGGAGGCTGCCAAACAGGTCGACTTCTCTATGATCGAACCACTGACAGACTAGGAGAAGGAGGATACCCCGACCGTGACCACTAGTCGGGTACACTTAACTGTAAAACCTCCGACTGCAAAGGTAGTCGAATCCCAACCAATAGAACAAACATAGCCGACAGTACAACAGACAACTCCTCCGGCTCCAGCAATCGTCAAACCCACTCAAGAACCGATAGGTGAAGTCGAAGATGACGACCCTGAGTATGCCCTATCCAAAATCACCATAAAGAAGCTGGCTAAGGAGATAGCGGTCACCAGGAAAAGACTCAAGACTCAAAAACAACAAATAGGAAGGGGTAAGCACAAGCTTATTCTTGACTCGTCCGACGATGAGGAAGAACTAGCAGCCGTGGCTGTCAACATTGTCGAAGATGCCCGCGCCAATAAAGTGTTGGTTGAAACCCAGTTTCAACGATATATCGAGGCCGACGCTCCAGAAGGTTGGCCCAAGAAATCCGAAACACAACAGACGCCTGAAAACGTCGTCGACCTTGTGTCGACCCCCCCTCCTCCATCTCCGATGCTTTTAGTCGAAGAAAAAGCACCGGCAGAACAGTTGGGCGGCCCCATGGAAGAATATCAAAGAGAAATTTCGGAGACACTCAGAGCCAGGGTCGACAAGAACACTAAGCTTAAAGCCTTCTTCGCGACACTGCCTGCATTGTTCCAGTCGGCACAGAAAATAAGGACAACGACTCCTCTCAAAGCAAACAAATAGGTTTATGCCTAGGAAACAACAACATTTATCAGGTCCAATGAAGAGGGCGACATTATAGGACATAGTAAGTCTGTCACCAAGGATGTCGATCCTGAGATACAGAACGACCTACCCACATCACCATTGGAAGCAGGTATCTCTTCTGACCAAAATCCACCACGCAGTCCCGTCACCCTTTTGAACCCTGACCATTCCCCCACTCCATCTCCACCTCCACCACCATCATCTCCACCACCTCCGCCACCTCCTAATTCACAGCCAAAACCACCATCAGTTTCACAGCCGAAAGTGGTCATACCACCGTCCCCCTTACCCCCTCCTCAAAAAGAAACACCCCCGACTTCTATACCACCTCACCAACCAGAACAACCTTCGGCCTCCGTTCCACCAAACATAGATCCAACTTCAACTACAGCAGGTACCCAAGAACAATAGACAGACACCCAGAAGAAAAAGAAAGAGCACCATAGAACATCCGGCCTGAAGATTAGCCTAAAAGATGCAAGTTTGCTTACCGACTTAGAGGTCAACCAACTACTCAAAACATTGGCCAAAGAGTCAAAGAAGAGGACGGTCACCAAAAGTAAAGAGCTCAAAGACAAGGAGGCAGAACAAGTCGAGTTTCTCGGCAAATGCAGGTCTCTTGCACAATCTGTCGTTCTAGGCCCGGTCGAAGACGCTACAGATCGACCTCTAGAAAGGGCATACCAACTTTTTGAAGGCATGGTGTCGACTATACAGACACATCTCCAAGAGACTAAAGCAGAACAAAAGGAAGAGACCGCCTGACTCCTCTTGACCCAGTACACTGCATTTTCGGAGGCTTACAAAGTCTTACAGGACCATATGGAGGAATCCATTGTTACTGAGGAAGTACTAAGAGACTGGCCTACTCATTATGGGCAAGTCTATCATCAGACCAAGCAGACATGACAAGGTATTCAGGCCTTGGAGGGACGTAAGTCGATGGAGGCAAAAATGAGGCAGACCATTGAAGAGCAGATTGTGATGGAAAACAACAAACTACAGAAGCTAGAACGAGAAGCTCATCAGTGGGTTCAGCAAGCCCTTCCAAACTTAGGGAAGGTCGACAACATCTTCCCACAGATGAAAAGACTCCTTCATGCTGTAGAAGAACATAACCAAATGTTGGGTTCCAACATGGAGAACATTGCAGAAATGCCTATGGCAGAAAAGATGTCAGTACTGTCAAGTCTAACTACTCTAATGATCGACATTCAGAAAGCCTTGCAGACATGGACAGACTTCCAGCATTAGCTTGCCATCACTACACCAGCAATAGTCAAAGTATGCATCCAGAGGAGACCGACTATTCGTCTGCACAGTCCACCTCAGTAGCATTTTGTAGGGTCCGACCAACACTAACAATTTTTGTACCTCCCTGTTTCTTTGGGATGAAGAAACATTTTGTTCATGGGGGAGATGTAGAAGGAGCAAGTCGACATAAGTCGACTTGAACGAAGACCGACTTATATTAGGCTGTTGAGCCACACAAGAACTCAGTTCAGTTCTATGCTTTGTATGAACTCATTGTAATAAAGTATTATGTTCTATCCTATCTGTTCTTGTCTCTTGTCTCTGTTTATATATATGTTTTAGTATGTATTATTGGTAACTTTATGTGATCTGTGAGATTACAATAGTCTTGAAGAAGTATATCCATGTATTTCTTGAATGGTCATCAATAAATGTGACATAATATTGATTTCCACTTAAATATGTGGAGGAAATAGGACCACATACATAAGAATGGATGAATTCCAATGTACCTTTAGTCTTTGTTTCACTTTTTGGAAAGGGATTCTTGATGTTCTTTCCTCTTGCACATCCTTTGCAAGTTCCTTCATGATCAATATTCAGATATTGTAACCCTGTTACCACCTTGCTCGCATAGGACACTGCTTTGTAGTTGATGTTCTAAATCCTTCTATGCCATAGTTCACTTAAGCTAGTGGTCTCATTGAAAACGGTTGTCTCTGGATGTCCCATGAGTTTGCACAATCCTCCTTCTTCTTCACCAATGACCACAACATATTCAAGTGTCTTTCCTTTGGTCCACATGATTACTTGTACATTTATAAAAGAAACTATATATCCTTTCTTATCTAGTGATGAGATGTAGAGTAGGTTCTTTTACAAAACTAGCACGTATAGTACTTCCTTCATCTTCATGGAGGTTACAAAGTCAATCTTGTAGCTTGATTCACCAATAAATTTGATGGGATATTGATACTCATCTCCTAATGATACCTTTTGAGGAGATTTATTTTCTTGAAGTCTTGACATAGTTTGCTTCTTCCCTATCATGTGCTTTGAAGAACCACTATTAATAAGACATGTATTTTCTCCAGGTGCTACAGACTTAGAGAGTCTAGAGAATAGTATATTAGAGGAAATTTCAACTCAAAATGGGCCTTTTAGCTTTAACTCAAATTCCATGTCATCATGTGTTAGCCAATGAAATTTCTTTAAATTTGAAATATCGTATAGGTCTTAAACACCTTTTTAATATAAATTTGGGGATAGGTATCATAAAAAAACTACTTTTTTGTTTGTATTTTCGACATATCTCCCCGTGTTTTTCCTCAAATTTTGATCGAGGATGCTTGTTGGATGTAGAATTTAATTCCGCATCCAACAAGATCCTTGATCAAAATTTGAGTAAAATGACGGGGAGATATTTCGAAAATACAAAAAAAGTATTTTTTTCTTTTCTTCCTCCAAAATTAATAAATATTATTTTATAATTTTAACTATTATTTTATTAATTTTTTTGAGGAGACCCATTTTGAGTTGAAATTTTCTCTAATGCATATTCTTCTACATCTTCTCCATTTGTTAGTTTCTTTTGAGGTCTTTATTCTTATTCTTCATCCTCATCTTCAGCTAGATGAACATGTTGTGTTTTGTTGTTCTTCTTCTTTGATAGACACTCTCTAGAAAGGTGTCCTATCTTATGACAATTATAGCATTGATATTTTGAATAGTCTTTATTCTGATTGTTTTCTCTTTTATTTTGAAACTTATTTGGAGGTATATGCTCCTCATGACTATCCTTCTTGAAATTTGATTGTTTTCTTCCTTTAGTATGGATGGTTATACATTCATAATCTTCTTAAGTAGAGCTTCTCTGTTAGCAACTATAGATTATTCTTGGATGCAATATTCCCATACAATGTAAAAATTCATGCTTTATTTTCTCACACATAGAGTCTATATGAATTAATCCCAAGGTCTAGTGAGACCGCTGAGAGAATTCATAACTAGCTCATCTTCATCAAGGGGTCCTCCAATGGCACTTAGTTGTTCCCTGAATTGGGAGACCCTTGTGAAGTAATCTTGAATGGATTCCCATTTACTAATATTGGTACCCTTCAGCTGAGCCCTCAAATTCATCTTCATGTTGATTTTCTTTCCCTCATACGTTCTAGAAAGTGCATCATACATTTTCTTTGGTGTCCTCCTAGATGACACTTGATGTATCAAAAGATCTTTGATAGAATCATCAATGATCCTCATTTTTTTGATTAGGTATTTCTGATTCTTCTCCTTAGCTTCATCTTCTCTCAATTTTGCAACTTCATCCTTGATGTACTTTATCAATATCGTTCTCTATAAGAATGATACGAATCCTATATTCCATGATAGGAAGTTTTCTATGCCTTCCAACTTGTCCTCAAACTTAGTGTTTGGTCCATCTTATCTAGGAGGTCACTGAAAATTGAAATATATCAAAATTAAAAGATGATATTACCAGAATATGCACTTAAATGAGGCGAGTTGGTTGGTCACTTGGTTTATGGAGATCTCAAATCTTCACCCTTCAAAACGTGCTTGTGAAGTTGTAGTTTCTACAAATTTATGGTTTTGGTTTTTTGCAATTTTCTGGTTTAGAGCCAAACTAGGGTTTGTATTTTTTGGAGATTTTCCCACTTAAACAATTTTATCTAGGGCTCAATATATGTGCTCTAGGGAGGCATAAATTTCTATGCAAATCGATATTCAAAATTCCAAACTTTGCAGAAACACTAATTTCTTCTGGAGGGAGAGGAGAGAGAGTTTCACCTTGTGAAATCTGTTATATTCATGATAGCTTTGATACCATGTTAGTATTTCATTTGATTATCTAGATATCATTAGTTCTTAATCCAAATTAACAATAGTAGCATATACAAAATATCTGAAAGAAACAAAATCACAAGGTAGACACAGTATTTATCCTGGGAAACCCTTAAGGGGAAGAAAACCCAACAAAAAATCCTATATATAGATGTATAATATAAAACCTTAAAAATAGGTATTATCCTTCTTGCTGGTGTATATCTCTCTCTCTACCCTGTGTGCTACACAAGTGTTTGTGTGTGTGTTATAATGAGGAGCACAAATCCTCTATTTATACACTTTAAGTCACTTGAATTTTACCCTGACAAGTAGGCCCCACTAAACTGAATAAGTCTACTTCACCTGGAAAATCACAAAACAATATTATATTATATTCATTAAGGCACTATTCACCCGACTTACAATGGAGGATTTATCTCATGACTCTATGATGACCAATTACAATAATAACATCCCGATGGAGGAATAGAACATCTCCCTTGGGGTACATTAGTAAAATACATTTAGAATATCCTTTGAAGTTACAATATTTCAACAATTTATGTGATCTTGGTTCAATGGGGTACTTATCTCTATCTACCATTTTTCTTATTGTATTTATTGGAGAGAAAGATAAATTGATATGTCCCTTCCTTAAAGTCCTTGCTAATTTCTTTTCCAGTCCTTTGATGTAAGGAAGTCATATCCTTTTATTGTTTTATGCTAATGTGTTTTTTATTTATAGGGTTAAATGAATATTTATTTAAGTAATGGGACAATATCGATCCATTTTCCTCCTCTCATGATCTCCCGAGGATGATCCCAGCTATGGATTGAAATGCATTGAGACACTTTGAACCTAAACACAAAGACCTTGTCTTGATTTATGTATTTCCGTGTACACCATGTTTAAACACATAATATATATGTATAAAGATGAAAATATAGGTGAATTAGATGTATATTGAATTTGAACAAGTGAAACAATGTATATTTTCATTTCCTTCTCAGAAATATCAAATATGAATATTTTTTTCTTTGGAAAAAAATTGTAAAATAATATTTTCATTTTAATCAAATTTTGATTGATCAAGTCTTAAAACAAGGGTATAAAATATCTCAGAGTTCAAAACCGTAGTAGTTGAGGTTGGAGGTTTGATTCTCTGGGTCCTTCAAGGTTAGGTTCCCGAACCTAAAGCCAACAGGGCGAGGCCCTTTGAGAATTATTACCATGGACATAGTGAGCCATCTATATTTTGGGGCTATTAATGACAAGAATAAAAGAAGGGTATAAAATTATTTAGTGTATGACAATATATCATTTCTTTAGTTAAAAATATCAAAGACATATTTTTAAGGTCTTTTTTATTCTCATAATTTCATATGTTATGAATATTCATAGTGTGTTATGGATGACCTGAAAAATATACCTAAT
The DNA here is from genome assembly GCA_001517045.1 of Pseudotsuga menziesii. Lineage (NCBI taxonomy): Eukaryota > Viridiplantae > Streptophyta > Pinopsida > Pinales > Pinaceae > Pseudotsuga > Pseudotsuga menziesii. The sequence continues at coordinate 465,916 of LPNX010599845.1, forward strand.
GTCTATATGTTATTTTGATTCTCCACCTTCTTAGTATGGAAAAAATCATATATTACTTTAGTATTATTAATTTTCTTCTTTTAAATCCCTAAAATAAAAAGGTTATTTTCATCTTCAAACTTGGGGCTTATGATATCTTTATAATAGGTTTTGTTTTCTCTTTTCTCTCGGTTTCTTCATTGCACCACAAGATTTCTCTAAATTTATTTGTGATACTACTTTTAATCGTACCAATATCCTGAAGAGATACCTCCTCTTTTATAAGGTCAATAATGTGTATCTTTCATCTACCCTTCGTTAAGACTTGATTGACTTCCATTGGTATTTGAAGCACTACTAAGAATTCATGTGGATGATATTTATTTTTTACTATTATGAACCCATGTCAACCCTTATCTTTACTTTATTAGTATATTATTGTTGGACACATATGCTTTGTAAGTCGTCATATGAATATGTTGTATTATCCCACACTCATGGGGAGTAATAGTTGTTTAAATTAGACTTAGTATATAGTACATGTTGAGGCAAATGAAACCATCCACAATTTATTTTTATTAAGCTTTCTCAAAGGAAGTTTCCCCTCGAAGTGGCCTGCGATCAATAAATTCCTTTTGTGTTCTGTTATTTCTGATATTTTATGCATTTTTATTATTTATTGTAGGAGGTTTCTCTCATATGGTATCATCGCACTTTCTTCAGCTTGTTGGGTGGAATTTCTACCAAATTGTTTTTCATAGTGGCTTTCGATAACTGTGATTTTTGTATTAGTTCATCTTCTTTGCATCTATATTGTTCATCTCAATTGCAAGTTTGGATCGGGTAATAACCCTTATCCATTAAATTGTGGGAATTTCCAGGTCATATACCTAAAACTCATTGTGAGTAGTACCAAAGGATCCCCAAAGGAGATGGCCATTGAGAGGAACCATTGGAACCCCTGCAATTCCATTCTGCATATTTCCTTCCTTGAGGAACCTATCCCAAATTCCACTTTTTGAAGTCATAAATCCCACATTTGTCTATTTTTAAGGTTTTCCATAACTTCTTCGATTCTTAGCCAATGACCTTCAAATTTTTCCACAGTGTTCACTTCCTATTTTTGCTTCCTTGTCCCTCTTTGACAAATTTTCCCATTCTTTTACCCTTCTTTTGAAATCCCCATTTTCTACTTCCCTGTCTCTCAGAAAGTGTCCAAATCCTAGTCAAACCCCAATTACCGATCAGATTTTTTGCCAAATCCAAATGTTCATTTTCTAGAAGAAAAGAGTTTTTTGTGTTTCTATCAATCCCCCACCCCCCCCCCCCCCCCCCCCNCTGGATGAAAAAATCCTCATCCTCCATCCTCAACATTCATCCATGAACAATAGACGACATCCAAATTATTCTACAGACACTAGGGTCTCTTCTTCCAGTAATATTCATGGGTCAAAGCTTGATTTTCCTCAATTTAATGGTGATGATCTATCTAGATGGATATACAAGGAAGAACAATATTTCAGTCTACATGACAAGTTTGATCTCAACAAAGTCCCACTCAAATCTTTTCATTTGGAACATGGATCCCTTCAATGATTTTGTTGATAGATCAAGGCTCATGAAGAGCCAAAATGGACATATTTTTTTCAACTCCTTTTCCAACGATTTGTCCCTAGTGCTTTTGATGACTTTACATGATCACTCTCTAAACTTCCCCAAACTAGAACTGTGAGAGAGTATCAAACAGAATTTGAGAAACTGGCCATTCACATAGAAGGATTATATGATGCATTCTACAAGAGGTTTTTAATCATTGGTTAGAAGGATGAAATCATATCTAAGGTTAAAAGTTTTTGTCCCAGCATAATGATGGAAGTACTAGGGTTGGATAATTTGGCAGAGGACAAGATCATAACTCAACAACAATCCAAATCCACTTTTGTTCCATTTAGAAGTATGGTTTCCCAAAGACCTCTAATCATGACAGCCCCTAGAACCACTCCTATCAAGTATTTGTCTAAATCCAAGATTAAGGAATGTAGAGAAAAAAGTATTTGTTATATTTGTGATGATAAATTAACGTGGGGACATAGATGTGTTGAGAAAAATATCTATCTCTTATATGTGGATTATTCACCTTCACCTAGAATTTGTGAAGATGCTCAAGATCTAGTAGATGATCGGGTTGACATTTAGCAACCACCTATTGACCCTCCTTCTCAGGACGGTCGCCTAGAGATATCTCTCCATGCACTATCCACAACCACCACCCTAGAAACCATGCAAGTCAAGATTTTATTCAAGAAGATTCATATTATTATAATCACTTATTCTAGTAGCACTCATAACTTCATAGACCCTCAGATCGCCAAACAACTTGATTTTTTTGTCCATCCTTGCTCGTCATGATTTCCAATGGGGGAACCTTGCCTTCCAAGGGGAAGTGTCGTGATGTGTATATCTCTATTGGAGATTATAAATTATGCTCTGAGATGTTTTACTTTCCCTTTGGAAGATGTGATTTGGTTTTGGGCACTCAATGGTTACACACACTTGGACCCATCTTATGGGATTTTTCTAAACCTTATATGAATATTTCAATTCATGGGAAAAAACAAACTTTGAAGGGATTACAACCAAGGACTCTCAACATCATCAGTTCACATTGCATGGAAGATATCCTTAATAAGAATTCACATGGTGTCATCACTCAAATCCATTCCATTTAGATGCAACCATCATCGGTTTCTAATACTGCCTTGGATCTATAAAAAATTGGATCGATATGCATGTGTCTTTGTTGAGCTAGTGGGATTGCCACCTTAAAAAACAAAGTACCATCACATTTTTCTCTTTCCTAGAAGCTTCTCTACCAACATCAATCCCTATTGCTACCTATTTCACAAAAAGACAGAGATTGAGATGCTTTTCTGGGACTTACTAAATCAAGGTATTATTTTCCCTAGTACCAATTCCTTTTCTTCACAGTTCTTCTTGTACAAAACAAATATGGGTCATGGTGCCTCTACATTGATTTTTGATCACTTAGACACATCACAATCAAGGATGATTTTCTAACTCATGTTATTCATGAGATTCATGGTGCTCATTTCTTCTCCAAGTTGGATCTTCGTTTTGGGTATCACTAAATTCAGGTTTATGAGGATGATATGCCTAAAACAAATTTCCGCACACATCTGGAATTGGTTTTAGGCTAAAAGAAATTGTTTTCTGCTCTTCTCCTTTGGTGGACAGGAAGTATCACCGCTCTTCCTTTGCAATATTAGTGCATGCACCGCTCCTCACCTTCAGCTGGTAGGCGGTGCCAAGACCGTTCATGGGAGACAAAAAAAAAAAATTGTATCCTTTCAACTCACTGCTTCTCCAGCGTTCTCCATGCTTCAGATCAAACAATAATCTCTGATCTTGGACATGAAAAATAATTTATCATCTTTAAAGACTCCAACGCTGATCTCCAATGGTGATCTTCATGCATCACCGATTGATCGATGAAGGATGCTTTCCTCTCATGGTGATCTCCCACTAAACAATCGTTGCTTCTTCAACAATGGAGGAAATCACCCTTTTCTTTTTTTTTGTTTGAATGATGAATTCTCACCATGTTCACTACACTAGGATCTCCTTCTTGGGTATATACTTTCCACGTTGTTTTCCAAATTGATCAAGCAACAGAGGAAACTGTCGGAGATTGTTCACAAAATCACTACTCCTTACAGCTCTACGGTATTCACGTTGCAATCGTGGTGATCCTTCATGGTGATGGCCATGGCTAAATTTTTTTTTGGCTCCTTCAATGCTCACCTGAAAGCTCTAATACCAACTAAGAATTAGAAGGCAAACAGAGCATAGCTCATAGGCTCTCTTACACAAGGAATGGTCAAAACAATTCAATTGATTAATGTGAAGAAATTATGATATATAGATGTATCTTATCATAAAAAACCAACACCTAGATCCATAAGAAGTGGATCTAAAACCTCTACATACTAAACATAGAAAGTACACATTAACCCTAATCCTAGATACTCAGAAAGCGTTTCTACATTATTCCAACGGATGGACACTAAGAATTTTTTGTCATTCCCTTTGGCCTCACTAATGATCCTTCCACATTCCAGGAATTGATGAATAAAATAATCTGGCCCTACTTGTGGAAATTCATTATGGTCTTCTTTGATGATATCCTCATATATAGTAAAACATCATATGAGCATCTCCAGCATATGGATGTTGTACTGCAACTTTTTTGTGATCATCATCTTTATTACAAATAGTCTAAATGTGTTTTTGCTCAGTAGGAAGTAGAGTATCTCAGGAATATTGTTTCAACACAAGGGGTTCATGTGGATCCTTCCAAAATAGATGCCATGAAAATTTGGCCACATCCTCAGACATTCAAGAGACTTTGTGGCTTTTTGGGGCTTACTGGCTACTACTGCAAGTTTGTCGTGGATTATGGGAATATTGTATCTCCATTAACAAATCTATTGAAAAAGGATGATTTTACAAGGACAAATGCCACTAAGTGTGCATTTGACAAACTGAAACAAGATATGTGTACCACACTTGTTCTAGTTATGCCCAATATTTCCAAGCCCTTCACTATTGAAAGTGATGCTTGCGACAATGGAATTCATTTTTTTCTCCTTCAATATGAATATCCCATTGGATTCACCAGAAAATCCCTTTCAGATAAGAATTCAAGCACCTCTACATATCAGAAGGAAATGATGGATATTTTTCATGTAGTATAGAAGTGGTAGCCATACCTATTAGGGAATCATTTCTACATTAAGAATGATCACCAGAGTTGAAAATATTTCTTGGAACAACAGGTCTCATCCCCAACAAAGAAGAATGGGTTAGGAAACTCATGGGTTATGACTATGAGATCAATTACAAGAAGGCTAAGTACAATCTTGTGGAAGATGCTCTTTCTCACACATTTTATGACCATGTTTCTCTTTCATCTATTTCTATGCCTATTCCAAATTAGTTGCAATCCATTCAGCAAGGCTATGTTAATGACTCTTCATTAACTTGAATCATCCAATGGTTGGCCAGTAGCCCTTATGATGTACCACAGTACTCTTGGGATGGTTCTTCTTTGAGATACAAGGGTCATCTAGTGCTTCCCAAGACCACAGATATTAAACCGTATTTATTCTATGAACTCCATGCTTCTCCATTGGCAGGGGACTCTAGGTTCCTCAAAACCTATAAGCGGACATAACATAACTTATTTTGGAAATGAATGAAAAGGGAAATTCAACAAATGGTGGATGAATGTGATACCTTTAAGCTCCAAAAAGGTGAAATGACACTCCTTTTGGTATTTCTTGAAAAATTTCCCATCCCTACATGGATTTGGATAGATATTTAGATGGATTTCATTGAAGGGATCCCTAAATGTGGAGGGAATAAAATGATCTTCGTTGTGGTTAATTTCCTCTCAAAATATAGTCAGTTTTTTTCCCTCATCCATCCATATACTGCCTCCTATGTCACACAAATTTTCATGGACCATATCTTATGTCTTCATGGAATCCCTTCTTCCATTGTCTCAGATCGTGACGCAACTTTCACAACTCATTTTTGGAGAGAACTATTTTTCCACACTAGCACTGTTTAAATTATTAGACCATTGATTTATAGGAATGAGTGCAATTGAAAGGTATAATTGTGCAATAGAATGGAATGAACAACATATACTAAACAATACAATTTTCAGATAAAACTGATAAAATATAATCAGTAAATTACAACATTATCTTCATTAATTCCAGTAGTATACAATAGTGTTACATAAAGGTGAATTCAAATAATGTGGATAAGATTTGAATATACCAACTCAATCCTGACTGAATGGATAATTATAAGTGTCTAAATTACTATCAAAACTCACTAGTATAACTCCAAATGTCTAATTCAGTCTCTCAATCACTTAAACCTATTAAACTGATGAGGTAGGTGAGCAATGGCGCCTACCCCCATGCAACCTTGCAAGACTGGTGCCAACTGAGATTAAGGAAATCCAACTGAATGTAACTGGAGCATAAATTAGCATAACTACCTACCAAATAAAACCAACTGATGGATTTTGGTGGTGGCACTCAGAGTGGCTCCTAAATTGTAGGTATTGGCACTAGTGGCACCCGAATGGCACACTGATGCCACCAATGGAGCACACTGGTGGAACCAATGGAACCAGTGGCACCAAAATCTTGCAAATAACTCCTAATTTTGGTATATGATCTAATAGACTATATATAGACAAGGGAGGATTATAAATACTAACGCCCCCCCTTAATCCTAACCTGGATAACTGTGGTCCCTGGCCACAAGGAAAAAAGTAACCCATTACAATCTAAAATAATTAAAAATATACTTAATAAAATGAGGGAATAAGGGAAAACCTCATGGTAAACCCCCCCTCAAAATAAGAAGGAACAAGAAGTACATGCCATTCTTAGGAGAAAAATATTCCACTTTGGGAAATAACTTGCAAAAAACTCTGCTACAATTTTCAATGCAATAGTATGGTTCTACAGTGTAGTGGCATCCTGAAGTTGTGCATGTGAACCTCTCAATGTTATTTTGATCTGATGGATGTAGTACATGTTTCTTATTTCTAGAGGAAAGGGATGATCAATTTTCTTCTTCTATGGGCTAAATGGTTGATCATTCGCTCTCATCAAGTAACACTTTCCTGGAACATTGTTGCACGACTCGGTAGAGAGCAGATATATGAGAGAGAGAGAGAATCATGCTCAATGAAGAATGCCATAGTTGCAAGTTCCATCAACTTATATGTTTTTGCATATTCAACATATCCTAGCAGGATACATTCACTACTCTAGTATTGGAAGGACTTTCTCTTATCAATGGGTATTATGTCCCAAGCTTTGGAACCAAAAAATCTCAAGTGAGAGACATTGGGCTTATGCCCATGCAATGCTTTGAATGGAATGGCCCCAACCATTGATTTATGAGGCACTCTAATATGTATGTATGAAGCATAGTTTACAACTTATTCCCAACGAGAAGGACTAATATTCTTGTCTTGGAGAAGACATGTTTCCATCTCCTTCAATGATATATTTTTCCTCTCAGCCACACCATTCTATTGTGGTGTGTATGGAACTGAGTGTTCCATTCGAATCCCCTTTTATCCAAAATAATGCTGAAAATATCTTTTAATGTATTCACCTCCATTATATGTTGTTATGGACTTTATATTTTTCCTGAAATTATTCTCAATCAAAGATTTAAAAACTTTAAAAATTCCAAATACTTCTGATTTTGGTTTCCTGAATATACCCAACAGAACCTAGAACAATCATCAAAAAAAGTAAGGAAATACCTGGAACCATTAATTGATGTTGTAGGAATTGGTCATGACACACCATTGTGTATCAAATAAAGTGTAGAGGAAGCTCTATGTGTCTTCCCAATTTCATACCTCTTCTCTGGATGCTTACCTACCAAGCAACTAGGACATACTCCATTTGATGTTTGGATAAGAGGCAAGCCTCCAACCATTTTGTCATTATGGATGCTGGAGATATTTTAAATTGAGATGCCCAAATATCTCATTCCATATCTTTTTGGTGTTTTTAGCATGAGTCAATAGAGTTGTAGGATTTGAAATACGAAAAAAATGAGAGAACTCATAATCCTTTGTGGCATGATTTGCAATCCCTTTCACTATGAGCTTTCCAGTAGATTTTTCTGTGCTTTCAAGTGAGTTAGAGTTGAATGTAAATCTATTGGGAGAGCCTGTATGGTTCATACAATAAACAAAAACAAATTTGTTGAAAGAGAGAGAACATAGAGAACATTCTTGAACTGACCATGTTGGATTTTAATTGAATCTCTCACAACAACTGGGATTTGGGAGTCATCTCCCATGTGAATTCTAGGTCCTCCTAATAGAGTGAGAGTGGAGAAGGATTCCTTGTGGAAACCATGTGGTTGGATTCTCTAGAATCAATTAAGTAAGATTTCAAATGACTAAGTCCCTCCTTCAAGGCATGGCATCTCTCATGATCTTCTGTCGGTGGTCTAGCATCATACTTCTTTTCTCCTTGTGGAAGGGAAATATTTTTCTATTCAAGGAGGGTTGAAAATTTGTTGATATACTTCTTCATGCATGGGATCTTAGGATGAAAGCCTCTCATACAATAAGGACACTTAGTATTTTCAAACTTTTTCTTCTTTTTGGAACTCGAGGCTCCTTCAAAGGAATTCTGATTCTCTTTTATCTTCGAATCGAAGGCTTTAGGATCCTTCCACTTTTTCTTCCCTTTATCTTGCACATTGGTTAAGTTCGATAGAAAAAGAGCCTGGTTATTGGAATTTTGGAGTACTCTTATTTGAACCAACTTATCCTGCCCATGTATTAAAGACTCAACAAAACCATCTAGAGAAGAAATCTTCCAATTGGGGATGGAATATGTTACGGAATGGAAGGTAGAGATGAAGACAGAGTACTCTGATCCAAGATTCCTGTTGTAAGGGATTATGCACCTAATAAACGTAGGTCGGGGAGGTTGTAGTAGTTAGGGAGATTAAGTAAAATGACTTAGCTAAACTCCCATTAGCGCATGATTTTGTGTTTTTATGTTAAGAAGTACATTTGCGGGTATGTAGTAGAACAACCCACGAATGACTTGCGACTTTGTATAAGAGAAACCTGCGAATACAAGGATTTGTGACTTGCTGTGAAGGAGACTCAAGAATGACTCATGAGTTGTCAAGAATGAGAGTCGTGAATACATCCCAACATGGCTAAATGGAAAAGTAACTAGCTGGATGAAGGTAAAATGTATTTCATGACAAACCAAGCTATAGTGTTAAGGGAAAACCTCTATCCATAAGTGTCCTTTTGTGTGCCGACATGAGGGATATCAGCACTCCGACGGAGAGGTGCCACTCAGGTGTATAACAGATGCCCCCTAATGTGTGAGGTTAGAGGGGAACGATGGCCGAAATACATTATAATCTTTAACTCTGGAGAAACTCAGAAATCCAATGGAGCAGAGAGAGTACCTAAAACAAATACATAATAATGTGATATACAAAGTCACATCTGAGGATAATATGTTCATTTTACTGGAACACTAGCTCCTTTACAATATTTGATTACATCATATTATACGGGTAGAAACCACGTATATTACAAAGGTGGATCGAAGCCACAATACAATAATGATGAGTCTTCAAAGATCTGGGAGCTGGATATCAGAATAGAACATGGTCTTGCGCAACTTAGCCCAAAATGAGGGACTAAGGTCTTCATAATTGATCCCAAAGAACCAGTACAATCCAAGCCATGTGAATAAGGGTAAGCTGAAGTTGAACATGGAGAGGATTCAACAGTTTGTCAACCAATAAGTGATAATTGACAACTGAAGAAAAGGATTTCACCCATGATGAAAGTGAATCCATAGGTACTATCATCAAAACTCTAGGTCTTCGTCATTAGGAGGTGCTGAAATGGAACCATACTATGATAAGGAAGGCAATAGATCCTCCAATGGATCACAAGAGTGACTAGGAACTGGGAAAAAGAAGGGAAACACAAGTAAATGGATAACAGATATAACAGTAATAGGATCAAGTGGTAGATCAGACATTAAGTATAATCCTTGAACAATGAGCACGACACATAGATGACCTAAGGCAGCATACAATGGATAGATAGAACAACTGGACTTATCTGTCATGTAGGAGACATGAGCAGATTCCCCAGGTATAATAGGCAAAAGGAGGAGTCAAAACTCAAAGTGATAGCTAAACACAAGTGTATACTGAAACATGGATATCGGAAAGCAAAGAGTGCTATGTTCAAGGATGACAAGCTACCATTACTAAAAACAAGAGAAAAATTCTTCCTTACCTTCCCTGTTAAGTTTTAACGAGTCCAGGAAAGTAAACTCGGTTCCCTCTTCATTTTTTAACAAGCTTGAAGAGATGGGAAAATAATGCTTGATACACTGATCCATGGATTTAATGAGCCCAAACTAGTACATGCTCATGCGGTATTTTCACATTTAGAGAGTCCGAAAATGCCAAAGAAGACTCTAGGGGGGTCCTTTTTCTTCCAATTTAGTCTCCTGAGGCCGAAAAAGTATAAAACAAACCACAGAAGAACTCTCTTAACTTCCGAAGAAGAAAAGGTGAACCTTTTTCGTACTTAGTCGGGGAGGTCCGAAAAAGGTTAAATTACCACCTACCCAATGCTCCTTCCAAAACAGCATAAAATAGCTTGAGTTTTACGAGTGTGAAGGAAAGCAAGATCACTCAGAAAGATCCATTTGGTTACGAGAAATGGGGCTTACAACAATAAAATCATTGCTTTGTTCTTTAGTGTTTAACGAGCATGACAAAGACACAAAGTACGCTCGTAATCTTTTTCATGTTTGGGAAAAGAGAAAACTAAGCTCAAACCGGGTGTTCCTTTTCCGTAAATTTAGTCCCTTAGGTCCGGAATAGTGATAAACCTATACCTGAGAATACTCTTCTCAATTCCGAAGAAAAGAGAGTGATCCTTTCTCGTATTATTCCGCATGGTCCGAGAAAGAGATAACCTACCACCAATGCGGATGCCCGTTCACATATTCTTAACAAGCTTGAATGGACGAGATAACTCGGCAGTCAAGTTTGTTTTGAAGGAGTCAGACCTGGGCCTAAAGAAACTCCATAAGGTTGGGGAGTCCTATAAAGGGATAGCTTGTAAAAAGAGATTCATAAAAAGCTCTATTTGGCATGAAAATAGCTATGAGGAAACCCCAGGGCCTGAAACAGTGACGGAAATGAGTACCAAAGGATGGAAATGGCATATAAGATTGATACTCATGAAAATGGATCCTAGCCACGGAAGAACAATGGTAGAGACAAGGGACTAATGGCTTAAAATACCATTGTCTGTGGCAAAAATGTTGATTACTAAGGTTAATGTGGAGTGATAAGATGCAAACATGTGTTGGAAAGAGCAAAAAGCACCCTATAGAAGCATCAACACTTTGTAAAAACTGGTAAACCTGTTCCAAGGAAAAAAGAGGATCATTTTAATCAATTGACATTTCAAACTATATAAAAAGACCCACTTGACGAAATTTTATTTCTATAAATAGTTTGAAAATAAAAACTTCTCATACCATTTGCACTTTTTGAACCAAAAAGGAAAATCTACCCTCTATCTTTGATTGATCGTTGTGGACAATTGGACCGTCGGATTCAGAAACCGTCAGCTTCAGGTAAATCTACACCCTTAGCTCTTCAATTTGAT
>LPNX010599845.1:477862-515863 GCA_001517045.1 Pseudotsuga menziesii
AAGTATTTTTTATTTGTTATCATTATCAAATTTTTATGGATTTTCAAATGATAGGATATATACATATGCACAAGTCTAAACCCTATTTATGTGTCAAAATGCAGATATTGGACCAGTCCACCCTGAAGGGCACCCACGTACCTTTGTACGTCCTGTTGCAGGGGGGGACCCAAGATTGATCAGAGTACTTGAGGTGAAGCTAGGCAGGCTGACCGAGTGAGTACCTATGATATGGATAGAGCATCTCCCTGTAGCTATGCAAGAATCAGTAGTTGGGGTTCCACTGGCCTCGCTACGTCTTTTCAGACGGGTAGCTAGAGCAGTATGTGTATACAGGGATGTGGTGGAGGCGGCCAAAGTCGAGGAGGCTGAGGAATCCAGGGGGCACAAATATCATGGGGACCAAGGAGGTCCCAGTGGCCATGGTGGGCAGGCTTAGTTTTAGGGCATTTTTATGGATGATGATCCACTTTTTGTATATTTTGTACATGATGGGATCTACGGATCAGACTCGACCTATCTATGACAAATATTTACATATATATATATATATTTGTGTTTGGTTGTCAGCTTATTTACAAATGTTTCCTATATGTTTGCTGTATAATTTATAAAATGTGTGTGAGATGCCAGTCCAAAATATAATTAGCATATGCATCAGTTAATGAATTTTGGTTTCGTGGAATGTGATTAAAAGTAATAACTTCAAAATGTCTTTCCAGTACACGTATTTGCATGAACTGACGTAATAATGTAGGATTACGCACCTGATAAGATCGATTGAGCTAGGAAACAACCAACTAAGAATCGAAATGGACTTCAAGCTAGGTGATGCCTCATGACAAAGCATCCCATAGGAGCTCAATTACAGCCCTATACTCAGCAACATTATTGGAAGCAGGACCTAGACAAGCGCCACTCGCGGAAACAAGCTGTCCTGAAGGGGAATAGATAACCCATGCTGCTGAAGCCAGGTTACAAGTGTGACAGCTAGCGCCATCAACAAAACCTACATACATCTCAGAAGACATCTGAAACAACCAGTAGATAGTATAAAAAATGAAACTGACAACCTAATGTACATAAAAATACATACATTAATATACAAGAAAAAGTACTAAGCCTAAGCGTAGTACTTCTTCAGGTAGAGCCCATTTCTAGGCTTAGGCAGCTTATTCCCATCATAATCCACTAATTCATATGCACCTTTACTCAAAACTTTAGACACAACATAGGGTCCCAGCCACATAGCCTTGAATTTTCCTGCCCCTAGGGGCTCTTTATCTTGATCCCAGAGCAAGACAAGTTCCCCCTCAGAGAAAACCCGAGGTTTGACCGTTTTATCATATTGATATTTAACCCTATTCTTATGAGCCTGATTTGCAGTCAACGCATATCTACGTTGTTCATCAATGTGTTCTAAATGGAGCAACCATTCCTCAAGATCAGTCGTGTCAGGTAGCACATGAATAGCTATCTGCAAGGATGGGATTTCACATTCAATCTGTCATGTCCCCATGCCTCCGACCGGCGAAAAGGACGCGACGAGCACCAAATACAGACTGGGCAAACAACCCCATGAACATAAATAGGGATAAATCAATACTGAAATTAAAATAGCTGGATGCATACTAGATGCACAAACATATAAGAATGCACAGATGCATAATCCTTTAATTATATAGCGGAAACAAACATACATTCTAGCATTAATCATGTTCATTATAATTCATTTGTCATCAACATAATTTGCAAAGATGAAGTAACCCGCAGTACTTATCTTTCAATGAAGAACTCGCCCGCAACCAGCTACGTCGCTGCAACGTTCCACCCAACCATAGGCCATCTTGCTCATCAATCTCTCAGTAATGCTGCCACCCCCAAGCTGGCCATGATTCCTCCAGAATAAGGGTTAATTGCAGGCTTGCACATAGCCAAGGGAACACAATCAGCAAACCAAACACAACTGGGTTTGACAGGCCTCCAACAAACGGCCAAGCCAGCACCATCCAAGGGACAACCACTGCATACCAGCAGGAAAACAACCCTTCACAGCCCTGTGAAGAAGGCAAAACAACCAGGGAAAGATCCCAAGCCAAGGGTGAGACACAGCTCAAATCCAACCACACTGCTGGGTTGTTCTTGGCCCTAACGTGGCCAAAACAACTCAGCCACAACACCCAAAAGATGATTGCATCCACAGCAACCAAAACCATGGAAATTTGGCAACCCAAGCTCACAATGAGTGATGGCGACCAATCACAGTCCCAAAACCAAGGAGAAGCCAACTCCCAGCATGGAAAGACAAGGGAATTTCATCCGACATTACACAGTCCACACAGCAGGGGCATCACTGACGACAGGAAACGGCTTACTATGAATCCACAGTGGCCCAAAATGCAACTAGACACCACATCCCACAAGGCACGAGGAAGACAACGGTCCCCAAAACAAATACATTGAGCACGGCTCTCACATGGGAAATCGATCTCAACGGTCTGTGCGTGAGGAAGCTTGCACCCAACAGCAAAATACACGGGAAAAACATACCTGATCCTTGTGTGAGGATTCCATCCTGCGCATGAGGGGAAACAGCGTCACCTCTGCACGCAAATCAACAGGCCATCGGGAGGACTAATAGACCTCTGCGTGAGGAAGAACAGACTAGCTGTGAGAGCAACCGACCATGAGGAGGACAAACAGGCAGGACAGAATGGAGTCATGGGGGAAGATGGAGTTTCTTGCCTCCTTGCCCACGATTCCTCCAGCAATTAATGCCCTCAACCACTCAGCCATAACTCCTCAACCACCAGCTGAAGCATTAAAGAGGTTGACAAGTTTGGATGAGACAAAAGGTGACAACAACAAAGGTGGTGAAACATGGGTTTTTCCCATAACCAAGGTTTGACATCCCCCACCCCTTATCCTTCGGAACCATGCCCTTTTTAGTTTAATGTTGCACTACCGTAGCTAGTTTTGGTTTCAGTTTTATTTGATGTGTGTATTTACATGATGCCACATTACAATGTGCCAAACAGCACGATATACCATCGGCAATTATACCTATTGCCGAAACATACACACACAAATCGATGATGGGGCTTTTTCCTTGAGCTCCTCACCACGATTAATTACAATATATATGTCATGCGAACAGGGTTGAAACTGGGGACATTACATTCCCCTCCCCCTTGGAATAACACCATCCTCGATGTTCCATTACATATACACAATACATATACAATTGCACATCAAAATTTCAAAATTGTAGATCTATCCCACATTCAATCATTTACTTTGAACATTCAAGACCAAGCCTCTCAGCTTCCATGGACCTCCCTTGCTGGTTCTCAGCTTCCAGCTGACCCCGAAGTCTAGGAACTTTGTGGCTATCGCCTTCATCTTGTTCCTTCATTGGGCAGTCCCGGCATAGATGATGTCCTCTGCTTCTCCAGCATCTCACTGGCTGCTTCATCTTTACCTGCTCAATTTTCTTTAAGTCTTCATGCCTGGACCGTTTCTTATTGGGTCACTTGGATTGTCCCATTGCTGATCCACATGTCCTTTGCCGATTGCTCCTGGAAGGATTTTCACCTTTCTTTGCAACCCAATAGAGTCTTGCAAAATTTGGTGGTTCATTTCACTCTGCCTTTTCTGTATCCTGAGCATCTCCCCAAGATTCTCTTGGGTCTTGGTAATCATTTGAAGGAGACTCCAGCTAAGTCCAACAACTTTTTATCTGCTGCCATATTCAACGTGCACCACCTGGTTTCATTTTTCTCACCTGTGAAATGCACCATTGAAATTCTATCAGACCAAGCATAATATAGACATTAAAATCAGTCAATTAATTTCCCTTGTTGGCATGACAGTCCAGGTCTCATCAAGGAGACTTTCATATTTTTCATGCCTTTCCCCAATAGGCACATGAGCTCATTCATGTCCATTCTTGGGTAGGGAATTGACTATTCCAGCATTCACAAATTACTTTAAGCAAATACGCACATTCCATTTCAATCATACATGCATTCAACAATCCTTTGTTTTCACAATGCATAAATATATATGTATATATATAATCAAAAGGAAAGAGAGAGTAGTAAGAGTTTTTACCCTCTTTGTTTTGTTCCATCCTGGAACCCACACCACCGCTGTGGTTTTTCATGCTCTCAGCCTCTTTCACTTCACCGTGAATGCCGAACCAATCTCTCTTGGTCATGACACTTAGTGTCTTCAGTCTATTTAGACCTCTAAACCATGGATTCTCTCCACATGGCTTGTCTTGGCTGCTAGGACTCCCTCGTCTTACTAGCACCTTTTTCATTACCGCTCAACCCGAGCTTTCCAGGACAGTCACATGTCCACATGCATCTCTAGGATGCTCTCATATTCCTCGCTTCCAGCGACACCTATATCCAAACATTGAATAGATTCACATGTTTAGTTTATTTTCATCAGTTTTACCTCTAGGACAAGAGCTTAAAACATCATAACCAAATCATATACACACGTATATTCATAAGCAAAATAATCCAATACTTATCTGTATTGTGTGTTTCCTCATTCTTCCACAGGATCTTGCTTCGCTTTGCAAGCCTTGGGATCGCCTATGGACTCAGATGTTAGGTCAGCATGCAGGCTTCTCCTCAACATCGAATAATTAATGTCCAGCCAGTACATAACCATGTCCACTGGGCTTGGAACTTTATCACGACCATTTCCAGGTCTAGGATCTACTGTGGATCCTCAGGCATATCACAGCCCATCATACACTTATGTCAACAATGACACATACACTTATACCAACCGTACACTTATATCAACAATAATCCTTACCCCACAACTCCCCCACAACAACCATTTACCTCTTACCTTTACCCGTCAATACAAGCAACACATGCAATACAAGCAAACTCATTAGTGTTATTGCTCTAAAAATTGTAATCACATTTCATATCATTCACTATCAAGTATTGAGACACCAGGAGTGCTTCCACTCCCTAGAGTGTAATCAATATTGACAACCCTTTCATGACTCAACATCGGAAAAGTGTGCACCCATTCCCAGCATGTGCCATGCAGACCCTATGCATACTCAAGCAATCAATCATCATGGAAATAAAACAAGACATGTTCTGCATATGGAATTTAATACTTAATCATGCATATTCATAGCAAGGGTTACAGAACACTTATCCATTTTCCGTCGCAGTATTCCTTTAGTTGGATTTATCAGACTGTCCAGGAGTTGGGAAAAGCTGAATGCTAAGCTGGTGAGCTCGCTGCAGAGCTAGGAACACCTACACTAGAACTAGCCTAACTTCTTAAGACACCCACACACACCCAGCATAAGGAACCAGTCCCTTCTCTGTTGCACAATCCCTCAGGCCCTGCATTCCCTTCCAGTGCTATCCCGGGGTTGTGGAGAAGAAAGTCAGCCCTCTAGCTCTGTCTGTGTGGTTTCCAATCACCAGGTTTAAGCTAACCAAGCCCTCATCCCTGCTTCCTTTTTACATTTCACATTCACACATGTCTTACCGACATAACCCATACCATCTCACTCATGTTATCACCAAACATGCAGTGCGGATGAGACATTTTAAAAAATGTCTAATGGTGTTTCACCCGAAACCCATTTCCAAGATAAGGGAAAACATTCCAATGAAGTTTGGCTTCTGCAGGCCATTGCACATGGTATTCCTACTGTGTGTACCCCTGACACATTCATCAAATAGCCAAACAGTCAATCATTACCTGATACTACGATCCAAATTGATCGTTCCATAACCAAGCAATGACATTAGCAATCAAATTCAATAAGAATTTGTGATTCTATTTACTACAGAAATTGACTTGCTCAATTGTGGGTCTCTTGTAAGAAGCATTACTATGCCCATTATAATTTTATGCTTACTATCATAACATGATTACCCACTTACCATGCGTCCCTCCTGACACAATCTTATACAAGCCAACAATAATTAGTAGTCATTAGTACTTCTTAAATTCGAAATCCACAATTCAAATTTAACAACCCATTATGCATATCAACTACTTTTACAACTATGAGACCCTTCTCATAAGGTTTGGCTCTTTCACATGGTAGATTCAGGAATTGGTCAAGGTATTACCTTTCACTACCATGCTCAAAGTAATCTACTTGAAACATGAGTTTCAATCAACCAAACACAATCTTACGCAAGCCAACAGTAGCTAGTGGTTGTCAGTAATTTCTCAAATCCAAAATTCACAATTCAAAATTTAGCAACATATCATATGGTATATTTTGGCATTGGCCAGGATCGTACCTCTCAATTCCATGCTTAAAATAATCTACCTGAAACATAAGCTTCAACATCCAAACACAAGCTTATGCAAGCCAGTAGTGACTAATAGTTGTCAGCAGTTTCTTAAATTTGAAATTCACAACTCAAATTTAATAAGCGCTTTCACATGGTAGATTCTGGCAGTGGTCAGGGGCTTACCTCTCGCTGTCATGTTTTGAAATAATCTACTTGAAACATGAGCTTCCATCAACCAAACACTTGGTAAGTATGGATGCATAAACTATCTCATTGCTACAACCATCACTGAAGCATTTTCAGAATTTATAAAATTCAAATACTTCCCGCTGTTAGGCACATCAATATATACCAAACTCATTTACTTCATGCAATCATTATCATGCTAACATTTCAAGGTATAATCATATCATTCATGCCATGAAAGGTTTAGATACTCCTTACTTCACAAGTGTATCATTCATACCACCTTGCTCTTCAATAGAGCATTTCTGGCAGCCAATTGATCATGACTATCCTGCATTCATGAAAACCTCTGAAATGATTCCTGAATTATCATCAATTCACCATTTCAATCATTAGTTAGTCCGCATATCACATGCATTCATGCAATACATCACAACATTTCACCTACACTTATGCAATCAGTCATTCACACCCTTCATAGGCATACATCCATTGCATAACTACAAGGTCCACAAAATCCTTCCAATGCCTATCCATTCATGCTATCTTGCATTCAATATGCTATGCATGGCCCAACCATGACTAACTCATATAGGGTGCATTACTATAATCAATATCATCAACATATCTAGGCATGACAGATTCCTATATTCCAACATCCTCATGGTATGAGGTCTCTTACCTTTACCATTCCATGGAATCTTTCATGAGCAACTCTTACCTGCATGGGTCTCACTTACACTTTTGACATGACCAATTTGGTTGGTCCTTGTAGGAGATTGCAGAATTTGCTCAGCAAATTTTGTTATGGACTCGTTGCCTTATCCCTTTCTTCATAGGGTTGCTGGTCACATCTGTCAGCATCAACAACATATTCATCTAGGTCCATTTCATCTTTGGTTTTGCCACTAATTGCCAATATCAAAACAATGATTATCATTAGTGGTTCATTATACATATATATGTTTCCCAATATTTTTACCAATCATGCGATATCCTATGCATGCAATACATATCCTCATGCATTTCAAGCATAAACTTAGGAAATGTAGTTAAAGTCAGCAAGATAGGGTTTTAAGGAAAACTTCCCTTTTCAAGTCTTTCATCCTGGCATGGAACTCCTTTTCCACATAACAGCTGGTTGACTTCATAGTCCTTGTTTCCCCTGGACATGCAATTGTCCATATTTTTCCATTTGGTAACAGCAGCCATCATTAGCACTTTGCTACTTCATGCTCAGATTCTGGTCACTTATCCTTGTTCCTTGATGGATAATCTTTCCAAAGCCTATTCACATGTGTCATTCCGACCTCGGATGTGAAAACCACACCACTTCCAAGAATGAAGACTTTCACTAACCTCGGCACTTTCATTACACTACTGCAAAGTAGAATTTTCACATTCTTCCAATGATCTCAGAGCCATTTTGGCAGCTGCATTTTCGGCATCCCTCTTGTCCTTTGTAAAATCCCTCTAATTCGAACTCTTGCCCAAAACACAGGATTTTCCTTCTCACAAGAATGACTGTCTCAAGGGACGACAGGGGTCAAGGGGGCTTGCCTCCTTGTGTAGTGGCGGGTCGAGGGCAGCGCCCTCGATTTTTTTTTTTTTTGTAAAACATTGGTTTTCACTCAATCTGGCGCATTAGATCGCTGCCAATTTCTATTTTTCAACCCTGAAATTCACTAAAACACAGCCCAAAATCCCACTGAAAAA
Organism: Pseudotsuga menziesii; assembly: GCA_001517045.1. NCBI lineage: Eukaryota > Viridiplantae > Streptophyta > Pinopsida > Pinales > Pinaceae > Pseudotsuga > Pseudotsuga menziesii. The sequence continues at coordinate 486,067 of LPNX010599845.1, forward strand.
CAGTTGGATTTCCCCTTTGTTCTATCATGTCTCTTCTCCAATTGTTCTTCCGCAGAATTGGAGGTCGAAACCATCATCCTGTCCACTGAATCGGCTCCCAGAACCATTATTTCTTCCGTTGAATCAGCTCCCGGAACATTCTTCCTTCCGCCGAATCGGCTCCCGGAACATTCTTCCTTTCGATTGGCGAACTTAATTTTGACTGTCATCGACATCGGCTGTCGGGTGTATTTCCACTTCGGGTGGTTTAGTCATTTAGGCAGCCACAACGATGGCTCTCGAAAGTTCCAACCCTTTCGCAACGGCGGCTCTCGGTGTCGGCTGTCATTCCACATCGGAAGCCAAATGGCTTTGGCTTCTGCAATGGCGGCTCGCCAAACGTTAACTTCTTCCGATCGACACTTAGAAAAATTCGAAAGTCGGACGTCGGTGGACTTTCACATCGGACGCTTTGGTGTTTTCGCTTCCGCAATGTCGGCTGTCAAAACGATTCCTCTTCCAATTTGCCTCTTTTTTTACTTAGGGATTTCCACAATTTTCTTCCCAGTCGGAAGACTTAACCGTTTGGGCTTCCACAACGGCGGACGGAAAACTTCACTAGTTCACCCGCAACGGCGAACGCCCACTTCGCCGGCTCTTCCGATTTGGAACATAGAACCACTTGGCAGTCGAAAGTCAGCAGAATCTCATAACGTCAGACATCGGACCACTCTCCCTTCTGATTTCTCCAACACTTAGCCAAATTTTTAAATCTTTCTGCGGCATCGGCGATCGGACGGATTTTGAGTCGGATGTGGAATCGCTTCGCCATCTGCAACGGCGGATGGGAGACTTCACCAATCCTTCCGCAACAATGGAAGTTAACTTTGCTAGTCCTTCTGCAACAGAGGAATTCCACTTCCTCCAATGATCCGACCGCTCAACACTTTGACCGTTTTTCTGAGTTCGTCTGCTCACTGCTGTTCTGCTGGACATAGAGGGTAATTCTGCCCTCTATCAGCGGCTCTTTCTTGGCCCATAGAGGCCCACTGCTGCAACTCAGAGCTCTGATACCATTCTGTCACGTCCCCATGCCTTCGACCAGTGAAAAGGACACGATGAGCACCAAATACAGACCGGGCAAACAACCCCATGAACATAAATAGGGATAAATCAATACTGAAATTAAAATAGCTGGATGCATACTAGATGCACAAACATATAAGAATGCATAGATGCATAATCCTTTAATTATACAGCGAAAACAAACATACATTCTAGCATTAATCATGTTCATTATAATTCATTTTTCATCAACATAATTTGCAAAGATGAAGTAACCAGCAGCACTTATCTTTCAATGAAGAACTCGCCCGCAACCAGCTACGTCGCTGCAACGTTCCACCCAACCATAGTCCATCTTGCTCATCAATCTCTCATCAATGCTGCCACCCCCGAGCTGGGCATGATTCCTCTGGAATAAGGGTTAATTGCAGGCTTGCACATAGCCAAGGGAACACAATCAGCAAACCAAACACAACTGGGTTTGACAGGCCTCCAACAAATGGCCAAGCTAGCACCATCCAAGGGACAACCACTGCATACTAGCAATCAAACAACCCTTCACAGCCCTGTGAAGAAGGAAAAACAACCAGGGAAAGATCCCAAGCCAAGGGTGAGACACAGCTCAAATCCAACCACACTGCTGGGTTGTTCTTGGCCCTAACGTGGCCAAAACAACTCAGCCACAACACCCAAAAGATGATTGCATCCACAGCAACCAAAACCATGGAAATTTGGCAACCCAAGCTCACAATGAGTGATGGCGACCAATCACAGTCCCAAAACCAAGGAGAAGCCAACTCCCAGCATGGAAAGACAAGGGAATTTCATCCGACATTACACAGTCCACATAGCAGGGGCATCACTGACGACAGGAAATGGCTTACTATGAATCCACAGTGGCCCAAAACGCAACTGGACACCACGGCCCACAAGGCACGGGGAAGACAATGGTCCCCAAAACAAAGACAGTGAGCACGTCTCTCACATGGGAAATCAACCTCAACGGTCTATGTGTGAGGAAGCTTGCACCCAACAGCAAAATACACGGGAAAAACATACCCAATCCTTGCATGAGGATTCCAGCCTGCACGTGAGGCGAAATAGCCTCACCTCTGCGTGCAAATCAACAGGCCATCGGGAGGACGAACAGACCTCTGCGTGAGGAAGAACAGACTAGCCGTGAGAGCAACCAACCATGAGGAGGACGAACAGGCAGGCCAGAATGGAGTCGTGGGGGAAGATGGAGTTGCTTGCCTCCTTACCCATGATTCCTCCAGCAATTAATGCCCTCAACCACTCAGCCATAACTCCTCAACCACCAGCTGAAGCATTAAAGAGGTTGACAAGGTTGGATGAGACAAAAGGTGACAACAACAAAGGTGGTGAAACATGGGTTTTTCACATAACCAAGGTTTGACATCCCCTACCCCTTATCCTTCGGAACCATGCCCTTTTCATTTTAACGTTGCACTACCGTAGCTGGTTGTGGTTTCAGTTTTATTTGATGTGCATATTTACATGATGCCACATTACAATGTGCCAAACAGCACGATATACCATCGGCAACTATACCTATTGCCGAAACATACACACACAAATCGATGATGGGGATTTTGCCTTGAGCTCCTCACCATGATTAATTACAATATATACATCATGCGAACAGGGTTGAAACCGGGGACATTACACAATCGGCGTAATAGCTTCCACCCCGTGAACAAGTTGGAAGGGGGAAAAACCCGTAGCAGTCTTGACATTGGTTCGATAAGCCCAAAGAGCAAGATATAACATGATGTGCCAATTCGAGCGGGCTGCATCAATAGTATGTTTAAGTATAGTTCTTAAAGTCTTGTTTACAGCCTCGACCTGACCATTTGCTTGCGGATAATATGGAGAAGAATGTTCTTGTCGAAATCTGAGCATAGTGGTCAGCTCTATCATCATGTGATTTTGGAAATGACTGCCATGGTCAGTGACAATCACTTTGGGAATACCAAACCTAGCAATAATCTGATTAAACATGAAGAAAGCTACTGTTTCCCCATTGTCTTTTCAAGTAGGCATTGCCTCTGCCCATTTTGTGAAATTGTCGACAGCGACAATGATGTATTTATGCCCCCCGGCCGAGGCTGGGTTGCATGTCATATAATTGATCCCCCACTTCATGAAGGGTCCTACCGAGACAATGGGAAACAAGGGAACAGGATGTGACTGCATTTTTTTGGTGTACAGCTGACATGGATGACAGCGTTTCACAGCTTCCACACAATCTTTAAAAATGGTGGGCCAGAAATACCCGGCACGTAATATCTTCTGGGCTGTTGCTAGCCCAGATAAATGACCCCCACACGCTCCGCTATGGGAATCATTTAGGACAATCTCCGCTTCCTCATGAGTAAGGCAGCGACGCAAGATGGAATCTACCCCTCATCGATATAATGTATCTCCTATTATGAGGTAGTTTTTAGCATGGAGGTGTAACTTGCGTCGGTCTTCTCTAGAGTAAGTGATAGGATACTTCGAAGTCTGGAGATATATAAGAATATATCCATACCAAGGATCAGAGGTGGATATAAGGAAGATGTGCTCATCTGGGAATGAGTCATCCTCAACCACTACATCTTCTTACGTAGGGAATTCTGCTATAAGCTCGGAAAAAACTAAGGAAATTTTGGATTTAGCGGATTGGAAAACCAAGTCAAGCTCTTGAAGAATGACTATCCACTTATTGAATTTTCCCCCAACAATCTGTCGGGATAAAACATATTGGAAAGGGTTTACGTCCACCACTACAGTAGTGGTCCTCAGTAAGATGTAGTGGCGTAACCTCTGTATAGCATAAACAGCCGCTAAGGCTAACTTCTTGACGTGGGAGTACTTAAGCTCAGGTCCAACCAGAGCACGGCTAAGATAATAGACAACATGCTCAACGACCTTGTCATCCTCCTAAACTAGCACTACCCCAATGGTAGACTCTGACGCGGCCAGATATAATGTAAAATCCCTAGAATAATCTGGCGGGCGTAATAAAGGAGCCGACAACAAGGCTTTTTCAATGCCTCGAACGCGAGTTGTGCAGTTTCATCCCATACAAATGGGGTGTCCTGTTTAAGCAGGCGCATGAAACCTTTTGTGATATTGGCATAATTAACGATAAAACATCGAAGGAAGTTAGACTTACCTTGTAGACTCTAAAGTTGCCTAAGTGAACAAGGAGGAGGCAGATTTACAATGGCCTCGACTTTTAAAGGATCCACCTGAATGCCCCTACTAGAGACAATGAATCCAAGAAATCTACCTGATTCGACGCAGAAAACACACTTGCGAGGATTCAAGCGAATTTTATAGTACCTGCATCTCTAAAAAATCAACCGTAAATGATCTGAATGCTGGATCCTCTTGCGAGAATGAGAAGGCAGATCATCAAGGTAAGGCTCGACAATGGCTTTTATATCGTGAAAAGCAAAGTTCATGGCTCGTTGAAAGGTTTCCCCTGCATTTTTCAATCCAAAGGGCATTTTTCTATACGCGAATGTACCCCAAGAGCAAATAAAAGCAGTTTTATGCTGGTCTTCCAGTTTGATTTGGATTTGATTGTAGCCAGAGAAACCATCCATAAATGAGAATACCTCACTACCCGCACATGCATCTATGATCTGATCAATAAATGGTGTAGGGTAGTTGTCCTTAGGACAGGCTTTGTTAAGGTCTCGAAAGTCCATACAAACACGAATAGTCCCTTGCTTTTTATCAACAGGAACTAGGTTGGACACCCATTCAGTCAAAGCTACGAGATATATAAAACCTGCTTTCAACAGCTTTTCAACCTCTGCCTTCACAGCCACTGCTTTACGTGGGTTCACAGGGCGTAATTTTTGCCGAAATGGTTTGGCATCAGGGTAGGTTGGGATCTCATGTTGAACAATAGATGGATCAATTCCTGGCATCTCCTCATATGACCAGGCAAAGATATCGCAGAATTCCTTGAAAAGGGCAGTATAAATGGCAATCTCCTCCGGAGAGCAGTTTGCACCTATATAGATATTTTCCACGATGTCTGGCTTTACAAAGATGTTGATCAGTATAGTGGCGAAAATGTTTGCCATATTCCCCTCGGCAAACACTCCTTCCCTAGGCAAAGGGTTGACAGGTGTATCAACATCATCCGACAGTCTCACATGAAACTCTTGGTTTTCTATCTTGCTTAGCTCGAGAAGGAAATAATATCGGTGATGAAGATCCTCACATATCTTATCACGTGAACACATAGCTTCCAGAATAGATTCATCAGAAGGTAAAATAGTGTCTAAGCAATCTATGGAATGTAAAGAGTTTTTTTCCCATGCGGGCATATAGACTTCTTCCAGATCATCTGAGACTATAAGAGGATCTGGAATGGGATCTACAGTGGTTCGGGTAATAGCTTGATATGCCACTTCCACTGCAGATAAGGGCACTTCCAGTTCCTGAGGGTTTGGGAGGACCCAAGGATCAGTACCGATAGAACCAGTTTCTCATCTTTCTGCATTGCTAGTGAATTGAATTTTGTGAAAAATTGTTGGATAGTTTCGAAACGTCTAGGCTGCAATGCAATTAGATCATTATCCAATATGTTCCCTCCAAGCTCATCTTGTTTTCCAAAAAATGATTCGAGCTTCTTCCAAGATTATTTAGGAGTATTCAATCCATCAAGGTGAAAGAGGATATCCTGGGAGATGCGAGTGCATAGGAATCCAAATGCTTCATCCAACCGATTCAAGAACTTATTTTTCTCAGTAGGATGATGAGACTCTGTCTTTCTTCCCATATTCATCCTAAATAGACCATTATTGTGCAAAGAGACCTACATATATTCCCTCTAATCAACATAGTTGAAGGGTTTAAGGATCTGGGTTAAAGGAGATGAGGAAAAGATCAAAATTTATTTTGAATAGTCAATTATTCAACAAGCTACGTAGGTACCTGCATGTATTGCTGCAAAAAAAAATTACAATCATGTTAGAATCAAGCCTTCCATCTCAACATGTACACTTTATTATGGTCTGTCACACCTACAAAGATTTCTCTCAATGAATCTAGAGTTAGTAATGCACACTTTACATGATTTATATGGAAACCCAGCTACTTCTGGTGTACAATGGAGATTAGATAGACCTGCTTTTAGCCTAAACAAGGCTCTGATACCATGTTTAAATTATTAAACCATTGATCTACATGCAATGAGTGAAATTTAAAGGTATAATTGTGCAGTAGAATGGAATGAAAAATGTACACTGAACGAGAAATTTTTTAGATAAAACCAATAAAATATCATCAATGAATTACAACATTATCTTCATTAATTCCATCAATATACAACAGTGTTACATAAAGGATAATTTGAATCATGTGGATAAGATTCTAATATACCAACTCAATCCTGACTAACTGGCTAACTAGAAGTATCTAAATCATTATTGGAGCTCACTAGTATAACTCTAGATGTCTAATTTCATCTCTCAATCAGTTAAACCAGTTAAACTAATGAGCTAGGTGAGAAATGGAGCCTACCCCCATGAATCCATGAAATGCTAGTGCTAACTGAGTTCAAGGACATCTAACTGGATGTAACTTGAGCATACATTTTCATAACTACGTAACAACTACAACTAGTTGATGGAGGTTGGTCGTGGAACTTGGAGTGGTTCCTAAAGTGCAGTGATTGGTGCTGGTGGAACCCAAATGGCACACTGATGGCACCAATGGAGCACACTGGTGGCACCAATGGCACTAGTAGCACCAAACTCTAGAAAATGACTCCTTAAGGTAGGCATATGATCTAATAGACTATATCTGGACAAGGGAGGATTATAAATCCTAAAAAGCACCAAAATGAAGATAAGTTCAGGTTATCACCCACAAACAGATGCTCATACTGAATTTATAAACAAATGTTTGGAAACTTATGTTTGTTGTTTCAACTCTAAACAACAATGTCAGTGGGAAAAGTGGCTCCCTCTCGTTGAATGGTGGTACAATACCTCCTACCACACTACAATTAAAATGACTCCATATGAAATAGTCTATTTTTAGGCACTGCCATTGCTCCTTCCAAACATCCCCAACACTTCACCAGTTCAGGAAGTTGACATGGTTATCTAAAACCAAGATAATATTCTTCACATTTTATAGGACAATATTCAGATGGAAAGAAACCAAATGAAACAATAATCCTATCATCATCGTTCTGAGTGCACTTTTCAAGTCTATGATATGATTTTTCTTCATCTACAACTTTACAAGAAATCCTGCCTGAAACTCAAAGGGAGTCATACGCTAGCTTTGTAGTTCTATGGACCATATAAGGTTCTTTAAAAGATTGGATCCCTTGCTTATAAATTGGAACTTCCTCTTTCTTCTCATGCTCACCCAATATTTCATGTCTCTTGTCTTAAGAAATTTATTGGAACAAACATCAGAGCAAAAATGGGTTTTACCAGAAATGGATAATGAAAGATCCATTATTTTGGAGTCGGAGGACATTCTCAATAGGGACACTCGTCATATTCGCTCTTGGTCCATCACAAAGGTATTAATTTAGTGGCACAACATGCAACCAAAGGATGTTACAAGGGAACCACTCCTTCAGGTTCAACAACAATTTCCACATCTAAATATTTTATTCCAAAGATTTTCTAAGAACAAGGGGATGTTAGGAACCCGTGTCAACCCTTCTCTTTAGATTGTTAGTATATTGTTGTTGGATACATATTCTTTGTAATTCATCCCGTGAGTATAATGTATTATCCTACATTCATTAGGAGTAATAGTCATTTAGATTAGACTTAGTATATAACTATGTGTTGAGGCCAATGAAGGCATCCATGAGTTATTTGTATTGATCTTGCTCAAAGGAGGTTTCCCCCTCAAAGTGGAGTGCGATCAATAAATTCCTTCTGTGTTCTCTTATTTTTGTTATATTGTGCATTTTCATTATTAATTGTAGGAGGTTTCTCTCATATGCATTGATTACATGATCATATTGTAACACCCCAATTTTGACCCCGTTTGCATCAATGTATATGATTTTTATATTGTAATTAATCATGGTGTGGAGCTAAAGGAGAAATCCCCACCATCAATTTAGCATTTTAAGTTTCAGTGATTAAAATTGTTGTTGATGGTAATTTGTGCTAGCCGACACATTATAATTTTGGACATCATATAAATACGCAATTTAATTAAAAAACTCACATCCATCTATGTCAATGCAACAAATAAAGAGACGGGGGTATGATTTCCTAAGGGTAAGGGGGGGGAATCTTCAAACCTTTGGGCTAGTGGGGAAAATCCAAATGTCAAAGGGATAACCTATCAAATTGGAAACTACCCATTTTGTCTCTTGTGCCCAATCATTTAATTCTGCTAGAAATTGGTTGAGTTAGTTATTGCATGGGATGGGAAAGGTATGGCAGCCAAAGTCCAAATTGGAGAAGCCATCATTTTTTGGAAAACATGTTTCTAACTTATGGGCCAAGTAAATTCCCAAAAAAAATTTCCCACTCCCTCATGCATACATGTTTTTGTCTTCCCCACATTTTGGGAGCTTTTGGGCTTTCTCCATGGATGCTTTTGCAATGTTCTTCATTTTTCCCATGGATGGGAAGTGGTTTTGTTTACATTCAATGGTTGGGATATCTGCTGGTCATTTTTGCGTGGTTTATACATTCCCATGGTTGCAAATTTCATATTTTATGTGCTGCAAAACCAATGGAGGGGTGGGGAATCCACGAATTTAGAAACCAAGGGAGTCTTTTTTTCCCACGTGAAGCCATAGAACATTTCTAGAAATCAAATTTCTCTCCCAGGGTCATTTTCCCCCATTTTCAAATTCTATTTTGTCTCCCAAGTCATTTTTTTCTTCCATGTTCAGAACTTGCAATTGATGTGTATTCCTCTGTTGCTTTGGTATGAACTAATTTGGGAGTGGAAATGGGGTTTGACTAGCTTGATAAACCTGGTATGAGAAGGAACCTCATAGAGAGATCTAGGGGGCTAGTTTTCTTCTTTCCACACCCTGAATAGCACTGGAAGGGAAGGCATAGCCTGAGGGACTGTGTAGCATAGAAGGGGATTCTTCCTTGTGTTGGGTGTTGTTGCAGCTATAACTATTTCCCAAAAATAAAAATAAAATTGGACCCTCCTTTAATTCATTTCCACAGTGTTGGTTTTGCTTGATGTTGTATAAAGATTAATTTTATGAGGGCAGTGTTTCAATGTTGAAATTAATTTTTCCACGCCATCGAAAGTATTTTGGATTTTTGAGTCGGGAGTCTAGTCGCCTGCATGTCCGCCGTTGTGGAAAAGAACCAGACACCAATTCCAAAGTCAAGTGTATTTGGTCTCTGATGTTTTTGTCATTATCAACGATTGTTTTGAAAGCCTGTCGGAACCATTATCTATACGTCTTCCGCTGTTGCAGAAGGGGTTCTATGAGGTGGTCCAATAGTTGTTTCATCCTTTTCCAACCCCTGCCGTCTTGTCTCACCGGTCCTTGGTTTTTTCAACCTTCGTCGTTGCGGCTCTAGAAAGCACTATGATTCCAATAGTTTGTTTTATCCACTTGATTGATATTTTCATTTGATTCATATTTATTTTTGACTCTGATTTTGCTGGTCAGCGGGACTCATTTCTTTTACGAATTCACCGTTATGGCTCTCTAATAATCTTTTGGCCTAAAGCCCTAGTCTTGCAAGCTCCGATGCGAGTGTTGGTTCGTTTCTCCCGCCAACGCCATTGCGGGCGTTCCGACATTTTCTTCATTCGCCATTGTGGAGGAGATAGTAACTTGGTCGTCGATCCCATATCCTTTTTCCCGCCCGATGATCTATTTTTTCCCGTCGATTGCACGTTGACCATGAAATATATATATAGTGGGATTTGGGGTGTTTTATTTTTTATTGTTTTAATTTTTTTTTTCTTCGTGCTATCGTTTTCGAGCAGACCAAGGTTTTCGCTGTTGGTACCTTCACTCCTAGGTGACTCTGCCATGGAAGTTCACCAATTTTCCTCCACCAGTCATGCAGCACAATGCCATGTAGGCCCTCATGCCTACTTTTCCATTCTGTTTGATGGTCGAACTACTTATGAGGTATCCGCGGTTAGCATTTTCCTAGGTTTTCCCATAGCAGCCTGTATTTATTCTCGAGTTAACTAGTATGGCTTCCTGTTGGGTGTTTTTTAGTTTTTGATGATGACCTCTATGGCATTTGAGGTTTTTTAGACTACATTTAACTAATGGGGAAACCGATGCAGATGACTGTTACGATGTCCACACCAAGTTCCCCCAGTCTGCATGTGGCCATCCGTGGGGGCATTTCGTCTTTTTCTTCCATGAGGTCGTGAGTTTGGTTCCATAGTAAGATCGCCCTCTTCTTCATGAACCAGGACCTCAATTTTTTTTTTACTTCCCACTTAGGGTGACCCTGTTTAGTTTCGAATCCCAACCCCAAACCAGTCTAAGGTAGAATTGCATTACCCAGTCAGACCGTGAAGTGAGCATTTACAGCAAGTAGCTTCCAATTGTCTTCTAGTATGCTATCACTTGCAGCATCCTCACTTGAGCTAGTTTTTAGTTTAGGCACCTTTTGTCTTTCGTGTAGCATGTAGGTCATGGCGCTGAGAGGGGGTTTGGGACTGTGTTCATATTGACGAAGGCCGTCATTTCCTAAATCCAAAATTTGTTTGGCATGAACTGGTTTTAGTCTTTGGGCAGGAGCATTTGGTTTTGAACATTGTTTGCTTATTTTTCATAGCTGCACTCATGTTTAGCATAGATGAGGTAAAACACTTATACTGTTGTCTTTATCTTTAAATGTTATCGGAAATGACCTAACAGAACCTAAAATACATTTTTGTGCATGACAAGGAAATTCCTCAGAATTAAAGATGTCTAAACGTTAGAAGAAGAAGGCTCCCATAGTTGAAGAGGAACCCAAAGTCGAAGTCGTTACTAGAGTCAAATACACCTACGAGGACACCAAATGCATAGTTGGTGTATAACCCAAATATCAATGGGGGGAAATTTACAGATAAATTACACACCGAGAAGTACCTGACATAGGTTTTGAGGAAGAAAACATCTATGCCAATGTAGAGAGGTCTTCATTACTGAAAATTGCTACCAGACCTGAGATTTTTCCCTACTCAGAGGTGATTGGGTGGATTCTTCCTAGGGTAGATGTAACCACCATGATTTTAGCAAATGTTGATAAACAGGGCTATGCTACTTATAGCCCTAGGTATGTGGCACTAGCCTACCACTTACCAGAAGCACAGGTATACTTGACTGAGGACTGGCTAAAGCCATTCAGGATGGACCTGGTCGAGACACTGAAGAGGATGCTCATGCCTGGCAAGAAATTTAGAACTAGGCCAACTGGAGAATATGACACTACAAGTCTAAGGATCCCTTTCAGGTTCATTTCCCTAATGCTAAACATGATTTTCGGGAGGGCCCACAGTAAAAGCTTTAAATTAGAGTGGGTGCCTATCATTTTCTATGTTGCAACACAGGGGACCATGTTCAACTGGGCCAACATTGTGTCAATCATCCTCTCGGCCTGCATTGTGTCAGCATTAGGAGGGGTGTCCCAAAAGAGATCAGAGTTCTACATGAGCTCTATACTGATTGATTGCATACTATGCAACCAACCCTTCCCCAATCTGAGGTGTATCTAGGACCAAGAAAGAACGCTAGTATACTCAGCATACAAGTCACTATGGGCTCACAAATACCACAGTCACTATAGGGAAGTGTGTGAGCACTTCATTATGCCATTGCATACCTTGATTTTCTTGAAAGAGTGCAACTGCATGTCGGAAGAGGCATTTTAGGTGGTTGAAGAATATGCAGACTATTACTTGACAAAGGATGGATTATATTTCAGAATGTTTGGATGATCCAGAACACCCTCACTACTACCTAAGTATGCCACTAACTATGTATTCCACAAAGAGGCATATAGACAAGTCTTTTTATATGGCATTGGGAGCTTTCTGTTTTGAACACAAGAAAACAGCTTACCCTCCTTTTCCATTTAGGTTGGGAAGTTACAAGTTTACTAGGGTGAAGAAAGCCGACGAATTCATGGAGGAGTTGGAGAAATTCCATTTTGGGGAAATTAATTTCCACAGAAATGATTCCCAGAATAAGGTTGCAGAGCACTGCAAGGAGGTGAATGTACATTTTGAATACACCAGCCATTGGGAAAGAGAAGAATCCATTTTTCGCAGTGCACAAAATATGACAGCCTTAAGAAGAAGGTTTAAGAAGAAAATCACCACCAAAGGTGGAAAAGGACAGGATGAACAAACAAAGGCAGAGGAGGAAGAAACTAGAAAAAGAAATGAAGATGCTAGGAGACTAGCACAAGAGGCCGAAGGCTGGCTCAAAGGAGAAGAGGAAGAAAATAGAAGAGTTGCACAAGAAGCAGCTAAGAAGGTAGAAGAAGCTGCTAAGAGTGAGGAAGAATAAAAGAAAAGAAAGATGGTTGAAGAAGCAAGAAGCAGAAAGGGTAAAGCTGACAGGGATAGTGACAGAGCAATCAGCTCCCAATCCTGTAGACAGTCAGGCTCAGGACTTGGGAAACCCTGATATTTAAGATCCTGAGGCAACTGCTACTAGCACAATAGGATAGGCTATGTTCCCCACCCTTGGGCTAATTCCTTTTGAGTAGAAAAAAGGGGAGGAAGTACCGGACTTCAACACTATCTTTTATGATAAGGAGAGCAAAGTAATAGTGAAGAGGACCAAGAGAAAGGTCGAGATTGGGGGGAAGTCCAGTAAAATTATAAATGATACAACTATTATATATGGGACAAACAAAGACCCCAGGTTCACTATCATAGTGGGGGATGTATTGATCCATGCTTTCGAGGACAATGTAGATAAAATAATGACTGATCTTGAGCAGTCAAAGAAGTCCTCTTCCTAGCTCAAAGATACCCTGAGAAAGGAAAGAGAGGAAAATAATAGGTTAAAGAGAAAGTTTGAAGACATACAAAAGGAAATCAAGTCTTCAAAAGCTAAGCTTCAGGTCCTCCAGATAGAGAAGAGATCTATGGAGACCGCCCAAGAATGTCTAGAGAAAGTGCAGCAAAAGGCTACCTCCGAGTAATATGAGAGACAATATTAGGGGCAAAATGCAAAACTTAAAGAATATATTACCTCGTTGACAGCAGCTCTAGAAGAGACCAAGGAATAGCAGGTCAATCTTCATCCTTTCAAGGAGTTCATCCTTTCAAGGAGAACTTTCTGGCACAGAGAAGCAAAATGCACCAGCTGTAGGTGGCCATAGAGGAAGAACAGTGTAAGGTATTGCAAGTGGAAAATCAGCTGGAAGAGATTTTGGAAACCTCTTCATATTTTGTTGATAGATCACATGACATCCTAGAAGTCCTGATAGGAAGGATGGTGAGATTGGAAGCGAATGAATAAAATCCTATAGAGTTACCCTTAAAATATCAACAAACCCTAAGGCAAGACTATGATTTATTGGAGTTTTCCATAAACACAACCGAGGAATTCAAGAAGGATTTCAAGAAGACAAAGGGGGCTTGTGCAAAATTATTTAGGAGACTCTTGATCACTTATAACCGCTGCTAGGTTGAGGATGAATAGAAAATGGATACCTTTCCAGATCACAGCCTGTTTTTGGAGATTTTGCAAAGAAGATATCAGGAAGATGAACAAAGGATACATCATATTAAAGCTTTAGACAAGCAAACCCTGAATAATGAAGTAGATCATGCCGTGGTTAGTGTGCAGCTACTAGAAGATCAACTTCACCTGAGCGTAGCTAGAATAGAATTCATAAGAAATCAGGCTGCTAAGTTTGAAATAAATATTTGTTTCCTGGAACCTTCTGAATTCGAAAGTATTGCCTTGGAGGCTTCAGCATGGAAGAAATTTTTAAATAGTCAAGCACGACTGTCCTCATGAGAATTTTGTCCACTTTATTGTAATATTTTATAAATTTTATAAACACTTAATGAAAGTAAATTTTGGGAGGCGAAGAGTTTGGGAATCCCAAGATTCATTGAGTGGGTAGCCCTACAGTTTTGTTCTTTTGTATAAATATAGAGAATCTAGATAGAAAATGGGACTTCTTTCCCAGTTAGATTGGAAGACATCTTGTAAGAAGAACTATTTCCTTTTGCAATAGATAATTACAGTTTTCCTATTGGATAAACTTGGTGGAATGTTCAAATGTTATGCTATGGATTTGTTGAAGAGGAACTATTTCGTTTTCAGCTTTTTGTCCATTAACTGTGAGATCGTTCTAACTCTTTGAACCTAAGTTCTTGTATGAAAGATCTCTTTTTTATTTTATGAAAATTTCCACTTTGAGTAATGAATGTGGTTCATAAACAATTGGCTATCTGGTTGTTCAAATATCTTTAAATGTTCATGTGTTTTGAAAGAAGTATCAGCTATCTATGATTTTTCATAATGCATGCATGAAATACATTACTCATTAATAAGTGACAATATTTCTCCCTAGGGATAGGTTAGGTAGTTAGTTTTAATTTCTTACTGTGTTTGTGATTTAGATGCATGAGAGCCTAAGACGAGAGGTAAGAACCTGTGCATCACATTGTGAACACTCCTTGCATTCTCAATCAATCTACATCTCAGATAGGCACTTGAATATCATATTTAAAGTCAAAAAATACAAAAATATACATGGTGGACTAGGCCGCAACCGGTAAAACCTTTTATTTTTGTTACTTGACCTACGGTAGCCGGACCGCAAACCAGACGGATTCCCTACACCAAACGGTCACGGGCTAGTTGGGAATGTTGACTAGGGAGAGTCCCTTGCTGTTGTTGCCTATGAATTTCCAGGCCTCAACAATTTCTAGTGCTAGAAGGAGGGAATCCAGTGCATGGCTAGCCGAGGAAACTTGTTATCTCGAAATAACCCCACCAGTGATAATTTTGAAAGCAATTTCTATCCTGATCCAAATACTCAAGAGAATAGGGAACATCTGTTTACTGTGGACAACCAAGTGATAAATGATCTTAGAAGACACACTAGGGAATATGTGAAGAATATTGGAGGAAGACCAATTGTCCCTGACTTTCCCAGAAGAGAATATAAAAGGAGAGACCATCCTATATTGGAAGACTCATTGTTAGTTGGAGATTTGGAAGAACTTGTAGAAACAGGCTTACAAGAGGTGGTTTGAATCAAGTTGGCCTAGAGACACCTTACTATTCACCTATTCATACTCCTGTTCATTCACCACCTCACTCTCCACCCAGACTCATGGCAAGCGTAAACGCAAACCAGCCTCCCAACCCACCAAATCCACCACCTGCTTGGAAAGCTAGGTCGCCTTTGAACTTAACACCTCCATTGCACAACTTGCCTCAAGCCTTTGAGAAGATGCTGCCTAAGTTTGATCCAAATGAGAAGATGCTAGTAGATGACCATTTACAAAGTTTTTATTTGGAAGTAGAAGGATTAAGGGATGGGGAGCATGAGGATGTAGTTTGTAGACTTTTTCCACACACTCTTAAAGGAGCTGCAGCATCATGGTAATTTGGTTTTCCTGCAAAATCTATCCCAGATTGGGATACGTTTGAAAGGATTTTCAGAAACAACTATGCAGCCCAAAAGACGCATGAAGCACTAATGAAACGTTTGGGTGCTTTAAAAAAAGAAAGGAATGAGAAAGTACACAATTTCACTCAAAGATTTTCTACTTACCTCAAGAAATTCTGTGCGACTGATAAGCCTTCTGATAAATTTCTGATTGAGTATTATACCTTAGCTTTAGGTCCAGATTTGGCTATGTTCACAAAAGCTCAAGTTAAGCCTACGTTGGCTGAGACTTATGAAGAAGCAAAAAGAGTAGAGGCTGAAAAGGAAAGTATAGAAGATTATCCTGAGCAATCTGGAGAAAAAATGTCCAGGAAAAGAACCTTATTGCTATCTAAACCTAAAGAGGAGCAATCACGTGATTTTGAGGGGATGTTAAAGATGATGCAAAAGCTTTCCAACAGAATAATAGATTTGGAGAAGAAAAAAGAAGCTCAGAAAGCTTATAAGCCTTATTACAAAAAAAGGGAAGATAACAACCAATGCAAGACCCCTCCACATGGTTCAGCATCAATGAATTTGATAGAGGTAGGCAAGGATAATTTATGCACATTTCACCAACAACCTCATTCTAAAAATAATTTTCCTCAATGGTTAAATTCAATGACATTGGTAATGAATCATCTTTTGGACTCTAAATTGACTGAGGACAGTGATGAAGACAAAAAAGGTAATAAGACCATCGAAAAACAAGAAAATGATACCATGTTTTTATGGGATTGTGTCTCGCTGTTTGACACAGAGAAAAGTACTCTTAAACCTGAGAATATACCAACGACAACAAAAGACATGAATTTGGTAAATAAATACAATGCAATAATATCAAAAATCAAGAAGTTGCAAGAGAATGTCAGAAAACAGCGAAAGAACAATGTTGAATACAAAGTACCCGAAATTACCATTGTCATCCAAGATACAGAGAAAATCAATAATCCTGATAAGCCTATGGAATAATGAGTAGAGGTTAACAAAGAAAATACTGAAAACACTGAAAATTCGGAGGAAGAGACACCCACTGAAAATCAACCGATGGAGGAAGATGTCGAATCAATTGGGGAAGAAAAAGCTAGAACACCACCTTTCCTTTTGACTCTAGAAATCTTGAACCATAAGGTGCATAATTGTCTAGTATACTCTGGATCATTGGTGAATGTTATGCCACTTGCAGTTTGTAAGAAAATTAATGGGAAGCCAAAACCCACTGCCTGGGAAGTCATTCAACTAGACAGAACTAGTGTCAAAGTAGTGGGGGAAATGAAGAATGTTCTCATCTGTTTATATACAAATAAAAAGATATGTCAATTTATTGATATTATGGTGGCTAACATACCGGATGGATATGGACTTATTCTGAACTGAGAATGGTCCGCAAGGTTAAAGGGGTATTTTGCTTCAGATTGGTCTCATTTATGGTTACTTCATAAGGGGATCCCAAATCAGATCAAAATTTTAAGAGAACCTTACATGAAACACACTATCACTAAGTTGGGGGAAGGAAATGAATCTGCTAATTCTGTCCTAGGGAATTATCTAACAGATCTTGAACTAAGATATCATGCATCAGAAGAAGCTAGCAATATGACTGACACTCAGCCTGATCTCCTTCAGTTTTCACAGGCTGATGGGAGTGATTGTAGATCGGTAGACATAGATTCAGTTTCCAAAATAGTAGAATTAGACCATGGCTAAGTATCTCATGTCTGCTATATAGCCTAGCCCCTTGATTCATAAGTTGATAAATTTTTAGGGGGACAAAATTTTATTTTTTCTTTTGATTTGATGATCTTGTACATAAATAATTTGATGCAGTTCTACTTTGATTTACTGCTTTTGTTTCTGGTTGTTTTTGGTTTGTTTTTGAATAAAAGAGGCAAACTTTTGGTTGCATGGAAAGCATCAAGGTTCTCGATTAACTGCAATCTTTGGAATAAGACTGTGCATTTATTTTTGATAGAATTTCTTCTAGTAAGTAGTTTTCCTAAATGGTTATGCACTCATTGAAGTCCTGCTTAACCCCTAAAAACAACTCAAAATTAAGAGGTTTGGAATACTATTTTGAGGCTCCACCCATTTCACATCTAAGATGTCCTAGGGGGTGATAGCAAAATACCCACGTGTTGGGGCGCATGCCTTAACGGTCACTAATTTTGGTAACTTCGTGGTTTTTGTGGAAGCATGTAAGCGGAGTTGGGACTCAAAATAGTCTTAGGGGTGTCGAGGTTGAGTTAAAGCCCTCTTTTTTGTAATTGTCCATAAATTTTGGGTGTAAACCCATGATTTTGTAATAGTGCACTTATATAAATAGGCACTCATGTAAAGATGTCAAGGGTATCTAATGAAATGAGAATCATATGATGCAAAGAAGTTAGATCTATTTTGGGTTTTTAAGGTCAAGTCCCAGCTGTGTGCGTGGACGACCTCTGCAACTATGTGCGCAGAGGGTTTTTGTAAGGAAAGGAACTGCAGCTGAGTGTGCAGCTTAGAGATTATAAGAAAGGAACTGCAGCTGAGTGCACAGTTAGACTTGAAGGACGGATCTATTGCTAAGTGCGTAGATCATAACTGTTGTTTTGTAATAAGTGGAATAAAAGCACAGTTTTGTGGACGTAGCCCCTACATTGGGGGTGAACCACGTTATATCTTGTGTTGTGGTTCTTTTGTGTGGTTTCTGTTATGTTTTGATGCTTTTGATAAGTAGGTGAATGCTAAAGTAAGATAACTGTTAAATATTAACTTCGCTGTGAATTCCCAGTTAAGGGTTAAGCAAGAAAATTCTTTTATCTAACTGCGAAGCTAATTAAGTGAATATCGAAGCTATATTTGGTATAAATATTTGTTGTTAAGGCTAAAGGTATAGTAATATCCCTCTTTTGCTTGTAGAAACCTGATTTTGTGGCACCCCATAGTTGTTTCGAGTGAGACTGCAACCTGTTAACAGGTTATTGCTGAAAGGACCAACATTGTGGGTCTTTTTGTTGGTGCGAAGTTAAAGTATAAACCTCGGGTCTACCCCATAGCCCAACAAATTGGTTCCATTGCCGGTTGAACTCAGTATCTTCTTGAAGAGGGATCTACGTCAGACCTGAAGGGCTATGTTTTGGAGGCCCTCAGTAAAAGAAATCGATGATTGGGTTGAAGCTACCTATCAGAAATTTGCGGAACAAGAAAATAAGGATCCTCGTCGTAGCTCAGATGACTTCTTGCAAAGGTATGTTTTTTTGGATGTTTATGAAATTTTATTTGGTAGTATCCACATAGAATTGCACCAATGGTTATCCAGGTTGACAGAAAGAAAGACCAACTTCAAGGAAGATCACTTTCCTGACTCGACCCCCGCATGAATTAACATATTGAAAAGAGTGAATAACACGATATCATGAGCTGTTGATTTCTGGACAACATGAACCCTTGAAGCATTTGTGACAGAATTTGCCATTAACACAAGTACCTCTTTTAGCGAAGCTGAAAGGAAGTTCTTCAAAGGACCAAGGGGTAAATACCTAAATTCATTTAGTCTGCAAATTAAAATGCTCTTGGATGAGAAGGGCATATTGCTTATAGAATTAGATTGCTAGATTTATTTTTACTAACCTATGTTTGGAAATGAAAGTAACTTCGACGAGCAAAGTGGTTTACTGCGAAGCGGTAAAAGATACAAGAGAAACCTAGAATCCTATACCCTAGTCCAGAATACCGAGTATACACCATTAAGTCCAGAAGACCCTGAATCTAAAGAAACCCCTTCTATTAGAAACCCTCCTATAACTCCACCGTGAAGATCTATTACCCCTGAAAACCCATCGTAGCCTGAAAGTAACCCTAGCCCGAGTATTCCTGTCGCAGGTCAGTCTACCCCAGTAAGGTCTTCCCCCCTTGATCCACTATGGCCCATATGACTGATGATATCAAGCTCCCAATCTTCAAAGGAATTGGATCAGAGGATCCATAACAGTTTTGGTTTTTATACGAAGCCGTGTGGACTGCTAAGAACATTTTGGATCAAGATATAAGAAGAGCACACCTAGTCACTTCTTTTAGAGACTGAGCTTTGACTTGGTTTATGAAATTTTCCAGTACTCAGAACCATGTCTTGGCTGATATTAAAATAGCGATGATCAAAGAGTTCAAGAATCCTAAATCAGAGTCACAGTGTATAACTGAAGTGAAAGAGATTCAGCAGAAGCGAGGTGAATCAGTGTGGGACTTTGATCAGAGGTTCAAAGTTCTGCTAGATCAAGTTAGTTTCACTATTGGACCAGCACAGCATAAAGAATGGTTCATTTCATCCTTATTACCTCATATCAGAATACCACTCATGCAACAGAAGGTTTCTAATCAGTAAGAGGATTTGGAGATTGCCATGAAACTGGAGACAGCTCTTGTCGAAGATAATTGGAGCTGCACGACATGAAAAAAAGGAAATCTATTCGTGAAGAG
This sequence comes from Pseudotsuga menziesii, assembly GCA_001517045.1. NCBI lineage: Eukaryota > Viridiplantae > Streptophyta > Pinopsida > Pinales > Pinaceae > Pseudotsuga > Pseudotsuga menziesii. Next base: position 506,196 of record LPNX010599845.1, read on the forward strand.
GTGTGGTGTACATGATGTAGGACAGAAGGTCATGAAAAGGAACAATGTCCTACGCTAAGAAATTTATTGAATACTAGTGCGCCAAACCCATTTAACCCTAATGTTCTATATTGTGAGATTTGTAGAACAACTAGCCAGCATCAACCTAAAGACTGCTATCTGCTACAAAGATATGTGCAAGTACCTAAGAATCCCTATTGCAAGTTCTGTAAGTCAATTGGACACAATGAAGAGGAATTTCGCAGCTTTGACATTATGAGAGAGCGAACATATGATGCTTATAGGGTACAAAATGATGCACAAGGCAATGATGGATATGGTTACCGTGGTAGTACAGTAGGTCGAGGTACTTTTGGAGGTCATGGTCATGGTGGTATGCCTGGAAGAGGTCGAGGCCAGGTTGTGTGCTATAACTGTAATCAGGCAGGACATCTAGCTAGAGACTGTCGGAACCCAACTACGACATGTCGATATTGCAGAGCAGTAGATCATGTCATTGAGAAATGCCCACAGCTGACAGCCAAGATACAAGAAAGAAATAGCGCTCCTCCTCAAAATATTCAGATGATTACTGTAGAGCAAAGACTTGTCCCAGCCATTAACGTTGTTACAAGGAGTGGAGCTATGACACAAGTGCAGAATAAGGAAAAACATCCTGATGAGGCTTGGGTTCATAAGACCCCAGATAAATTTCCAACCTTCGATGTGGGAAGAGAAAAAGAAACATTTATGGAAGCCAAAAAATACTTTGTTGATCCGAGCACAGTAGTAGCACCTACACAGCAGCATCAACAGCAGTCACAGTCTCAAGAAGCTTCAACGGATAAAGTAAGTACATTGTCATCATTGTTACAGAGTTGTATGAAGCTCTTAAGAAATCAGAATGCTTTAAATGAGTTACAGAAATTTATTGCTTCTTACGAGCCTCAGCGAAGCTCTGGTAAAGAAAAAACTGTTAATAGAGTTATAAGGACTGGAAGAGAAATGAGATTGCATGCTCAGATAGGAGAGTATGACATGACCGATATCATTTTAGACCTAGGATCAGAAGTAAATATCTTAACTAAGCAGACATGGGAACAAATGGGAAAACCTACCCTTGAATGGTCCCCTATACAGTTGAGATTAGCCAATTAGTAGAAGATTGTGCCCCTAGGAAGATTCCCTAGTGTCCCAGTAGACCTTGATGGAGTTAGTAACTTAGCATATTTTGAATTCAATGAAATAATTGATGATAGCAACCCCTATCCAGCGTTGCTAGGAATTTAATGGGCAATAGAGAATTCTGCAGTAATCAACCTTAAGAGCAGGAAGATGACTTTTGAAGGTAAAGGCTTGAGATTCATAGTACCCTTGGACCCTTCTCAAGGAGAAAGGTACACAGAGCTAGTTAGAGATGAAGATCAAGATATTCTAGATCATATCTACAACATTACAGCTAAAGAAGAAGACTATGTTAACCCTACTCCTGAAGGTATAATGGACTAGAAGTGTGATAGTTCTTACATGACTGATTCAGATGAAGGCTTAGAGAATTGGTAGAATAGACTTTATGAATTACATGGACATCGATGTGCAATAATTACCAAGTCTCTCAGATGGCTTGGCTCACAGACAAGAGTCTTACCTATTTTTGATGGCTTGACAGACCCCGAAGATTTTATTTTGCAATTTTCAGAGCAGGTACTAGATTCACAGAAAATGGAGACTCTAGATTTAGTATTTAGAGCCATAGCTGCTAGATGGTGGAATGGTCATAAGAAGTATATTTAGAGTTGGAAATCTTGTCAAAAGATTCTTCCCCTCAGATTCATGGATCAACCTCAGGAGGTGCAAACCAAGTTTAATGGTCAGACTAGCCCTCAAGAACATTTGGAGTAGTGTTATGAATCATGGAAGCATGTACCTCGTGAAGAATGGGTACATAGGTTTGTGCACACTCTGGAACCTGTAGCAAAGAATTGGTATGCGGAGGTGGAGCTTTACCATGGTACTGTAAGTTGGAATAGTCTTGTTGATAGTTTTGTGCTGACATTTTCTATTAATGAGGTTTGTCCTGCTTTGGACACAGCCATTAGGTTGATCCATACTAAGGTGTTTGATGATAAAGAAATAGCTGAGTACCAACCTAATTGGAAGGAATAAGAAGCTAATGTAGTAGAATGCTATAACCTCGCAATTGACGAGGATGATGACCCACGCAACATAAACATTCCTGAGTCAGAAGGACACTACGAAGTACATGGACCAGTAGTCGAAGCACTAGAAGTGACTCATCCCTTGAATACAAGGCAAGTAAACATTGGGTCAGAAGAAATTCCTAAGTATGCTACTATTGGAAATTATTGGGATGAAGAAATGGTGAGAAAAGTGACCCAACTTCTCCATGAGTATCAGGACTTATTTCCGACGAAGTTCTCAAAAATGAAAGGTATCCTTGGTGATATAGGAGTGTTAAAAATCCCTTTGAAACTTGATGCGAAGCCTGTCAAACAGTGCCCTTATAGGCTGAACCCCAAGTATAAAGAAAAATTCAGGATGAAGTTAGAAAAGATGCTCGCTGCAAGAATCAGTGAGGCTATCCAAGAAATTCTGTCATGGTATATGGATGTGTCAAAGGTCCCTATTGTGGCGAAGATGAAGTTAGTAGTTGTGCCAAAGAAGAAAGGCGTGTCAAATCCTAAAATTCGACCGTTGAGAAAAAACAGAATTGGTGGCGCTGGTACGTTAACTACATTAACTACCTGTAATAATGAGATTTTGGGAAATCTAGAGCCGTTTGGACAAGATCTCTGTCAGATTTTGTGTCTTCAATGCACAGTTATGGAATATTTGATTGGTGGATTCTATAAGAAGACACCTAGGCCTGTGGAAGTCACATTACGCATTTTCTTGAGTCTTACAATTGAGTCCATGTCAGCTGACCACGCAGTTCAGGAACTGTTGAGGCATTTGCACAGGAAAATCCCAGTGAAGCATCAACAACAGCATTACAGGAGTTGGTGGAGAAGGAGAAAGTAGTCGACGATATCATGTGTGGCCTCAACAAACAGTTCACTCTATTCACCAACAAGATTCTCCCACCAGACAAGCAGCAGAGTGTCCCGGGACGGGACAGTGGTGAGTCTTAGGGGCCTATTGGGGCATGCGCCTTAACGGTCACTAATTTTGGTAACTCCACGATTTTTTTGGAAGCTTGTAAGCGGATTTGTGACTCAAAATAGTCTTAGGGGTGTCAGGGTTGAGTTAAAGCCCTCTTTTTTGTAATTGTCCATAAATTTCAGGTGTAAGCCCATGATTTTGTAATAGTGCACTTGTATAAATAGGCACTCGTGTAAAGATGTCAAGGGTATCTAATGAAATGAGGATCATATGATGCGAAGAAGTTAGATCTATTTTGGGTTTTTAAGGTCAAGTCCTAGCTGTGTGCATGGACGACCTTTGCAGTTGTGTGTGCAAAGGGTTTTTGTAAGGAAAGGAAATGCAGCTGAGTGCACAGCTTAGAGATTGTAAGAAAGGAACTACAGCTGAGTGCGCAGCTAGACTTGAAGGACAAATTTGTTGCTGAGTGAGTAGATCAAAACTGTTGTTTTGTAAGAAGTGGAATAAAAGCACAGTTTTGTGGACGTAGCACCTACACTGGGGGTGAACCACGTTATATCTTTTGTTGTGGTTCTTTTGTGTGGTTTCTATTATGTTTTGATGCTTTTGATAAGTAGGTGAATGCTAAAGTAAGATAACTGTTAAATATTAAGTTCGTTGGGAATTCCCAGTTAAGGGTTAAGCAAGAAAAGTATTTTATCTAACTGCGAAGCTAATTAAGTGAATATCGAAGCTATATTTGGTATAAATATTTGTTGTTAAGGCTAAAGGTACAGTAATATCCCTCTTCTGCTTGCAGAAACCTGATTCTACGGCACCCCATAGCTATTTTGGGTGAGACTGCAACCTGTTCGCAGGTTGTTGCCTAAAGGGCCAACACTGTGGGTCTTTTTGTTGGTGCAAAGTTAAAGTATAAACCCCGGGTCTGCCCGATATCCCAACAACATGAAAAGGAAGCAAGGTAAACAATCTATTATATAAATGATCTCATGCCATGTTTTCAAAATCCTAAAGGCTGTTAAGAGTCAAAACTCCTAAAAGAAACAATACATATCAAAGCAAAGTATCAGAAACATGAATATCAATCTGCTAAAAGTTCTTCCCCGTTCGTGGGATGAAAATACATCTCTCACACAAAAGGACAATATGGATAGAAGGGCCTGAATAAAAATTGAGAAAGAAAGGCAGATGGAGGACTCAAAAGAACAAAAGTTAAAAAAAGGGCACAAAAGTGCAAGTGGCATGGGAATGAGGAACAAATGAATAGTTTTGTTTACCATATGTTACGATCCTGTGGTGTCCAAGCTAGAAACTACCCAAAGGTAGAGGTAAAACAATACTCACCCACTAAGCCTCAAAAGAGTTATCCGGACTTTCAAATATTTGTTGTTCCCATTTCCAAAGAATGGACTTTCATCAATGATGTAAATGCATGTGTTTTCCATCTTAGGAATACAAGCATCTAGAAAAATTCAACTTATGAGATTAATGATTAAACAATATTTTACTGGGAGGAAGTTGATTCAGAAATATGGGGTTCACCAAGTAGTTGCCAATTGTTGCAGCTGCAACTATTTCCCAAAATTCAAAATTTGTTGGACCCTCCTTTAATTTGTTTGCACAGTGTTGGTTTTGCTTGATGTTGTATAAATATTACTTTTATGAGGGAAGTGTTTCAATGTTGGAATTAATTTTGCTGTGCCATCAGAAGCATTTTGGATTTTTGAGTCAAGAGTCTAGTTTCCTGCGCATTTGCCATTGCGGAAAAGAATTGGACACCAAGTCTGAAGTCAAGTGTATTTGGTCTTCGATGTTTTTGTCTTTATCAGCGGTTGTTTTGAAATCCTATCGGAACCATTGTCTATATGTCTTCTGCTGTTGCAGAAGGGGTTCTGCGAGGTGGTATGATAGTTGTTTCATCCTTTTCCGACCCCCACCATCTTGTCTTGCCAACCCTTGGTTTTTTCAATCTTGGTCGTTGCGGCTCTAGAAAGCACTACGATTCCAATAGTTTGTTTTATCCAGTTGATTGATATTTTCGTTTGATTCATATTTATTTTTGACTCCGATTTTGCTGGTCTACGGAGCTCATTTATTTTATGAGTTCATCGTTGCGGCTCTCTAATAATCTTTTGGCCCAAAGCCCTAGTCTTGCGAGCTCCGATGTGAGTGTTGGTTCATTTCTCCTGCCAATGCCATTACGGGCGTTCCAACATTTTCTTCATTCGTCGTTGCAGAGGAGATAGTAACTTGGTCGCCGATCCCATATCCTTTTTGCTGCCCGATGATCTATTTTTTTCCCTCCAATTGCACATTGACCATGACGTAAATATAGTGGGTTTTGGGATGTTTTATTTTTTATTGTTTTTATTTTTACTTTTCTCCATGCTGTTGTTTTCGAGCAGACCAAGGTTTTCTTTGTTAGTACCTTCGCTCCTAGGTGGCTCCATCGTGGAAGTTCACCAGTTTTCCTCCACCAGTCACGCAGCACAATACCAGGTAGGCCCTCATGCCCACTTTTTCGTTTCATTTGATGGTAGAACTACTTATGCGGTCTCCGCGATTAGCGTTTTCTTAGGTTTTCCCATCCCGACCTATATTTATTCTCAAGTTAACTAGTATGGCTGCCTATTGGGGGGTTTTTAGTTTTTTATGATGACCTCCACAACCGTTGAGGTTTTGTAGACCGCATTAGATTACTGGGGAAACTGGTGCAGACAGTCGTTACGATGTTCGCACCAGTTTCCCCTAGTCTGCGTGTGGCCATCTGGGGGTGTGTTTCAATTTTTTCTTCCATGAGGCCATGAGTTTGGTTCCATAGTTTGGTCACCCTCATCTTCATGAACCAGGACCTCAATGTTTTTTTTACTTCCCGCTTAGGGTGACCCTGTTCAGTTTCAAATCCGAATCCCAAACCAGTCTAAGGTAGAATTTCATTACCCAGTCAGACCGTGAAGTGAGCGTTTACAGCAAGTAGCTTCCAATTGTCTTCTAGTATGCTATCACTTGCAGCGTCCTCACTAGAGTTGGTTTTTAGTTTAGGCACCTTTTGTCTTTCACGTAGTGTGTAGGTCATGTTAGTTTTTCAACATTTAAGCTAGCATTATGACAAGATCTTTTCACTGAGAGAATAACAAGCACAGCAATCACATAAGCACATCACAAGAGACAAGAGACACAAAGATTTTAGGAGGGGAAACCATAAATGGAGAAAACCCCTCAACTTCCTCTAAGATAGTATCACCACAAGATGTGAACCCAAAACAGTAAGATGACCTCCCTTCACAACAGCAGCCTTCTGTCTTCTGTCAAGCCCAAGAATTTCCTTCTCCAAAAGTGCGCCACACTTGAGAGAGAAAGAGAGCTAAGTCACAAGTGATAAATAGAGAGACTCTCACTCTCTATTTATATTCTTCCGTTGACTTGAAGTGCACTCAACCTAATAATTACTACTCGAGCCTACACCTTAATTAGTGTATAATAACTCAAGTGCCCCTAAACAGTGGGGACTTACCCAATGACTTGATATGACTTGTTTACATTATAATCCTCTCGATCGGAATATCGGGGCATGACCACATGACTCAAATACATAATAGAAACATCCCGGAATAAACATCGGGTTACAATAATATAAAATACATAGAAGAATACATTCCGAAGTTACATATACATCAACACTCCCTCTTAACTAGGAAGGTATTCTTTCGACACAATTTTTCAGCACTGGTCTTCTTCTCTGCATCAACTGGATCATCTTCGTCTTCAATTCATCTTCATCTTCAAGTCATCTTCGTCTTCAAGTCATCTGGATCTGGATCATCTCTCGATCTGGATCATCATCAAATGGCATCACAGGGTCTAGATCATCACTCGATCTAGATCAACATCACTGGACTGGATCTGGATCATCACTCGATCTGGATCATCTCTCTGGACTGGATCTGGATCATCTCTCAATTTGGATCATCTCTCTGGACAGGATCTGGATCATCTCTCGATCTGGATCATCACTGCTAGATCTGGATCATCTCTCGATCTGGATCTCTCGGAGTCATCATAACTGGATCTGGATCATCACTCGATCTGGATCTCCTCTAGTCATCATCAAGTGTGTACTATATCGTCATAGGAAGTTCTACAGAGCCAGCCCTTTTTCATGCTGGATGTAGGCCTACCCTCATGTAGGTCTTTGCCCAGCACTTACATCTGACCTGCTCGTCAGAAAGGCACGCCCAGCACTTATATCTGATCATGTAGTAAACTACAATCCCATCAGAAGGGCCCAGCACTCACATTCACTAGCATGGTAGGCACAATCAACTACCATCTGTGAAATGGCTCAGTACTTACATCTGACCTACTCGTCAGAAAGGCCCTTCCATATAGACAAGAACACATCCTATCACAGTGATGGAAGACTCCCACCCAAATAAGAACCAATCCTATCACAGTGGTGGAAGATTTCTCCACTTTCATCCAGACAAGAACCAATCCTATCACAGTGATGAAAGACTCCCACCCAGACAAGAACCAATCCTATCACAGTGGTGGAAGATTTCAGCGCTTACATCTGACCTACTCGTCAAAAAGGCCCATCCATCCAGACAAGAATACATCCTATCACACTGATGGAAGACTCCCACCCAGATAAGAACCAATCCTGTCACAGTGGTGGAAGATTTCCTGCACTTACATCCATCCAGACAAGAACACATCCTATCACAGTGATGGAAAGGCTTGCACTCACATCTGATCCTATGACAACACATCTCCATAGTCATATCAAAATGGCCCCCAGTCCTCCTCGACTGAGCTACATGGTAACTGACCATGTGCCTCCACTCTCCCGGAGAGTGGCAATTGCCCTTACATCCGACCTGCTCATCGGAATGGCCAGCACTCATATCTGTCATGGGAGGAACTTAATCCTTTAGCCATGACCAGAATGGCTCATCCCTTACATCTTACCTACTCATCAGAATGGCTCAATCCCATCCAATGATGGAAGACTCTCAACCACACTGAAGAGATATTTCTGCACTTACATCTGACATGGAAGGAACTAAATCCTTTAGCCATGAACAGAATGGCTCTGCCCTTACATCTGACCTACTCATCAGAATGGCACAATCCCATCCAAGGATGGAAGACTCTTAACCACAATGAAGAGAGATTTCTGCACTTACACCTGACATGGAAGGAACTAAATCCTTTAGCCATGAACAGAATGGCTCTGCCCTTACATCTGACCTACTCATCAGAATGGCACAACCCCATCCAAGGATGGAAGACTCTCAACCACAATGAAGAGAGATTTCTGCACTTACATCTGACATGGAAGGAACTAAATCCTTTAGCCATGAACAGAATGGCTCTGCCCTTACATCTGACCTACTCGTCAGAATGGCACAATCCCATCCAAGGATGGAAGACTCTCAACCACAAAGAAGAGAGATTTCTGCACTTACATCTGACATGGAAGGAACTAAATCCTTTAGCCATGAACAGAATGGCACAGCCCTTACATCTGACCTTCTTGTCATAATGGCTATGGATCTCAATACTCATATCAGTCATGGAAGGAACCAATCCTCTCACCATGACAGAATATCTCAGCCCTTACATCTGACCATGGAAGGAACCAATCCTCTCACCATGTCAGAATGGCTCTGGATCTCATCACTGTCTCTGGGAGGAAGCCTCAATCTGGAGAACACCAAGTCTCTCTCTGAAGTACTCAAAATTCAGCCTAGCCAATGGCTTCATCAATACATCAGCTATATGTTCCTCCGTCGCAACATACAGGAGCTTCACTGCTCCTCTCTGCACCATATCCCTGATATAGTGATATTTGATCTCGATATGCTTCGACCTGTCATGGAACACTGGATTCTCTGACAACTTCACGCAACTCTGGTTGTCACAGTGTATACAAGTAGCATCCAACTGAAGATCAAATATATCAGACAGTAGCTTCCATAGCCATACTGCCTCACAACTAGCTGAACAAGCTGCAACATACTCTGCTTCAGCCACACTCAGTGCCACACAGGATTGCTTCCTACTAAACCAAGAGATCACACCTGATCCCATACTAAAGCAACATCCCGAAGTACTCTTCCTGTCGACGGCACTGCCTGCCCAATCGGAATCAACATAACCCTCCAGGTTAATCTTCTGATTCGCATCATACTTGAGCCCATAATCAATTGTACCCCTGCAGGCTTTGTAACCATCAAGTGAACATGTCTCAATGTGTTCACAGCAAAGCAAATATCTGGTCTCAGGTACATCAAGGACCCAATCATTTGACGATACATCATAGTATCAACCGTCTCTGAAGAAGCATCACTCAATAGCTTCAGGTTCAATGCCATAGGTGAGGCCATGCAGTCCATCATCCTGAACCTCTTCAGGATCTCTATTGCATACTTCCCTTGTCCAAGGAATATTCCATCTGTATTCTGCCCATCCTGTCGTACCATGTCAAACCTCAGGATCTTCTGCAATCACTCCCTCTGAAGCAGAGCATCATACTCCCTCTGTCTTCCGTACTCTATGCA
>LPNX010599845.1:515980-538718 GCA_001517045.1 Pseudotsuga menziesii
TGCAACAACTGAATATAAACAAATGCATAACAAAATAATATAATGAAATGACAATTGAATACTTATATTTATTTGTTTCGAGGGTAGACTCCTTCTTGAGCCTTCAGCTTCATCGTCTTCTTCATTCATAGTAACATCATTTCTTATCCAAATGCCGAGGTGGATAAGAAGTTCTTCAAGAGTTGAGTTCTTCATATTCCTCATTGCTTGAGGGATCTTGTTTTCTTGATCTTCAATTGCTCCCATCTTCTCTTCTCTTCTTATGATTCAAGCTTCTTCTTCTTTCCAAAGTTTGCTGAAAGTAATCACTTCCTTCTGGAACACATTCCTTGAATGAATGAATTCCATGATCCTGGGAGGCCATTCAAGGTGGCCATCATCACTTTTGCATTCTTCACTTTTTCTTTTACCGCTTCAAGTTGTTATTTGATTTGAGAGACTCTTATGACTGCATGGTCTCTGCATTCTGGATCTTCACATTCTTCAACTGGTTTCTTTAGGTCATATTCTGACTTTGTTCTTCCCTTCAAATAGCTTGAAATTCAGGAAGACCTTCAACAACATTGCTTGCAATAGGTAGTGCTCTGTAATGCACATGTGCAAGCCTTCTATGCCAAAGCTCATTTGGCTCTACATGGATCAAGGCTTTTTCTGGATGGCCCTTCAATTCATACAAGCCTCCTTCTTGTTATCCAATCACTACCGCATCATCGATAGTCTTTCCTTTTGGTCACATGATGATTTGACTATCTATGAATGCAACCTGCATTCCAGAGTCTAGCTTGTATGAATATTCCTCACTACCTTTTATTGGATATTGGTAGTCATCTACAAGTTTCACCTTGTGAGGTGATTCATGTTCTGATAGTCTTACAAAGGATTCCTTGAATCCCATCATATGTTTGGAAGCCCCACTGTCTATAAGCCAATCATCACTTCCATTAGTAATGTTACCTATGAGAGCTGATATTAGAACATATTCATCCTCGCTTGAAGAATCTTCTCTTTCATATCTGGATCTCTTTCTGGATGGTTCAACATCCTCTGCAGCATGAGCATGATGTCTTCTTTGGCCTCGTCTCCCTCTGAAACTGGAACCTCCATCCTCATGTAGGTGTCCAATCCATTTTATTCAGAGAGATTATATACTTCTAGGTTTGGAAGTTGTCAACTTCCACAAGATTTTAACTAAGCTGATGTGATATATCATATTGAAATGAGAACCTCAAATGGAAATAGCAAAGGATTAGATCTTACCGATTTGAGGTGTCCGTCCTTGTCCCGGAGTTCGTTGATCTAGGGTTTGTCGCAGAAACCCTAATTTTCAAAACTTGGAATATTTCATATTTTATTGGATGAACAGATAGATCTCTTCAAATGGATCTGTCCAATGTACTCCTTTTCTGAAAACAGTGGAGGGAAGCTCCCGGAACAGGAAGCCCTATTTTTCTGATTTCTTCTGCAGAAATACCTGTTACTGTTTCTGTGATATCTCCTAAATTACTGATCCCCTATGTCTGAAATTTCTCACTAAGTTAACCTCGCATGTCCCTGATCCAACACCGCAGGTTTCATCAGAATTGGTTTCACCATTTTGTATTTATGATCCGTTTCCCAAGGTGACCTGTTACAGGACTGTTAAGAACAGCAAAGTTGTACGGCATGCCACCTATCACTGGTTCATATTCTGAGTCTGAACTTTGGATAAAAGAAATTATAGTCTGTGCCATTTCTGAAACATCTTCATTAATTCCATTTGGACCTCTGTAGCCCAAGATATTTCAGATCTCCCCAGGTGTCTTGTTTATGGATGATTTCTGGAAGAGGCTGGAACCCTAATTTGGAGAGATCATATCTCCTGGAATACAGCGAATATGAGGCTGCCCTTTGGACACAGTGTTCATCAAGATGTTATCTTCGGCCCCTGCAATTTTCCGATTTTGAGACTTCGCCAATCTCAGAATATAGCGACTGTACCAAAACTTAGCAGTTTTAGTATTTAGGGTTTCTCCTAGCTCAGGGTCAAACTAGGGTTTGACTTTGCCGGAGTTTCACCCAACCAAATTTATTGTTCCAGGTCTCTAAATTTAGGTTTTGATGAGGAGAAAAATCCTATGCTAGTCTCACTCAAAAATTCCTCTTCTGTAGAAAGACCTAATTTCTGCATCGAAACTGAAAATGCTTGAAATTGGATTCCGCATCGACAGAAAGATGCACCCTTCAATGGAGAGTCATCCTAGCATACTTGTGCTGAAAATATATGGAGGAAGATCCAAAAACTAGGAATCCCTAGTTCCTGTAGCTGCATAATGTCTTCTTCTCAGGTTAGCTCTGATACCATGTTAGTTTTTCAACATTTAAGCTAGCATTATGACAAGATCTTTTCACTGAGAGAATAACAAGCACAGCAATCACATAGGCACATCACAAGAGACAAGAGACACAAAGATTTTAGGAGGGGAAACCATAAATGGATAAAACCCCTCAACTTCCTCTAAGATAGTATCACCACAAGATGTGAACCCAAAACAGTAAGATGACCTCCCTTCACAATAGCAGCCTTCTGTCTTCTGTCAAGCCCAAGAATTTCCTTCTCCAAAAGTGCGTCACACTTGAGAGAGCAAGAGAGCTAAGTCACAAGTGATAAATAGAGAGACTCTCACTCTCTATTTATATCCTTCCATTGACTTGAAGTGCACTCAACCTAATAATTACTACTGGAGCCTACACCTTAATTAGTGTATAATAACTCAAGTGCCCCTAAACAGTGGGGACTTACCCAATGACTTGATATGACTTGTTTACATTATAATCCTCCCGATCGGAACATCGGGGCATGACCACATGACTCAAATACATAATAGAAACATCCCGGAATAAACATCGGGTTACAATAATATAAAATACATAGAAGAATACATTCCAAAGTTACATATACATCAACAGGTCATGGCGCTGAGAGGGTGTTCGGGACTGTGTTCATATTGATGAAGGCCGTGATTTTCTAAATACAAAATTTGTTGGGCATGAGTTGGTTTTAGTATTTGGGCAGGAGCATTTGGTTTTGAACATTGTTTGCTTATTTTTCATAGCTGCACTCATGTTTAGCATAGATGAGGTAAAACACTTATACTATTGTCTTTATCTTTAAATGTTATCCAGAAATGACCTAACAAAACTTAAATTACATTTCTGTACATGATGCAGAAATTCCTCAAAATTCAAGATGTCTAAACGTCAGAAGAAGAAGGATCCTATAGTTGAAGAGGAACCTGAAGTCGAAGTCGTTACTAGAGTCGAATACACCTACGAGGACACCAAATGCATAGTTGGTGCAGAACCCGAATATCAATGGGGGGTATTTACAGATTAATTACGTGCCGAGAAGTGCTTGACATAGGTTTTGATGAAGAAAACATCTATGCCAATGTAGAGAGGTCTTCATTAATGAAAATTGCTACCAGACCCAAGATTTTTCCCTGCTCAGAGGTGATTGGGTGGATTCTGCCCAGGGAAGATGTAACCACCATGATTTTAGCAAATTTTGATAAGCAAGGCTATGTAGCTTATAGCATTGGGTATGTGGCACTGGCCTACCACTTACCAGAAGCACCAGTATACTTGATTGAGGACTGGCTAAAGGAAATCAAGATGGACCTGGGCGAGACACTGAAGAGGATGCTCATGCCTAGCAAGAACTTTAGAATTAGGCTGATTGAAGAATATGACACTGCAAGTCTAAGGACCCCTTACAAGTTCATTGCCCTAATGTTGAACAGGATTTTTAGGAGGGCCCATGGTAAAGGATTCAAATTGGAGTGGGTGCCTATCATTTTCTATGTTGCAACACAGGGGTCTGTCTTCAACTGGGCCAACATTGTGACAAAGAGCCTCTCGACCTGCATTGCATCAGCATTAGGAGGGGTGTCCCAAAAGAGATCAAAGTTCTACATGAGCTCTATACTAACTGATTGCATACTATGCAACCAACCCTTCCCCAATCTAAGGTGTATCTGGGACAGGGAAAGAACACTAATCTACTCAGCATACAAGCCACTGTGGGCTCACAAATACCACAGTTACTATAGGGAAGTGTGTGAGCACTTCATTATGCCATTGTATACCCTGATTTTCTTGAAAGAGTGCAACTGCATGTCGGAAGAGGCATTACAGGTGGTTGAAGAATATGCAGACTATTACTTGACAGAGGATGGATTATATTTCAGAATGTTTGGATGCTCCAGAGCACACTCACTACTACCTAAGTATGCCATTGACTATGTAGTCCACAAAGAGGTAGTTAGACAAGTCTTTTTAGATGGCATTGGGAGATTTCCATTTGAACACAAGAAAGCAGCTTACCCTCCTTTTCCATTCAGGTTGGGAAGTTACAAGCTTACTAGGGTGAAGAAATTCGACGAATTCATGGAGGAGTTGGAGAAATTCCATTTTGGGGAAATGCATTTCCACAGAAATGATTCCCAAAATAAGGTTGCAGGGCACTGTAAGGAGGCAAATGTACATTTTGAATACACCAGCCACTGGGAAGGAGAAGAATCCATTTTCTATGGTGGACAAAATATGACAACCTTAAGAAGAAGGTTTAAGAAGAAAATCACCACCAAAGGTGGAAAAGGACAGGATGAACAAACAAAGGCAAAGGAGGAAGAAACTAGAAAAAGAAATGAAGATGCTAGGAGACTAGCACAAGAGGCCGAAGGCTGGCTCAAAGGAGAAGAGGAAGAAAAGAGAAGAGTTGCACAAGAAGCAGCTAGAAAGGCAGAAGAAGCTACCAAGAGCGAGGAAGAATAAAAGAAAAGAAAGATGAATGAGGAGCTGAAGAAGCAAGAAGCAGGAAGGCTAAAGCTGGCAAGGACAGTGACAAAGTAATCAGCTCCTGATCCTGTAGATAGTCAGGCTTAGGACTTGGGAAACCCTAATCTTCAATATCCTAAGGAAGTTGCTACTAGCACAACAAGATAGGCTATGATCCCCACCCTTAGGCTAATTCCTTTTGAGCAGAAAAAAGGGCAGGAAGTACCGGACTTCAACACTATCTTTTATGATAAGGAGAGGAAAAGAATAGTGAAGAGGACTGAGAGAAAGGTTGAGACTGGGGGTCAGTCTGATAAAATGATAAATGATACAACTATCATATACAGGATAGACAAAGACCCTAGGTTCACTATCAGAGTGGGGGCTGCATTGATCCATGCTTCTGAGGACAATGTAAATAAAATAATGACTGATCTTGAGCAGTCAAAGAAGTCCTCTTCCTAGCTCAAAGATACCCTGAGAAAGGAAAGAGAGGAAAATAATAGGTTAAAGAGAAAGTTTGAAGACATACAAAAGGAAATCAAGTCTTCAAAAGCTGAGCTTTAGGTCCTCCAGATAGAGAAGAAATCTATGGAGACCACCCAAGAATGTGTGGAGAAAGTGCAGTAGGAATATCGAGAGTTGAGGGCAGAAAAGGAGCAGCTGCTAGGCAGGATAGGGGAATTGGAGCTGTAGAAGGCTACCTCTGAGGAATCTAAGAGACAATATCAGGGGTAGAATCCAAAACTTAAAGAACAGATTACCTCATTGAGAGCAGCTCTAGAAGAGGCCAAGCAATAGTAGGTCAGTCTTCATCCTTTCAAGGAGCACTTTCTGGTACAGAGAAGCAAAATGCCCAGCTATAGGTGGCCATAGAGGAAGAATGGTGCGAGGTATTGCAGGTGGTCAATCGGCTGGAAGAGATTTTGGAAACCTCTTCATATTTTGTTGACAGATTGCAGGACATCCTAGAATTCTTGACAGGATGGATGTCGAGATTAGAAGTGAATGAAGAAACTCCTACAGAGTTACCCTTAAAATATCAACAAACCCTAAGGCAAGACTATGATTTACTAGAGTTTTCCATAAACACAACCGAGGAATTCAAGAAGGTTGTCAAGAAGACAAAGGGGGCTTGTGCAGAATTCTTCAGGAGACTCTTGATCACTTATAACCACTTCTAGGTTGAGGATGAACATTAAATGGATACCTTTCTAGACCACATCCTGTTTATGGAGATTTTGCAAAGAATATATCAGGAAGATGAACAAAGGATACAACATATTAAAGCTTTAGATGAGCAGACCCTGAAGAATGAAGTAGATCATGCCGTGGTTAGTGTGCAGCTATTAGAAGATCAACTTCACCTGAGTGCATCTATAATAGAAGTCATAAGAAATTAGGCTGCTAAGTTTGAAATAAATATTCGTTTCCTAGAACCTTCTGAATTTGAAAGTATTGCCTCAGAGGCTTTAGCATGGAAGAAATATTTAAATTGTCAAGCAGGACCCTCCTTAAGAGAATTTTGTCCACTTTATTGTAATATTTTGTAAATTTTATAAACACTTAATGAAAGTAAATTTTGGGAGACGAAGCGTTGGGGAAGCCCAAGAGTCATTGCATGGGCAGCCCAACAATTTTGTTCTTTTGTATAAATATAGAGAATCTAGATAGGAAATGGGACTTTTTCCCAGTTAGATTGGAAGACATATTGTAAGAAGAACTATTTCCTTTTGCAATAGATAATTACAGTTTGCCTATTGGAGAAATCTTGGTGGAATGTTCAAATGTTATGCTATGGATTTGTTGAAGAGGAACTATTTCGTTTTCAGTATTTTGTCCATTAACTGTGAGATCGTTCTAACTCTTTGAACCTAAGTTCTCATATGAATGATCTATGTTTTATTTTATGAAAATTTCCACTTTGAGTAATGAATGTGATTCATAAACAATTGGCTATCTGGTTGTTAAAATATCTTTAAATGTTCATGTGTTTTGAAAGAAGTATCAACTATCTGTGATTTTTCATAATGCATGCACGGAATACATTACTCATTAATAAGTGACAATCTTTCTCCCTAGGGATAGGTTAGGTAGTTATTTTAATTTCTTACTATGTGTGTGATTCAGATGCATGAGCGCCTAAGATGAGAGGTGAGAACCTGTGCATCACATTGTGAACACTCCTTGCATTCTCAATCAATTTGCATCTCATATAGGCACTTGCATATCATATTTAAAGTCAAAAAATACAAAATTATACACGGTGGACCGGGCCGCAACTGCTAAAACCTTTTATTTTTGTTACTTGACCTATGGTAGCCGGACCACAAACTGGATGGATTCCCTACACCAAACAGTCACGGGCTAGTCGAGAACATTGACTGGGGAGAGTCCCTTGCTGTTGTTGCCTGCGAATTTCTAGGCCTTAACAAGTGTGTAGATGTTCTAGAAGCCATGATAGATTTTGTACAGGTGTCCATAGCTCTGTGGTTGAGCTCACTAGCTTAGCATTCAGCCTTTCCAACTCCTATGTGGCCTAATAAACCCAATTGTGTTGGCTTGGGTTCGTTTTGTTGTATGGTTGGCTATGTGTGAGCCTTCTAGTGTTCCTTATTCCTTGTGGGAATCATGCCGATCTTGGGGGTGGCAGTGTTGTTGAGAGATTGATGAGCACACAAGCCTATGTCTAGGTGGAATGTTGCAGTGACATAGCTAGTTGCGGGACGAGCTTCACTTCCAAGATAAGTATTCTTATGTTTAAATCTCTGTATTTTCATTTTCTAATGAATTAAGATGAACATGTGAATGAATGGAATGGATTTGCTTCCGGTGTATGTTAAATTTTTATACATCTATGCATGTTATTAGTTCAATGCATTTCATTTTATGTTCATGGGGCTAGTTTTCCCGGATTAGATAGCATTATGGTCACATTTCCTCTCGGGTAGACTGGTGGGGACGTGACAAATATCCTTACTCTTAATGAGTGGAAACCCCATATTCAAGAGAAGAATTTGACAAGGGGCATTGTTTTTAAGCTCAAAATTATTCATTATTAAATAAATTTGGATTTACTTGACCAAAAATGCTTCCAAGACCAAAAATTGATAAAATGACAATAAATACTATAGTTATTTTATTTTATTTTTAATTTAATACCTCTTTAATATTGATGGTGGTGATGATGATAATGTTACCATACATGGAGATCAAAATGGTCTATCTAACCTTAATAAATAAAAGTTATTTGTTTTGTTTTATTGTGTTGTTTTCAAGTTCAAAGAACCTACAAATTATTTATTTTGTGGGTATTTTATGTTTTTTTCATCTCCGAGTTTAACTATGGATCTAATGTGAGCTTGTTCTTATTCTCGCAATAATTATATCTATAGTTGAACTAAGAAATAATTTAGACATATTTTTGATATTCTAAATTAGGGTTAATGACATATTTATAGTAAACCATTATTATTATTATTATGATTATCATCAAACTCATTATAGCACTGTAGATTTTCTTTAAAGCTACATAAAACAATACTAGTAATTGTGTTGATATCTTGAAAAGAAATTTATTCTTCTATCCAATAGTACTGGATCTAGAATCTAGGATATCGATTCCACTCTGTTTTTTAATGTTGGGTCAGGTGTGTCATACACAATTCAATATTGTAGCAAAGTAGATGATCATTGTTGAGTAATCTTAGGCAATAAATTTTGACCAATGGCAGGGAAAAAAGTATGACTAGTAAAATGTATTCAATGTTAACAAAAACAATTGGGAAACTAATCATTGATGATTTTCATGTGTATAATTGGAAAATCATATATGGTTTATGACTTTTTATTCCTATTTATTAAATTATTGGGTTGGAGGTATTATGAGTAAGTTTTTAATTTATTGTTATGCCAATTAAATTTCTCTAGAACCTTTATGCTAGCAAATACTCTGGTTGAGAGAATGGAGAGTCTCTAATGTATTGTAACCATTTGTTAGTTTCTAAATAATAGAATAACCATGTTTGCAGTGTGGATTTTTTTTTCCTTGAATGCTTTCTCCATGATGAAATCATGGTGTTTAATGGTTGTATGTTTCTGTGTTGTTTATTACTGGAATTGCATTTGTTTAGTTTCCTATACATTACTGTCTCATTGATTAGTAGGAAGCATATCCTCCACTTATCATTCCTTTCATTCGGTATCAAATCATGGTCACCTTGGATCCAAGGTGTTCAACATATGGATTTGTTTTATCTATTCTTGGTTTGGGTGGAAGTTTACGCAAAAGGTTGAATAGTGTTTCAAGGAAATGGTGAGCGCATCTAGATTAGATATGGATAAGTTTAATTTCACTAAATTTTAGTTGTAGATGTTTAAGATGGATACTTTTATCTTAGATAGAGATATATGGGTTGTAATATCTAGAACCAAACCCACTAGAATAAAATTTGAAGAGTGAGAAGTGTTGGGAAAAATGGTGAGAAGCCTTACCAATATTGTTTTTGACATTTTGATATTATTGAATGTTTTAGAATAAAAATGTCGCAACTCTCTAGAAAATGATGGATGTTTTGTACCAGGCTAACTTCCTAGTTAATAAAAAAAATTCTGTTGATTTTGTTTCAAATATTGAGAATGAATAATGGTGACTTTGTAGCCAAGTATTTGAATGTGTTTATTACTATTGTGAACTAGTTGACATCTGTTGGAGTAAATATGTATTGGGAGGATTATTATATTACCCTTTTGTTTTGTTTAATAGATTCAAGGGACACCTTGCTATTTCTTATCAAAGACAATGTAAATAATTTGGTATGTTCTTAGATAAGGAGATGGAGAAAGAAGAGGGAAAATAGGAAGTATAAATATAATAAGAGGGAAAATAGTATATCCAAATACCATGGGAAACCTAACTCTTCTATAAAATTCAAGGAAAAATGTTGGAATTATGGACAAGACAAGCATTCCAAAAGAGACTGCAAGGAAAAGAAAAATAAAAATAAGAAGGAAAATAATGATTATGATGTTGAGTTTGAAAAATATTCTCAAGAAGATGGAGGATATGCCTCTGTTGCAACTCTAGAACCCCATGCAAACTAGAGTGCATAGTTGATAGACTTTAGAGATTTCTCCCATATGGATTCCCATCGAGATAGTTTTTAATGTATGAGAGATATTATGGTGGGTTGGTATAACTCCTTTCAAAATGGTTTGTCATGGTATATCCTTAATTAGATTCCCTAGGTATAGTGAAGGGTATCAATGGAGTTTTTCACCTTCTTTGTTTGATAGATGTTGATAGGGTAGAATTACCGCTTCTCGGTTTGGTACATGTTGATAGGGTATAATTAACACATGTAATTAGCATGGATATTCCCCAATGTAAAGGACAAATTAGGACTAATGATATTTAAAATAGGGAATATGTCTGTCTTATGGCATGAGTGTAATTAAAATATTTTGGTTGGGGTTCCTGAAAATATATTTTGAAGAATTAGACAGAATGTATATATCCTCACCATTATATTCAACAAACAATTATTATTTTTTTTCTATAATAGAAACATATATCATTATATTGATGAAAGGATTAAATAATTTAAGAAAAAAAATACAAAAAATCCTCATTCAATGTATATAGGATCAAAGTCTAAAAGTAGGGCCATTAAAAATTAATTTTCATCTATATCTAGGAGTATCTTCTCCATAAAAGAAAAGGAAAAAATCATGTGCTGCCATATATTCTAATATACTATCCATTTAATAGAAGGAAAAAAAAATGCATAAAAGATTATACTAATGTCAAAATCATAATTTAGCTCATCTAAGGGAGAAACTTCTACTTAAAAGAAACAATATTCATTAGATGTATTCTCAGAATATGCAGAAGGAGTATTGCTAAAATAATATTCCTCCATGTCAGTATCCTCAATCACAATATCCTAAACCTATTCCTCATCTTTATAAATGCTTTCATCTCCTTCATCACTATCATCAACATAGTCCTCCTAATCATCCTGAAGGAAATCAACCTTATCACTAGTAACCAAAGGGAGACGAGAATCCATTTGAGATTTATCATATGATTTGGAGATGATATGCATAGACTGAGCCACATAAAATTCATCACCAGGCCAAACCTCATAGTTTTCATCAACCTTATAACCTTTACCTATTAAAATATCTTCATGAATATTTACCAAATTATCATGCTTACTAACATCCAGGAATGACAAGCCCTAACCACACCATTGAGGTGATTAAAATTATTATCCATATCAGAACAAATTTGAAATGGAAAATTTTCTAATATCTCAATTTTTACATCAATGTCATGGATATGCAAAAGAACTTGTTGCACATACCCCTTTATAGAATTAATTTCATCCCTCAATTCCTTCGGTTGATTTTGAAAATCATTCATACCATCCTTAAAATAATAAATATCTCAGCAAGGTCATCGATTTTCTTCAGAATATCCATGTTCAAAATATCACTACAGTTTTACCTTCCCCAATAAACAAAAAGACTATGAAAAGGTCCACAAAAAAGTTTCTTTTAATCGCCAAATCCTCCGAACCAGAGACAGAAAAATATAAAAACAAACTAAAAAACAATCCACTATGTTAATTCCATCCAAAATAAGAATATTTCCCATCAATCTAGATAAAGAAACCTTCAGGAACACTACTATGCTCGATGAGAGAAGGTTGTGTGTCCCAAAATTGAATACTAGAAGGAGTGTCTAAAAGATTACTTAAAGTGAATACCTAAGAAAAACAATGAATATAACAGGAGCCTCCAAACGTGGACCTCCCTGAACATACGATAAGGTGATAAATTCACTAAGATATCCCACCACCAGTCCAGGGACAAAAAATTTCCAAACTTTGTTGACATGAATCCTCAAATAACTGAAAGAACTAACATAGGGAATAGACCACAATATAAGATGAAGAGGGAAATATAAAGTGAGGAAACTTATCATATTAATGGAATTTCCAGCAAACTAAACACTCGAATATGTCACTCTAATATAAAGGACCAAAGTGTGACACATATTCCAAAACATGTCAACGCAAGGAGGAATCACTCACCTCCACAAAAGAAGGAAAACAACTTTATAAAAATCCATTAAAACAACTTAGGGTAGATGCATTTTTTTGATAACATATTCATTTTATTTATATCCACATTAAGGAAATTGACAGGCTTGGTTATCCAATACATAAACCATAGAATTGGTATCCCCTCAGACAAGAAAACAAATATGGATTGAAAATTAGGGAGAAGACAAAGTATCTTATGATGAATATGACCAACTATTTCATCAAGGTTTTTTTTCCATGTCTAATTTGTGAGAGGACAAATAGAGAATCCCATACCACAAATAAATAACATACACCATCTTCTAAAGACAACTTCAATCTAAGATATAGAGGAAATATCTTGGCATAATTTTTTGTTTGAATTCCCAACCCACATGCAAATGTCTTAATATTATGTTTTCTAGGGTAAAAAATAAAACCCCACCTCACACCTTTTTTTAGAATTAATGTTCCATTGATCTTCAGGAAATGAGTGCAATTAGATTGAATTATTATGCAGTATAAAGGAATGAATAATACCCATTGAACAAAACAAATCTCATAGGAAACATACAAGTATTGCTCAGTATAATTACAATATAAAATTCATTAATCGCAACAATATACAATAGTGTTACGTAAAGGGGAATTTGAATCATGTGGATAGGATTTGAGTCACCAACTCAATCTGACTGCATGGCTAACTAGAAGTGTTTAAATCATTATTAGAGCTCACTAGTTAAGCTTCAGTTGTCTAATCCAGTCTCTCAATTAGTTATAATCACTTAAACTAGTCTAACTGAAGTGGTAGGTGAGAATTAGGTGAGAATAGGCACCTTCCCACATGCATCCATGCAATACTGGTGCTACCTAAACTGGAGGAAATCTAACTAAATGTAACTGAAGCTTAACTAAGGTTGACTAGTCATTAATTTACAACAACTTAAGGAGGTTGGTGTTGACACTCCTAGTGGCTCCTAAATTGTATGTATTGGTATAGTAGGTGCATATACTGATGCATGAATGCACAATCAATTGTAGTTAGCCTCTATCTGTGTTCCCCACACTCTAGGGACCGGTACATGTGGCCCTATTAGGCAAAGTAGAACCAATGGTACTAGTGGACCCAATAATAACTATATGACTCCTAAGTTAGGAAAATATAATCTAATAAATTAGTTTAGACAAGGGAGGATTATAAATCCTAACACCTCCTGTGTAATCCTAACTTGGACAACTGCGGGACCTGGAAACAAGGCCAAAATTCACCCATATACAAAGTCTAAAAGAATTAAAAAAATGTTTCTTAATAAATCGAGGAAATAGGGGAAAACCTCATGGGACCCCCATCCCCCCCCCCCTCAAAATAAGAAGTAACATGAAAATATAAGCTATTTTTAGAATAAAAGAAGTTTCCTCCTTAGAAAATAACTTGGAAAAAACTATGCTGCAAATTGCAACTTCTATGCAACGGTATCGTTATTTTGTGTAGTAGCATCCTGAAGCTGTGCATGTGAACCTCTCAATTTATTTATGAACTGATGGATGTTTTATGTGTTTCTTTTATATGAAAGATGTGGATAAATATCAATTTGATTCTTCTATGGGCCAAGTGGTTGATCATTCGTTATCATCATGTAGCACTTTCCTGGAACTTTTTTGCACCACTCTATAGGGAGAAAATCTATGATAAAGAGAGAAACATGCTCATTTTGATACTGGGACCTAGTTATCCTTCTTTCTGCTAGATTCCCAACACCATCCCCAGCTGTAGAAATGAGATTTTGATTCGATCTAGGATTAGGCCTTTGGTTTGGAATGCTTACTGGATATGGATCTAGAATCTCATAAGATTCATCCTCAATACCAATATCATGATGATCTTGATTGTCTTCATATGTGTCTAAAACATGTAACAAATAATCATCATCAGAAGGTAGTGGAAGAGTGGTTATACCTTCTTGTGCTTGGATGGTGGTGGATCGCACAACTGATCTTCTTCAAACTAAACACTCCACTCAATGAAGTAGTTCCTAGATGCAACCTTAATCAATTTGTAATATTTTTTATCTTCTGCATATCCCAGTAGAATGA
This sequence comes from Pseudotsuga menziesii, assembly GCA_001517045.1. Taxonomy (NCBI): domain Eukaryota; kingdom Viridiplantae; phylum Streptophyta; class Pinopsida; order Pinales; family Pinaceae; genus Pseudotsuga; species Pseudotsuga menziesii. Next base: position 529,981 of record LPNX010599845.1, read on the forward strand.
ATTTGCTACTTTTGTCTTGGAATGCCTTTCTCTTATCAATGGGTATTCTGGCTCAAGCTTTGAAACCAAAAATTATCAAGTAAGAGACATTAGGCTTATGCCCATGTGGTGCTTCAAATTGAGTGGCCCCAACCACTAATTTATGAGGCACTCTATTATGCAAGTATGAAGCACAATTTACAGCTCCTACCCAAAGAGAAGGAGGAATATTGTTGGTATGGAGAAGACATGTTTCCATCCGCTTCAGTGATCTATTTTTCCTCTCAGCAACACCATTTTTCTACAGTGTGTATGAAACTGAGTGTTCTATTCAAATCCCCTCTGATTCAAAATAATGCTGGAAACATATTTTAATGTAATGTCCTCCTTTATCATATCTTATGTACTTTATATTTTTCCTAAAACTATTCTCAACCATAGCTTTAAAAACCTTAAAAATATCAAAAACTTATGATTTATGTTTTATAAATTATATCCAGTAGAACCTAGAACAATCATCAATAAAAGTGAGAAAATACCTGCAACCATTAATGGATGTTGTTGGAATTGGTCCTTCCACATCACTATGTATCAAATCAAATATAGAGACAACTCTATGTGCCTTCCCAATTTCATACCTCTTCTCTCTATGCTTACCTACCACGCAACTAGAACATACTCCATCGGATGTTTGGATGAGAGGAAAACCTTCAACCATTTTATCATTATGGAGTTGTTGGAGATATCTGAAATTGAGATGCCCAAATTTCTCATGCTATATCTTACTAGTGTTGTTATCATGATAACTTCAAGGCATGACACCTCTCATGATCATCTGTCTATGGTTCAACATCAGAATTCTTTGCTCCATGTGGAATAACAATGTTGGTTTTTTCAAGGAGATTGGATAGCTGGTCGATCTGCTTCTTCATAAACATGTTCTCATTATGAAAACCCCTCATACAATAGGGACACTTTGCCTTTTCAAACCTTTTCTTCTTATTGGAGCCCGAACCTCCTTTATAAGACTTTTGACTCTCTTTAGGGTTCAAATCAGATGCTTTGGCCCCCTTCCCCTTATGCCTTCCTTTAGCTTGTGCATTGGTAGAGTTTGTTAGCATCAGAGCTTGGTTTTTGGAAATTTGGAGGACTCCCATCTAGACCAAATTTTCTTGCTCCTGTATTAAGGACTCAACAAATCCATCAAGTGTAGGAATATTCCAATTGGGAATGGAAACTCTTCTAGAATAAAATCTCTTCCAGAATGGAAGGTAGAGACAAATAAAGAATACTCAGATCCAAGATTGTTGAGTACAGAGAGCACAAGCTACTCATCCTTTCTCTCTATTCCATATTTCTTATTACATTGTAGTGCAAGAGACTTCAATTTGGTAAAAAATTGTTGTATGGTCTCGAAACTGCTGGGTTGCAATGATACTAGCGTGTTGTCTAGAATGTGTCCCCAGAGATCATCTTGGTTTCTAAACAAGAATATGAGCTCCCAATATTATTTGGGATTCCTCAATCCATCAAGGTGAAAGAGGAGGTCTCTAGAGATGTGAGCACAAAGGAGGCTGAAGGCTTCATCCAGTCGGTTCAAGAACTTGTTATTCTCAGTGGGATGATGAGGTTCGGTCTCTCAACCCATTGTCATCCTGTATAGGACAATATTATGCAAGGAGACCTGCATATCTTCCCTCTAATCAACATAATTGAAGGGTGTCAGGATCTGGGGTGAGAAAGATTGATTCTCCATTGATTCTCCTTTCGATCAGTCAATTTCTTCAATCAAGCTACGTACATCCTGTAAGAAAACATTGCAAAAACAAAACCAATTCACACTATGTCAGAATCAAGCCTTCCCTCTCAACATGTACACTTTCCTAGGGTCCATCATGTCCGCAGAGACTTCTATAGACAAATCCAGAGTTAGCAATGCAAAGATTGCAGGACTTATGTGGAAACCCATCTACTTCTGGTGTACAATGGAGAGTAGACAAACTTGAAGATTTCCTGAGGAGGCTCTGATGCCATGTTAAAATTAATGTGTCATTGATATTTAGGAAATTAGTGCAATTAGATTGAATTATTATGTAGTGTAAATAAATTAATAATACCCACTGAACAAAACAAATCTCACATGAAACAGACAAGTATTGCTCAGTATAAATTTCATTAATCCCGACACTATACAACATTGTTACATAAAGGAGAATTCAAATCATGTGAATAGGATTCGAATCACCAATTCAATCGGAATGCATGGATAACTAGAAGTGTCTAAATCACTATCGAATCTGATGAGCTAAGCTTGAGTTGTCTAATCCAGTATCTCAATTAGTTATATTCAGTTAAACTAGTCTAACTGAGGTGGTAGGTGAGAAGTAGGTGAGAATATCCTCCTTCCCACATGAATCCATGCAAGACTAGAGCTAACTGAACTGGAGGACATCAAACTAAATGTAACTGAATCATAACTAAGCTTGACTAGTCACCAACTTCTAACAACTGAAGGAGGTTGGTGCCAAAACTCCTAGTGGCTCCTAAATTGTAGGGATTGTTCTAGGAGGTGGATAGATTGATGCATGAATGTGAAACCAGTTGCAATTATCCTCTATCTTTGTTCCCCTCACTCTAGTGACTGCTACATGTCACCCCATTAAGCCAAGTGGACCCAATGGTACTAGTGGTCCCAATAATAACTATATGACTCCTAAGTTAGGAAAATATAATCTAATAGACCAGTTTGGACAACAGAGGATTATAAATCCTAAGTCCTTCCACCCCATACAATTATTGATTGTTTAATCATGTAATATATAGGTAATTAATCACTAATTTGAGAAAAATATGAAATTTAATGATCAATAATCCATAAGATACGAAATTTAATTATAGCTCCATAAGATATAGACAAAGAGATAGGAAAAGAAATCGAATGAGAATAAATCATTAACAAAAGAAAAATCTATAGATTAAGGATCCATTTAAAAAATACTATAATAAAGAAAGAACATATAAATAGTTATATGCACATTACAACTATAAGATATATAATTCTCTTTCAATAATCTAGCCCACAATAGATTCCCTTCATCAATTTTCAAGAAATTAATCTAGCCAATAATGGCTTCTCTTTACAATGCGTATATATAGTTTGATTCAAGTAAATACTCCTCATCTTTGGACTATTGACCTACTAAATTATCAATATTTTTTTTTTAAATTCATCTATGCATTCAACCTTGTCCCTAAAATATTGATTCCAAACTTCACTTGCAAACAACAGTCCAATAGACATTGGAAAATTTAATTCTTCAAAATCCACCTCATTCATAATGAGCTCTCCAAAGTTGGGGTGGTCGGCTTGGCATTTAGGCCAAATAATTAGTTTTAGTCATTTAAGTGCTCATTTTCAAGCTAAGAGCACCATGCAAACCCATGGACCCACTATTTCCTAGTTTTGAGTGATTTTTCATCACTCGGGTCAGAAAGCCCCAAAAATCAATTGTTGATTATTTTAATTAATAAATTGATGAATAATAGAGCAAATCCAACATCATAAATCAGTGGATTCTCAGCTGATTTGATTGAAATCAGTCAGATCTGAACCAGATTGAATGGATCTAACAAATCCTTAACTAAAGGAGGTGATCAAATCAGATCCAGAGTTGATATTCAGCTGTCTTCATGGGGAATTGTGCCCTCTCTCTCTCCTCCACATGTGTGGACTCTCCTGGATGCTCTGTGGACTGATGTGTCGGTTTATGGGTTGATGTGTCAGCTCAATCAAGCCCTCAGTTGACAAGTAGGCTTAGTTCAGCTTCAGATCTGCATTGATTGACTCCCCATCAACTGATTTGATCTGTCTCCTTGGGATTTGAACCCCCCCATGGGATAGATCTCCTATTTTTTGTATATATCCAGGCACAAGCTCCCTCTTCCAAGCTAGTTAGAGTTGGATTGAAGGGCTTGCTATTGTAATATTGTTGTAATATTTTAATTGTTGAAATAAAAAAGATTTGGAGGCCAAATGGTGTAATTCTCGCATATGTGTGGATTAAGCATTGTCTTACGGCTATTGATGTTGCTGACTCTTCTCTCAATTTCTGCATCTGAACCCTGTCTGGCTCGAACGATTTAGCTAAATCAATAGGAGTATATTTGGGCAAGTAAGGTTACTTGTTTTTCTTATATCTCATAGCATATATGTTATAAGATCTAGATTATACATGTTTAACAAGTTTATTTGCATGTAATTCTTGTCTCTTTTTCATATATATATCCAGATCTCATGAGGTTTCGTGCAGGATTGTGTGTTTAGCTTTCAGGTAGAAAAGATTGGATGAGCTGTGGTTCTAGTTTGACTCCACTGTACATCCAAAATATTTGTGAATACATTTCCCCTCTATATTCCACTAACAAGTTTCCATTGTAGATCTACTTCAGCAACAAGCACTTCTCTTCTCCTTTTCCTCCTTCAAAATCAATCTTTTTTACCTGGTTACTTTGTTCACAACTTTGATACTGTTTAGATATATTATCTTAAATTAAATTTAACATATATCTATCTTATCAAATCCCATAATCTAGATCTTGTTCTTAAAAGGTTTCATAAGTATTCTAGATCTAGCCTTAGGGAAATCCTCCTTTTTGCATGGAATTTTAAAGAGAATTTGTAGCTTGCATGCATTATATTTATGTTTACTGTTGTAAAAGATAAATCTAGCAATCAGTGCACATCATATTGGCTGCCCAAAAGGCAGGCCAAGATCCCAAGGAAAGCTTGCTTTCCTTGGTTCCTTTTTTTTTACCTTTTTTAAACTAGTTTTAACTTAGTTTTTCTTGGTTAAAAGTAAGTTGACCCAAAGGTACTTTCAAAGTGCTTTTGGGAATATTTCAGTATAATATTCTTTCTAGTTTTTATCAGGTTTAATAGAAAAGAAAATAATCTGTTGTTCAAAAGTGGCCTTAGGAGTGTTTAAATCCCCCCAGGGGTCTCCCTTTTTGACTGGAATCTTTAATTTTTGCACTTTGTAAGCTCTTGGTTTCATTCTGTATAAGAATCAAGAGGCATAATATCAGTTTGCTGATATTGTAACTTCTGGTAATAAAAATAATTTTGAATAGGCTCTTTCGACCCCATTCCCCATCCCCCATGGGGGGATTTTCCTCTGTGTCATTTTTTGATTTTCGTTCATCTTTTTTCAATATAGTGTAGTATTAATATGCAAGGTAGTATAATTTGATTTGAAATCAATTCCATATTCCATTTTTATTCATTTCAAAGTAACTTTAATACTTACCCCACGAGCCTCCTTTTGAGCCGAAAGGTGAAGAAAGGTTCGTGGTAGTCTAATTAGAAAATTGTGGTTTGATTTTCTTTTTATGATTCATTTTCTATCATCATTTGTTTTAGTAAACATAATAAAACCAACCCCTCCTTGATTCCCCGATTGGAGACCACCCCTTCGCCTAATTTTAATCAACTCATACCTCACATTAACTTAAAATGTACCAAGAGGCAATTGCAAAACATTCATTCCAAGCACATGCAAGTATATTGATTTTAATTTGACTCCATTCTAAGGAATTGGTTATTTTCTTGCTATATATATATATATATTATGTCTCAGCATTGTGCTTTCGTGTGCTCATTTTTGTATCTTGTCATCTATGGTTGTTTATGGTTAAATTTCAAACTCCTAAGCAACTCATTCATTTTAACATCACTGTACTAAGTAATTTAGCCTTAGTAACTTAATAGGGTCTACCTCCTTGGCTTCATTAGGATTTGAGCCTAAATCGAGGAGTCAAGAACAAGGTGACAGCCTTGACTCGAGACTTGCCCCCAAGGACACACCGAGTGGCTTAAAGATTTCTGCTGCGTGACCCACGTGTGTGAAAGGTGGCAACTGTACTAAGAAGAGGATTTATCTTCCATTCCAATAGAAGGAGAATAGATTCATTATATATTTACACTATAATAAGGCACATAACTAGGATATGGTATTTGTAATAAAAGAATATGGATAATATCGTACCTTCCTATCCTTTATTCTTAATCATAGGTAGGGAATAGGAATAAAATAGGTAAGCATACTAGAATGTGCATAAATTAGTAATGGAGAATGAACCGAAACCTAAAACACACTAGAAATATACATATTAGTCTATTTGTTATTCGTTGAGGATTTAATCTACTTATAATGGTGCTTTAACTAATCTACATGTTCACTAAACACCTAGTTTGTTGTATAATCCCTAATTAGAACCTATATTATTCTTATGTTAGTTATCTCTATCTTTATTCCTAACACATATGGATTTAGTTTATAACCCGAAGTTATGATCTCAACAAAGTCAATTTCAACAACTAGTGAAAGGTCAACTTAAAGGTTGAAAACGGGATTGGGAATTAAGCAAGATGATGTTGGCTTTGCTTCTTATTTATATGCTTGGAATGCTACCTTTCTCAGAGTCAAACAAGGTGGTATGTACACTACTACCTTTATGGATGGATAAATTTCTTTTACCTATCAAAGTAGAACTTAAATAGTTGTTATTTACATGTCTACTTATTCCCAAACCAGATAAATTAGGAATGCTAACATATTCAATAGTTCATGTTTACAAGCTTAATCAACTCAATCAACTAGAAGAGCAATGGTTGGTTACGTCTTTCCTAGGTACATGTGTCTCTTTATTTGCAATGAATTTTTCTACTAGGTTTATATATTCCTTTATTGGCGGATTTGTGTGGTCAACCACTTATAATGGATTTCTAATATAGTAAAGTATGTCATTAATTTGTAAGGATATATAAGTACAATGATGATAGCCTAAATGGTATGGGTGATGATGGTATAAATGTGATAATTTAGCAAGATGGAATGAGGTATATTAGGAAAGTATTTAGATAGTGGTATAAATTCTCTTGTCTATAAGAAATACAATATAGTGATAAGACTATCATAAAAACCATTACATTTGTACCAAAACTACTAGCACTAATTCAAAAAATTAAATAAGTTGTTAATAAGGTAGTGGATAAATCAACATTCCTAGAGTACTCTTTTTGTAGTAACAACTCACCTATTGATCACATAAAAAGAGAATATGTGTAGATACAATACCGACTTATAGGTTTATTGGGTTCTAGGTATACCAATATTTGAGCAAGTAGTAAATTAGACAAAGGTCATGAAAATTAATTCACTAGTGGAATATCTTTGATTTCCATAATTGATTATAAAGTATATAGAAGATTTGATTTCAAAAGTTTCCTTATTGACTAAAGTTAACTAATAGAAATTATAGCAGGGGCATCAATTAATCACCAATTATAACATATAGAGGCATGTGAAGTATATATTATATAATAGAAGTAGCAAACAAAACTACTAGATATATTTTGACTATTTAACAAAAACTAGTAGGTTTGTCCTGCCACTTTACCTATATTTCCTTAAGAATATTACCCTTTATAATAAAATTGCTTAAAACACATGTAAATTCCCTAAGAACATATGTAAAATGGATGTAGAGGCACAACCTAAACTAGAAATATCATAAGTTGGAATCCTAAGAGCAAAAGTTAGTGCATAGCTAATTAAAACTCATAAATCTTCCTAAAATTAATAACAAAACTGTTAGAATAATCAACCCATAGTATTTACCCACTTAGACATTAATTCATTTATTTTGTCTTATTTGCCTAGTCCATGAGTCCCACCATGTGCAAGTTGCTAATTTCCTATCCATAGAGGTCAAAATTTCCATTATTGACTCATGGAGCACTTGGGAAAGCCTTAGGAATCAAATATGCTTTATTCCTGGCCTCCTAGGCGCCCATCTGCTTTTTCTGCTTTATTCCCTGCTTTTTCAGTGTTTTAAGGCACATAGGAAAGCAAGACTAGGTGAGGTGAATCTGCTTTGTTTCCTTTTCCTCCTCCACTCTTTCCTCCATGAAAAAGCATGTATGAGCTGCCATTTGACCACTCCTTAGCTTGCCTATGCGACCTTGCTAATTCGTGGGGTCCTTGATAGATTTGGGATCAGTTTTTGACACCTATGGGGGATTTGCCTATTTTGGGTAAGCCTGCTTTATGCTAGATTTGGATGCTTCCTTATGCATTCAATTTTCTCATGTATTCTATATATTCAGCAGCCTATGTTATTACAGGTTTGGCTATTGTACACTCAGTTAATATAATTTTGTGTTACAGCTCCATATTCAGTCTCCATTGTTGATAATTTTGCATGATCAATTGTTAATTGTTGTGGGTGAAATTAATCTACTGCAGGCCTGAATTTATACATGGTATCAGAGCCATTGTAGTTTGTTACTCTCCTCCAAAAATTGTTTTGCAGGTTCGAAATCAAGACTGGGAGCCTTCTACTGACAGCCGGGACAGATTTTCTAAAGCTATGGATTTACAGAAAACTATCCTCACTCCCTTCAACTTTTTTGAATGGAAATCAGAGATGGAGATCTTGTTGAGAGAGAAAGGCCTCTACAGGGTGACTATGGCTACAGAAGCAGAGCCCAATGCTGCTGCAGAGAAGATCAAATGGCACAATCGGAGAGATGAAGCCTATGGCCTCCTATGTCTCAGTATTTCCCGAGACCTCCTTTTCCATCTTGATGGATTTACTTCACCGGATCAAGTATGGGAGAAAATTTCTGAACTCTTTGGAAAGACAGATGAGATGAGGGGACACCAAATCAAAAATGAGCTGATCTCCCTGAGTCCCAG
>LPNX010599845.1:541727-585364 GCA_001517045.1 Pseudotsuga menziesii
ATCCTTGTTGCTAGGCCCTATATTTTGATTTATTACTCATAAATTTAGGCTTAAGGGGGGGTTTTATAATAATCAACACATAGTATTTACCCACTTAGACATTAATTCATTTATTTTTTCTTATTTGCCTAGTCCATGAGTCCCACCATGTGCAAGTTGCTAATTGCCTATCCATAGAGGTCAAACTTGCCATTATTGACTCATGGAGCACTTGGGAAAGCCTTAGGAATCAAATCTTCTTTATTCCTGGCTTCCTAGGCGCCCATCTGCTTTTTCTGCTTTATTCCCTGCTTTTTCAGTGTTTTAAGGCACATAGGAAAGCAAGACTAGGTGAGGTGAATCTGCTTTGTTTCCTATTCCTCCTCCACTCTTTCCTCCATGAAAAAGCATGTATGAGCTGCCATTTGACCACTCCTTAGCTTGCCTATGCGCCCTTGCTAATTCGTGGGGTCCTTGATAGATTTGGGATCAGCTTTTTACACCTATGGGGGATTTGCCTATTTTGGATAAGCCTGCTTTATGCTAGATTTGGATGCTTCCTTATGCATTCGATTTGCTCATGTATTCTATATATTCAACAGAATATGTTATTACAGGGTTGGCTATTGTACACTCAGTTAATATAATTTTGTGTTACAGCTCCATATTCAGTCTCCATTGTTGAAAATTTTGCATGATCAATTGTTAATTGTTGTGGGTGAAATTAATCTACTGCAGGCCTGAATTTCTACAAAAACATCATATCCTTTCTATTCATATTAATATGTAAAAGAGATGTAGATGCACAATATTATGTAGAAGCATCATAGGTAAGAACACTAAGAGAAAATATTAGTACATAACTAATTAAAACACTCATAAATCCTCCTAAAAATAATAACAAAACATCATCATAACCTATGTATGCATATCTATTAATAGATTGAGAAATGCACCACCATGGATAGAGGTAAATATAATTACATATGTAAATTAAAATCGAAACCTTAGATCTACATACTAAATATTTTAATATGAATCAAAATACTTCATTTATGTATCTTAATAAGGATTAAAACCCCTTGATTCTAGATTTGTATCAACTCCTTATTAATCCAACGCTCTTTTAATATGAATTGAATTACTTTGTTTATTTATCTTATTAGGGATTAAGAACCCCTGATTCTAGTTTAGCTCATCTCAATATTAATCCAACATTGAATTCATTTTTGGTACTTCTACAGGGAACATGACAAGTACATGAGGTTATTTTAAGGTGTATCGATGCAAGGAAACTCTAGCATATCATACCGCACATAGGGTTCCATCACCATTTAGAGTGTCGTTCATTATCCAACACTACAAGAACAAGTCAGAGCTAAGATTTCTTATGTTTTCCAGCTACAGTCTATCATTTCCAGAGGTATCTCTCCATCAATGTATGATGAAATAACTAGGATTCTATCATACTTCCCAGAGTTGGAATTTAGAGCATTTATCATTTCTGGAAAATTTGAATTGTCACAAAATTTTTGGTCCCGATGCTTGAAACAACCCTCAGTTTCCATATTATATGACTATAATATGAACATGTTTCATGGGAAATTCATTAAATGTGACTCATACAGTGACCAATATACACTTGTGATCATTAATTAGGGATAACCAGTATAGATCCACCTTTAACCTAGATCTATAAAGCTTAATTTCTTGAGGTATAAAAAATTTTATCTTAATTTTTTTACACATCCAGAAAGCAATTGCAGCTTGAGAAATTTGACCCCGCTCTGGGTGTTTGATATCCAAATTTATGATGGATCTATGTTGGTTTTAATTTTTTGTATAGGATGATATGGATTTTATTTAATTGCTTTTCTTTTGATTTTAATTTTGGTATTATAATGTTACGTGACAACATCTCTCCCCCAAATTGGTATATAGAGAACCTTTCTTCTCTCTATGCATCAACCTATCAAATACCCTACATGGAAATATTTTCAAAGACCATTTATTATAGTAAAAAAATTCCCTATCAATTTGTTTCCTTTAATCTGATTCAAAAATTATAAATCCAGCTCTTAACCTTCAAATATTGGGAAGGAATGGAACTTTCCTTGGTAATTTTGTGATTATTTGATTTACAACATCATCTAGGAACCCAAGAGACTCTCACAATTCGAATTACTTGCAAAAACCAACAAAAAAGGCTTGAAAGAGGAACAATTTGACATACACATGTGAACATAAACATGATATTATTGAAATATTTAAGATTTTAATGTGTTAATAACATGTATATATTACATTTGTATCAATTTGTGAGGCTTAGGAATCCAAATCTAAGTGTACATGTGACATGGCTAAAATTGGCCTCAATCCCCCCTAGGTGGACCAAACAAGCTCCAACTCAGCCCGAATGGTCACGAACCAAGGTGTGGATGTGGATTAAGTGTACTAGGGAAATGATGAGTCTATGGAATGTGTGTATGATCAAGTAGAGGTGTGTGGGAGGCTCTAGGTGACAATAAATGCTCCTAAGAGAGCCAAAATAAAAAAAAATACACATAAGATCCCCCCAGTCAAAACCAGATCACCAAAATCAAGGATTTAGCACCCCAAGGAAATAAATGAGGGCACAGATGTGTTGGGTTGATCAACTATAGCACTGGTGTAGGTGTGAAATGCCTGGACATAACCAGTTCACCTCCTAGGCAAATTACCTAAGTCTAAACCATAGAAATTTAATGCTAAGAAGCAAATGAAATTGAATAAGGTTATAAAACAAGGCATTAAGTGTTGGATTAATGTTCTAACACCCCTTAACCATGAATTATTACAAATCATCAAAATATTATTTGAGTCCTTGGCAACAATTTCTGAAGTCACCTCATTGCAAACAGAAATTTATTTGTCCATGTAAATTGATGAAAAGAGGAAAACCTCATGGGAGAAAACCTCACCTATAAAATGGACATGGGTATGAAAACCTAAAAGTGAATGGAATCCATCACCATCCATCAGTCAATACAAGCAATGTTCTCAATTAATTGAAGGTATTCTCAGTAAACCTCTTGGTGAATATGTTAGCAGTTTGCTCGGTGGATGGGTAATACTGCAAGGAAATCACCCTGTCATGCACTAAGCCCCAGATGTAGTGCATATGGATCTATATGTGATTTTTTCTCTACATCTGTAATGGATCTGTAGATATCTTAATGGAACTTTGATTATCACACCAAATGGTAGTGGGTGAATCAAATGCAACATCAAGCTCCTGAAGAATACCTTGCAACCACACACATTGTGTGGCTGCATTCACTTGTCCCTTGTATCAGGCCTCTGCTGAAGAAAGAGAAATTGTGAGTTGTTTCTTACTAGAATAGAAAATGGGACCAAAAGAAATCATGAAAACAAAAACTAAAGTGTACTTTCTGTCATTGGGATCTCCATCTCAATCTGAATCACAAAATCCAACTAGTTATAGTGAAGAACTATATGCATAGTGTACCTTGAAATTATTTATTCCCTGAACATATTGAAGGATGTTTTTGGATTCCTTACAATGGACCTCATGAAACTTCTACATATACCTTGCTACAACACTAACAACATAAGATAAATCAGGTCTGGTATGTGTAAGGTACATCCAACTACCAACTAGCTGCATGTACAACGAGCAATCTACCAAAGGAGAATCACCAAATTCACCTAGGTTTATGCCAGAAATAAATGGGAACTTGGATTCATTACAATCAGAATTATTGAACTTTATTAGAAGGTATGAAGCATACTTATGTTTTCTGAGCATGATTCCTCTTTCATATTGCTTAATTTTCAGTCCTATAAATTGCTTTAGCAATACTAGATCTGTCATTGCAAACTCACTATGTAGAGATGCCTTAATTGATACAATTTGCTTGGTGCAGATCCCTCCAATTAAGATTTCATTCACATATAATACAATAACCTGAAATACAACTTCTTTTTTCTTCAAACACACATTTGGATCACATTTGGATTGAATGAAACCAATTGAGAGCAAGAAACTATCCATTTTAGCATACCAATCCCTTTGGGTTTGCTTGAGCCCATAGAGTGATTTATTTAACCTGAAAACAAGTGAAGGATCCTCTTGGAAAACTTTAGGTTTATGCATTTATATCTCTTCCTATAGCTCACCATGTAATAATGCACTCAGGACATCCATATGGTGAACCTCCCATCCTTTACTAGCAGCAATGGCTAGAAGTAGCCTAATTGAAACCATGTTTGCAACCAAAGCAAAGGTCTCAGTGTAGTACAATACTTGGAATTGATAAAATACCTTAGAAACTAATGTGTCCTTGTACTTAATATCATAACCATATGCATCAATTTTGGTTTGAAAGACCCACTTACATTGCACAAGCTTCCTCTTGGGAGGAAGGGGAACCAATTCCCATGTCTCATTCTCTTGGAGAGAATTGAATTCATCTTCCATGGCTGATTGCCACCTTGGATCATGAAAAGATTCCTGATATGACTATGGATAAGATCCAATCATCATATAATAGTGCTCAGAAAGATCAATTTCACTTGCATAAGAGGCATTGTTAAATTGGGATCTTGTCTTCCTAAGATCTAGAGGATTGCCTTCTAGATTCCTAGCAGCTTGTCTGGTTTTCTCGGCCCATGTAGGACTTGAAGGTGAGTCATGTAAAGAAATTCCATATTCATCCATTTAATTATCATAAATATAAGAAAAATCATATCTTGAATCATTACTTACATCATCATGGTTGTGGGGAGAAGAGCATTCCCACGGTGCTAGCTCAAAATATGGTATGATCTCCTCTTCGAATTGCACACTCCTCTAAATGAAGGTCTTGTGTGTGGATGCATAAAAGATCTTATAACCCTTTGTTTCTTCACCATAACCAACCATGATACATTCTTTCATATGTTTCTTCAATGCCTTCCTCTTTTCTGATGGAATTCGAGCCCATTCCCTTTAGCCAAAAATTATGAAATGTGAGACATTTGGTTTGTGGCCAAACCAAGCCTCATAGGGATTTTTCCCTTTGACTAATTTATGTAATTCCCTTTTCTAAACATATTCAACACAATTGATTTCCTCAGCCCATATCTTTGGACGTAGATCCTTTTCCTCAATCATGCATGTAACCATATCTTTGAGATCCCTACTTTTCCTCTCTACCACACCATTTTGTTGTGGTGTGTAGGGGACCAAATGTTGCATTTGGATGCCACATTCCTCACAAAGATGCTACAGATTTTTATTGACATATTATTTACCATTACCAGTACTAAGGATTTTTATCTTATTACCACTTTGGTTCTCCAATAAGGCCTTCCAAATCTTCAATGTCTCAAAGACTTCAAATTTTAACTTAAGGAAGTATATTGAGAGTCGAAGAGAGTTGTGTTGCAAGAATTTAAAATTCGATGTTTCGACCCCTTCTCTGGGATCATCATCAGAAGATGTTCGAAGCCTGAAAGTTTTTATGGGAGGTAGGTATGCTATAAATATCAGTTTTGGAATGAGGCTCAAAAATATTTTCTTTTGTGGAGTCGGTTTGTGAAAAATAATTAGTTTAATTTGCAAAATATTTTATAATTTTAAATTTTATAGTATAATTTTTTTATATAAAACCATTAATTTCAACTAAGGTATAAAATCTAATAAATTTTTGTTTTTAATTAAAACTTTAAATTGTTTAATAAATTTTATTATTAAAAATTTTTATATAAATTTTTTAGAACTAAACTTATAAAATTTTAGGCCTAAAGCTTTAATTTTATAAAAACTTTTATTAAAATTTATAAAACTTAACCTTTATAATTTAACCTTTTATAATAAATTTTTATGAGTTTTAATTTAAATTTTTTTATTTTAATATTTTTTATATAAGTTTGATAATGTATTTCTAACTCTTTATAATATTAATTAAAGTGAGAACATACCTTGATTCTCCATAGGAGGGAGTGGGAAGAGGACCAATGAGGTCTGAATGTACTAATCCAGGTGTTTATGTGGCTCTCCTTTCCTTCCCCTTCTCATAGTTTCACTCTAGATGCTTTCCCACTACACATATAATACAATCACCATTGGAAGATTTGATTTGAGGAAGCCCTTCGACCATCTCATCCTTTTTCAGTGCTTGAAGGTACTTGTAGTTCATGTGTACAAATGTTTCATGACAGAGCTTGGAGGTCTCATTGGCATGTGATAGAAGTGATTTCTCTCTAGAATTAGGAAGAAAATTTGAGAACTTATACATTATAGCTTGGTAGTCTGCATACCCCAATGCCACAACTTGGTTGGAGGATATTTCTACTATCTCTACCAAATCTGGAGTAAATGTTACTCTCTTGGATGCTCCTGTATGTGTCATTTGGTACACCAACAAAAAATTTCCTTCCAATTCTGGTACATAGAGGACATTATTGAAATACCCATGGTCAAGGTCGATCCTCCCAACTCCTTTGGTCTGTATCTCAGAGTCATCTCCCATTCGAATAGTTGGGCCACTATTCGAATTCATAAAGGAGAATAGCTCTCTAGTGGAATCCATATGTCTAGATGCCCCTTAATTAATAATGAAGGTGGAGGGATCAGAAGAACATTCTACCAAGGCATGGAATTTCTCCTTGTTGTCTGAAATTGAGCTTCCATCTTTCTTCTTTGCTCCATCTGGGACAAGGATGTTGTTTTTCTCCAGCAGTTGTGCCATCATGTAATTGGTCTTCTTCATGTAGGATATCTCTATATTCCATCCCTTATTGGATTTCTCCTTTCCCTTCTTGTCCTTATCCTTAGGAGGATTTGAACCCTGATCAGTGGTTTCATGTCATGTCCCAAATTTTTCATTGGGTCACAATGGAATAATCACATTTTCCATATTTATGAGAGTTTGTCAAATTGATTCTAAGGGTCAAATAATTGCCAAGGAGGAAAATTACTAGTTTCCTAGGTTGGGGGTGGAAGCTTTGGGATTTGGAATAAGGGGGAAAATGAATGATGTTTAAACAATAGAATGGAATAAATATTTAATAAAGGATCTAAATAAATATATACAAGAGAAAATTGAAGTGGCAATGGAGCATGGAGACACATGGAGACTATGGGTCCGACACAAGCTAGAAATTTTGTGCCACATGGCATCCTCCTCTTGTAATTTCAAATCCATGGGAAGCATAAAGGTTATTGGATGATTGATAAGGATAATAAACTTGTAGATATGTATCATAGGTCGAATTTGGGAATAAATGTAACTTACATGGGAGAGGAAGAGTCAATTTGGAGCTAGTGAGACACTTGGACTAGATTCCCTAGCTATATGACAACATTGTTTAAGTTTCTATGACACCTATGACACCTATGAAAAGAATCAGATATGAAGTATTAAATATGACATATCTTACATGTCATGTCAAAATATAGCATCCAATATAGATCTTGTGTGAGTTGGGGAAGCTCAATGGGTTCCTACTCAAATTGAGGGGAGATGGAAGGCTAGGAAAGGGATGACACATGGAAAATCAAGAGCACACGTCCAATTTCGAATTGGATTTATTTTGTGGATGGATTGGGAACATTATAAGGATATTTATTTTTATAAAATGCATGAATCAACCAAGAGAATATCTTTTTTTCATTTGAGAAATTGTCATTTGTGAATTGTGAGAGCTAGTGGATGACTAGTTTTCTTGCCTTGGCCAATTTCGAGGGTGAAAGATTCCCATCCAAGTTGGTGTTTTGAGAGGTCACTCAGGTATTTAATGGATATTTAATGGATTTTTATTTTCATGTGTAAGATACAAGGAATATTATGTTTCCTTATATTTGCAAAACTTTCTCTCAACCATTTCCAGTTTTCATTGCATATTCTTGCTCATGGAGGGATTGCGGTTTGGGTGAACTATTGATATATTTGGGAAAGATTATAATGAAAATTATATTATTTTATGATTTATATTATATTTATTTCATTTTTATAATACTCTCAGGTCGAAATACCCAAAATAATTCATGTAAAAATGTTGAACAATGAAGAAATAATGTCATTTCCCCACTATCTTGTTGTAAACCATTGTAATGATGATTATATAGAATTAGGAGAGACTTTAATTCTCAATTTATGATTGAAATAAGTTAAATATTCTATTTTATTCTTTCTCAAAAATTTTCAAGTTGAAATTCCCAATATTTTTATGTCAAAATGACTTTTAATGAGCAAAGAATGACCATTTCCACTCTATTTTGATATATGCCATGGTAATGCTTATTATTTCGAATGGAGGAATGTATATATGATTAATTTATGATTAATTTACTGTAATTAATGTTTATTTCAAGTATCATGTTCATTAATTGAGCATTGGAATCCATTTTACTCATTTTTATTGCATTGGGAGAAGATTTGGTGCATTTTCCTCAAGGGTCGAAATTGTGGTTTGAGAGCTATTTTGGAAAGAGCCATAACATCATATATAAACTGAAACATGATGCATATTACTTTAAAAATGTCCCTTACACATCCCATTCCTGTTTTTATAAATTCGAGTGACTTTGGGACCATTTGAGAAGCCATTTCCAGCAATTACCCAGGGGTAATTGGAGCCCCAATTTGCTAGTAAAGACTCATACCTTTAACATAACATTAAACAAGTTTTAAAAAGTAATTTTGGGGTAATAAAACATCCTTTAACATAATATTTAAGTTCTATTATCATTCATTTACCTTCTAATAAAAATTTGTGGCATTTGGGTCAATTTGGAGGTCTAGACATCAAAACTAGTTAAGGTCGAAATTGGGGAAAAAGTGGAAAAACTGGTCATTTAATAAAATTTTAAAAATGGACATTACATTTTAGGTTTATCTGGATTCCTTTTCTCTGATTGATTTGAATTATTTGCCTTTTTATTTCCTTTGGAGGCATTCAAAACAACCATATCCAAGGCTTGATCCTTGCTTTCTTTGATGCTGCCCATGTGAACGAGCTTGTCCTGCTCCTAGGTCAGAGAATCCATGAAGCTAGCTAGTGTTTTCATTTTCCAATTTCAAATGGTTAGCTTGATAGAAAGGAATGTTCTAACAAGCACTGAATATTCTGCCCCAACTTTGAAAGGATTGACAGTATCAATTGTTCTTCCTTCTTCTCAATTCCACGTTGCTTGAGTTGAAGTACTAGGGACTTGATTTTGGTGAAGAACTCTTGTATAGTGTCAAAATGCATTGGGCTTAGGCTAATGAGCTCGCTTTAAAGATGGTATCCCCTCAAATCATTAGTTTTCGCAAAGAGAGATTCGATATTCTGCCACACCTCATTTGGGATTGTCAAACTATCAACATGAAATATGATCTCTCTTGAAATGCTTAGACATAACATTCCAAAGGCCTCATCAAGTCTATTGAAGTATTTTGACTTCTCTACTGCATATTTTGGTTCCACTTTTGTAACCATGGTGACCCTGTAGTGACCCTTATATATCACTTGGATGACCATCTCGACCTTCCATTCAAATTAATTGAATGGAGTGATAAAGATTTAGTTTTCCTCCATCTCTGCTTGTGCTAGTGGTGTGATTTTGCTGAAAGTTCTT
Organism: Pseudotsuga menziesii; assembly: GCA_001517045.1. Taxonomy (NCBI): domain Eukaryota; kingdom Viridiplantae; phylum Streptophyta; class Pinopsida; order Pinales; family Pinaceae; genus Pseudotsuga; species Pseudotsuga menziesii. The sequence goes on from LPNX010599845.1 coordinate 551,314, forward strand.
GCAAAAACACTCAAATTTTATCCCGAAAATATCTCAAAATGCATCTCAAACACTCAATATTGATCTAAAACTCCAATTAGCTCTAACACCATGTGATAATTTGATTTATAACATGATATAGGAGACCAAGAGACTCTCATAATTTGAATTACTTGTGAAAACCAGCCAAAAAAATCTTGAAAGAGGAACAATTTTACATACACATGTGAATAGAAACATGATATTATTGAACTGTCTAACATATGAATGTGTTAATAACAGGCATATATTACATTTGGATTAATTTTTGAGTCTTAGGAATCCAAATCTGAGTGTACATGTGACATGGCCAAAATTGGCCTCAATCCCCCTAGGTGGACCAAACAAGCTCCAACTTAGCCAAAATGGTCATCAACCAAGGTGTGGACATGGATGAAGTGTTGTGGGGAAATTATGACTCAATGGCATGCATGGGTGAGCAATTATAGGTGCGTGGGAGACTCTAGGTGACAATAAAGGCCAAAATGGGAAAAAATACACATAAGCACCCCCTAGTCAAACAAATATAACCCAAATCAAAGATGTAGCACCCCAAGGAAATAAATGAGGGTGCACATGTGTTGGTTTGACAAACTATAGTGCTGGTGTAGGTGTGAAAATCCTATAAATAACAAATTCACCTCCTAGGAAAATTTCGTAAGTCTAAACCATGGCAAAATTAATGCTAAGAAGAAAATGAAACTGACTAAGGTTATAAACCAAGGTACTCAGTGTTGGATTACTGTTCTAATGCCTTTATTTCCAAAAACTTAACACAATAACCTCTCACATTGTTCTCTCGGCTACATTATCTACTTGCATATATCTAATTGTCAATCTCTTAACACAAAACTACCCAGTTTTAATAGATGATAAAAGGTTTGTAAGTGTTGGAAATAATCTCATATAATTTCTAATTAACAATGAAATAAGTTTACATGGTTCTCTTCATGTAGGTGTAAATCACATGGGTATCCATGAAGCCATTGAATGAAAAATCTATAATGAGGGAACTGAAATACCCAATGAGTGTATATGAATAATAATTGCCACCCACAAACTAAGGTTGAATCTAAAGAAAAGTGCCAAAAAAGGTTGGATCTAACAAAAATATCCCAAATAGGTTAGCTCTAATTAAAAGTGTTAATACAGGTCGACATATCTTTAAATATGGCGATTTGTGATGCCAAAAGGACCATAAATATTGTAGAAATGCCTTATTTGACATTCTATTACAAATTCTTTGGTGTAGTGTTTGCACAGTTCTTCTATGGAAATATTTTCCAATCCATATGCATCTTGATACTAAACAATAATAAATCCACTAATCAGTAACCAATTCAAGTGAGAATGATCTATAACATCTAAATCCTATATAAGTCAACTCTTCTTGTTGGGAAGGTAGGTTGGATCTAAAAATTGTAGGATAGTAATCAAAAGCTAGTAAATAATAAAACAACGCCTATGATAAACTGGGTCCTATTTAATTAAATCACTTCTCCTAACCACAAAGGCCCTGGTATATCTAGAATGTACATCATTTTTAGCATCCTACCTCTGAAATGTCCTCTTACAATAACTCTCTAAATTTTAAATTAGTTCAACATTCAAATGGAACCTAGAATTCAGTAGTGACTACTACATAACATCACACATAAATACTTCTCATCAAACATCCATCCTCTTCCTAAAAAAATCAAGTACTCAAATTTTGCATTTCCTTCTAACCCAATGTTTTATGTGGGATATAATAAAATAGAATTACCATAGTTTTTAAACAACATATGGCTACATACCTTAGTTGGCCAAGCATCAGACTCCTTCAAGCCTATGTTCGTCTCCAATTGTTTGAATTCAGGATAAATACATGCACTAGAAGCATAGAAAAACTTGCTGAGAAACAAATAGCTTATGAAAAAAATGCCTTGTGGAGTGATCGAACAACCTATGAACATGAGTAAAACGGTTATGTTTTTTTCAAATAATTCGGTGTATATTCATATTCATTTATTATATGTAGTATTGATCCATTTTAAACCCAAATATGTCAAGAACCAAGAGGGATTAAAATTTTAAATCCCCTAAGGTGCGAAGCTTTTTCCAAATTTTTGTACTCTTGAAGATTTACACCTCCAGTGACTTTATCCCTATAGGAAGTTCATAGTTATAGGTTTAAAATCAATCTAGACTGGCACAATCCTTAGCAAGAGTAAGTGTGGACATAAACCATAAGAGAAATAGCATACTATACAGTCCAAAGTGCAGAAACAAACCAAGATCTCACCTTTTAACACCATCGATTTTGGAAAATTCAAGCATGTTGAATTTGATCATAGTATTGTTGTACATGATAACAAATTTATTTGACTAAATGAATCCCACACCACCCATGTCTGTATCCAAGTTGAAAACATGGTCAACTCCTTTGGTAATATCCAAGAAATTGTCCATGACTCTGAGATCCACTAAATGGAATTCATTGTAGAACATATCCTCGATCATGTGTTTATTCTTCTTCCAATCAAATGAAATAATGCATTTCTCTTCAGGCTTCAATATCCAAGAAATATGAGAATCAATGAACCCACTAGCTCCAGTGATGAAAATTTTCAATTTTTCACTTGGGCAATATAGCTCTCTGTGCAAATTCTCATAGTTGTATTCCCCATGGATCATTGCATCACCAGTTCTTCCCATAGTTCCCAATGAAAATGGAATACATAAGAAGCCTATAATAACACAACTAGAGTAAGATATCATTCCATGTTAAAATGCCTAAAAAATAAATGACATCCAAGCATATATGTGTATCAAGAATGACAAAAAATGGTTGTATTCAAAAGTAGAGAAGATCTACTAAAATTCAATGGAATCCTTGAACTAAAATGAAAATGAAAATACCACAATACTTGGTCTCAATTCCAACATCTAAACAATCTTTAGGACTAATAACAAAGAGAAATTCAAAAATTGCAAAGAGAAATAAAAAAATTGCAAAGAAAAAAAAATCAAAGGCCAATGAACACACCCTATAACATCCACAAAAATTGTCACAATGTCATAAAGTATACCAAAATTTCGAATAAGATGCATAGTTGAACACAATATCTTCTACATATAACTAAATATATTATATTTCTTGGAGAATTGAATTGCGATCTCTCTAAGTAACACGAACATTCAAGGGGTAACATTTTGATGGTGGCATTCCCTGCAAGGAACACACCAAAAAATTATTTATTGATCATAATCTTGTAAGTTGTTGTATTGAACATGAAACATGAAAACCTTATTAACCATTTACAAGATTTTCTAAACTTGTTTGTAAAGTTTTTCATACATTAAAACTTCTTATGGTGATATTCCTTGAGGTATGATATTAAACCCCAATTTTGTGAATTTACAACCACACTAGATTAAACGTTTTCCTGCTAGTCTCCATTTATCACAATGTGGAAAGTGTGACCTTCCAATGTAGAAGAATTACAATGAATTTAGTTGGATTTATAATGGTCAAAATGGAATATTTCTGCTGAGAATCCAAAAGTGGGGGATGTCTATTCCACCAATGTCACCCATGATTTTTACTTGTTCACAACCACATGGATTGACCCATTTTCATGAGTGATCAATCCCAAAAGGGGTAAAGCATACAATGGCCCACTTGCATGTGTGAATTGTACAAGGGACAAAACATGTCATTTGGGGATTTAAGCTTTGATAGAAGGAAATAACACTAAACACCACTTAACCATCATACCAAAATCCCGTTGACAGCAGATTAAAACATTTATCATGCATTGATATTAATTTTCATTTAAGGAGGTGTTTTTGAAAATATCTTGATTAAAAAAGGACCTCATACTATTGCGTGAATAACAATCAATTGTCTTTGGAACAATGTCATTAAATCTACAAGAAACTTGAGCCTTCAACAAACTATAACAATGATTTGTCAATGAATGCTAATATCATGTTAAATATTATATTGGAAGCTTCCATTCGTTGGTTATATTGAACACATGTATGCTATCTTGAAGTTGATCTATTGAAACCAGTTTGAGGTAATGATATAATATGTATAATATGATATATCATATGGTATAAATTCATCTCTTAACATAATTCTGTGCAGTTCTCTAAAATGCAGATTTTAGGCACTAACACTTGATTTTTGGGTGCAAAATTGTGTTTATAGAAGAATACAAGTGCTCAAGTCTAGTGGGCATTCTCTCATCCACCCTTGGAAATTCAATGTTCTGCTATTTTCTATGTGTATACTAAACTCACATGATTTATGCATATTGGTCCATGTTCCCGAGAGCCAAATGCATATTAATGTATAAGTCTACTCTTTATATATGCTCATGTACAAACTTAGTCATCTCATATTGAGGAAAATTATGATTGTTTGGGGTTTTATTCCTTGAAAGGTTTTCCCATGAAAAAAATATTGTTTTCTTGTTTCTTGTGGATGGCTATTTTTTCTTTGTTTATTGTGCATTTACTGCTACTATAATATCTCATATCTATATGTGTTAAATCCTTTTAATAATACTGATCTAAACATGCCTATTTTTCTTCTAAGGATCTTCCAAAAGGTAAAAAAATTGTCAAAAATTGATGTAGTGGAAACATTCATCCTTATGAACAGGTTGAAGCTGAATATATCCCAAGTCTCTTTAAATTTGAAATATTTATTTTATTTTTTATATGGATAAATAACTTACTGAACTACATTAGCCTTGTACCAACCACTTGTAAGAAGAGTGATATCACCACCAATAGTATATAATGGAACATGGATGATGGCTTTTCTAACATAATTTATTCCTCCAAACTGTTATCCACCTGAATGGAACCTCTCCGTCCGAATGCCAACATTCACTATGTTGGCACACAAAAGGACATTTATGGATTGAGGGTTGCCCAAAACACTATAGATGGGATTATTATGAACTACATTTATCATCCATCTTGTTGGTTATTTTTACCTTTTAAATATGTCAAGTTCTATACTCAACTCTTCTTATATGCAACTCACGTGTTGTACGCGAGTGTCGGTTATTGCATCTCGCATACATATTTGTACGCAGGTTACCCTTAGAGCAACTCACGTGTCATACACGAGTTTCCAGTATTGATACCTACGTACACCTTCCTTTGACATTAAAAATAAAAACTCGTGATTACTTGAGATTAGTTAAGCACTTAACCTTAATCACCTTAACTGTCTCAACCTCCTCAACCTTCGAAACTGCCTTATTTCACCAAGTATAAATACAGGCCTTGGGGAGGGTGTTAATCACATACACTTGGAGAGAAAAATCATGCTGGTGGGATCCTTCCAACCTTTTCAGGTCATGTCGGATCTAGTCACTCAGCCTCTGTAGTTCATGCTAAGGGCACCCATTCAACCTCTATTTTTCAAGTTGAACCTCCCCATCTAACCTCTGTAAGTCATGTTGGATCCATCCACCCAGCCTCTATGGTTCATGTTGGGGGCACACACTCAATTGTAGCAAAGCATGTTGATCCTAACCACTCAGCCTCTATTGTTCATGTTGGTGGTGCCTGTCTAACCTCTACAAGTCATGTTGGACCCAGTCTCTCAACCTCTGCAAGTCATGCTAGGGGCAGTCTCTCAGCCTCTATGGTTCATGCTGAAGACAATTCGTCAACCACTGCAAGTCATGTTGAAACTGTTGAAAAGACAACCCGTTCAAAACACAAGCCCAAGTTTCCTTGTAAGCTTTGTGAGGGAGACCACCTTACTTATAAATGCCCTTCTATCGTGGAGGTGCGAAGAGTTTGGTTTCATGGTCTTCCCATTTTTGAACATTCTAAAGCTTTTCAACAACCAGCCTCTCTTAGTCAATTTGGACCCAGTCAGCTGGCCTCTGGTTTTCATGTTGGGGGCAAACTCTCATCCTCTGCAAGTCATGTTGAGAGCAAAAAGTTAGCCACTGCTAGTCATGTTGACACAGTTGAGAAAACTGGTCGTTTGAAGTGTAAACTTAAGTTCCCTTGTAAGCTATGTGAGGGAGATCATCTTACTCACCAGTTCCCTGCTAACGCAGAGGTGCAAAGAGTATCAAGAATTTCCTTCTCCTAAACAACCTATAGTTTCTCAAAAACCTACTCAACCTTTGGTTGATCAAGTGGTCAAACCAATCTCATATTTGGTCGATCCCACTCTAATTTCAGAGAGTGATCCTAATGTGATTGAACCAATGTCATCTTTGGTCAATCCCACTCTTCTTTCAGAGAGTGATCCTGATGTGATTGAACCAATGTCATATTTGGTCAATCCCACTCTCCCTTCAGAGAGTGACTTTCACGAAGCGGTTGAATCGATTCCAATGTCAATCAATCCCACTCTTCCTTTGGAGAGTGAAGTGTCTGCTAGTCACATTTTCTTCACTGCCAGTTCAGAACTTACTGAACAAGGGTGCACTGAACTCTCTTTGGATCAACCCTCACCAAGCTGCCGGATTGCTTCCTTTGATTGGGATGGCCTAGTTGAGCCGCGCCTTCCTTCTGATGCACCTTTCCAGATAAAGGTAAAAGTTGAATCATACATGATTGCTCGTTGTATTGTTGATGAAGGAGCTTCAGTTAGTATCTTGTCTGCTCATGCTTAGCGAGGCATGGGATCTCCTAGCCTTGTGTCGACTACTAGTCAGTTACTGGAGTTTTATAGAAGAACTTGTGTAGCCTTGGGAATTCTTACTCAAACACCTGTTACTTTGGGTGGGAAGACCGTCTTAGTTGACTTCATGGTGATAGAAGACCCCTCAGACTTCAATATGCTCCTTGGACGTGATTATGTCTATTCCATGCAAGCTGTGGTGTCAACATTATTTCGTGTGATGTACTTTAATCATGGAGAAGAAATTGTCACTATCGATCAGTTGGATTTTCTTGATCCGTCTCCTGACCCAACTAGAGACCAGGTCTTTCCTTTATTGATTCCCAGTGTTTCTATAGACATTAACCCGCCACAGGTGCGCTATGTGGCCTTGTGTCCTTTGCGTTCAATTGCTACTGAGAAGCAACCTCCATTTTCATGCTTACCTTCTCAGGACATGGTCCCAGCAGTTGACCAGGTGAGTCATCCTATATAGAATGTAGAGCCTTCTCTCCACTCTGTCAATCCATTTGAAAGTTTAGACATGTGTCGTATCTCGGATAATCTCCTTCCTTCGGATGAAGTTTTCCTAGAGTCTTTAATATAGTCTGACCTTCTTTTGGATGTTGGTTCAGTTGTGACTAAGTCTAACCATGATTTTCCTAGTAAGCCTGACCTTTCTTCTTATGTTGGTCTTGTTGAGTTTTTGGACTCTCCCTTCGAACAGCAAGTCGGTGATCCTGACGAGTTTGATTTTTCTTATGAATTTTTCAACTCTTGTGATACTGAGTTTGTTCCTACAGACTCTATATCCCTTGTTTATTTTTTATCTCCTTCTGAGGTTGATATTACTGATTATAAACCCTCAAGCCTTGGTTCTATAGAATCTTCTTCAGTTGATTCTTCCTTGACTTTACCTTTTATAGAAGATAGAAAAGTCACATGTGTTTCTGCCAAAGTGACCCGCATCGGATCGTTTCTTCTGAATATGATCCTCATGTTGTTTTTTCTTGGAGACAGGATTTGTAGTTGGATTCACAACTGTTTACTAGCCTCACCTTGTTGTTCAAGTTGTAATTGCATTTTCATGTGCCCTGCTCGCGCTTATGAGCTTGACGTCAGCTTCCACACTTTTAGCTCATTGTATAAGCCCTCATCTTTGTTCTCATCATCGCTAAGCCTTGTATCATTTTGCCTTTGCAACTTGAAACCCTTTAACTTGAGGAGACATTCCCCGAGTGTCATTATCTTGCTCACTTTCCTTGCATTGTGCATAGGCCTGTTCCTTGCGCTTGGAACTAGTTTCTCCTGTCTATGACACTCGTCTCCTTGCATTTAGAGCATTCTTTCTACTCTCCTTTGAGCTCGTTAAAAACAATAAGGAGGCTGCGAGTTGACTTTTCTAGACTTGTTAAAACTTCACAGGAAAGATATTGAGTTTCTTTAGGCCCAGGTCTGACTCCTCAAAATAGACTTGACTGCCGAGTAAACTTGTCCATTCAGGCTCATTAAGAATATGTGAATGGGAATCCACATTGGTGGTAGGTTATCACTTTCTCGGACCATGTGGAATAATACGAGAAAGGATCCCTCTCTTTTCGTTGGAATTGAGAAGAGTATTCTCAGGCATAGGTTTATCACTTTTTCGGACCTAAGGGACTAAACTTACGGAAAAGGAACCCCTAGTATGAGCTTAGTTTTCTCTTTTTCGTGCTCTGCACCAAAACATGAAAAAGATTCTAAGTGTACTTTATGTCTTTGGCATGCTCGTTAAATCCTAAAGAACAAAGCATCGAGTTTATTGTTGTAAGCCCCATTTCTTGTAATCAAATGGATCTTTCTGAGTGATCTTGCCTTCCTTCACACTCATAAAACTTAGGCTATATGCTGCTTTTGAAGGAGCGTTGGGTAGGTGGTAATTTAGCCTTTTTCGGACCTTCCTGGCTAAGTATGAAAAAGGTGCGCCTTTTCTTCTTCGGAAGTTAAGAAATTTCTTCTTTGGTATGTTTTATACTTTTTCGGCCTCAAGAGACTAAATTGTATGAAAAATCCCCCCCTGGAGTCTTCTTTGGAGTTTTTAGGCTCTCTAAATGTGAAAACACCTACTGAGCATGTACTAGTTCGGGCTCATTAAATCCACAAATCAGTGACACTATCAAGCATTATTTTCCCGTCTCTTCAAGATTGTTAAAAAATGAAGAGGGATCCAAGTTAACTTTCCTGGACTCGTTAAAATTTAATAGGGAAGGTAAGGAAGAATTTTTCTCTTGTTTTCAGTAATGGCAACATGTCCTCCTTGAACATAGCACTCTTTGTTTTTCCAATATCCATGTCTTAGTGATTACTTTTCTGTTCAGCTATTACTTTGAGTTTCTTACTCCTCCTCTTGTCTGTTATACCTGGGGAATCTAATCATGTCTCCTACATGACAGATAAGTTTAGTTGTTCTATCTATAAGTTAGTCGCTGCCTTGGGTCATCTCTATGTCAGGCTCATTGTTCAAGGACTTCACCCAATGTTTGATCTCTATCCTAATCCCATCATTGTTATATCTGTTATCTATTGTGTCTCCCTTCTTTTGCCAAGTTCCTAGTCACTCTTGTGATCCGTTGGAGGATCTATTGCCTTCCTTATCATAGCATGGTTCCGTTTCAGTACTTCCTAATGACGAAGACCTAGAGTTTTGACGATCGTACCTCAGGATTCACTTTTATCATCGGTGAATTCCTTTGCTTCAGTTGTCGATTATCACCTATTGATTGAAAAACTATTGAATAGGCTTTCCATGTTTGACTTCAGCTTACCCTTATTCACATGGCTTGGATTGTACTGGTTCTTTGGGATTATTTATGAAGACCTTAGTTCCTCACCTATGGACTAAGTTGCGCACGATTATGTTCTATTCATCTACACAGCTTCCAGAGCTTTAAAGACTCATCATGATTGTATATTGTGGCTTCGATCCACCTTTTTAATATACGTGGTTTCATACCTGTATCATATGATGTCCTCCAATATTGTAAAGGAGCTAGTGTTCCAGTAAATTGAACATAGCATCCTTAGATGTAACTTTGCATATGACATTATTATGTATTTGTTTCAGGTACTCTCTCTGCTCCATTGGATTTCTGAGTTCTCCAAAGATAAATATTATAATGTATTTCGGCCATCGTTTCCCTCTGACCTTACACATAAGGGGCATCTGTTATCCACTTGAATGGAACCTCTCCGTCCAAGTGCCGACATTCACTATGTTGGCACACAAAAGAACATTTATGGATTGAGGGTTGCCCAAAACACTATATATGGGCTTATTATGAACTACATTTATCATCCATCCAGTTGGTTATTTTTACCTTTTGAATATGTCAAGTCCTGTACGTGAATCTTCTTATATGCAACTTGTGTGTTGTATGCGAGTGTCGGTTATTGCATCTCGCATATAGATTTGTATGTGGGTTACCCTTAGAGAAACTTGTGTGTCATATGCAAGTTGCCAGTACTGATACCCGCGTACAACTTCATTTGACATTAAAAATAAAAACTCGCAATTACTTGAGATTAGTTAAGCACTTAACCTTAATCACCTTAACTGTCTCAACCTCCTCAACCTTCGAAACTGCCTTATTTCACCAAGTATAAATACAGGCCTTGGGGAGGGTGTTAATCACATACACTTGGAGAGCAAAGTTATGCTGGTGGAGTTCATTTAGAAATATTTGGAGCAGTGGAACTCAGAATCCTTTGGTTGCAGAGGAGTCCTTGTCTTAGGCATTGGGTTGTAATCTGAACGCTTTCATTATTGTTAATAAAGAGAATCCTTCTTCCATATGTGTCTTGAATGTCTCTCATATATTGTGGTTTGATAAATACTTATGATTCAGCACTCTGTATATGATTTATCTAACCTGTTTATATATATGTATCATCTTGAATTTGGAGGATTGACTCTTGACAGGTGAAGGAGAAGCATCCCAGAAGGCTTTGGAGGAGAAGCAGAGCAGAAGAGGACAATCTAGGATCAACCGTCGTGTATCGGGTGAGTCTTTTCTATCCTCCTATTTCCTATACTGCACTCTAGAGTCAATTTCTTGCAAGTTTCATGAGTATGTTGGTAACCCCAGACCTTCGGTTATAAGGTGTTTATTCCTATACAACACAAACCCCCCTATTTTTTTCTATATATGAAATTATGGAAGGAAAGAATAGTTGTTTGGTCTATATCAATGCATTTGTTGAGGAAGAATTAGCATGTCCTCCACTTTATGCTACATTTCTCAAGGATACTATGGAGAATAGACCAGATAACTAGTAGCATTTGTGTCTATTGTTCTCTAACACCAGCATACATGTCAAAGAACAGGAACAATAAAAATGGGAATCAGTTTATGCAACATTATACTATTATAAAGTAAATGACCATAAAATCAAGATTTAAATTTATGCTCTTACAAAAATATTCAACTTTTAATTTCTAAGAGAAATAACACAAAGCATCCATATAAGGTAAACAAATCATTTTAGGAAGATTGTAGATGAGAAAAAAACTCATGATTGTTTCTAGAGAAAAGATCCTAAAAGAGGGAAAACAATCATCAAAATGACTCAGGTATTTAGATTCAAATCAAATATTAGACATTCTCATACTTTTTTTTACATATATGCAATTGAAATTCACATCGAAGCTAAAAAATTTCCAGACATCATAGACATTGGATTTTCAATCTTTGAATATCCATCTCACCCATCCTCCACCATTTGAAATGGGATAGGTTAAAATTTTGTCACACCATAGGAGTAGAAACAAATGCTCTTGTAACATCTTGCACCTTCCCACCATTAAAATTTAATGGATTTGTACTAGAGTTATGCAACCTTTAGTATGACGATATTATTATCATTCCACATGAATAATGATTGTACCATTAACAATAGTGTGAATTATTGAAACTACAACAAATATGGTCCTCTTTAAGTTGCATTGGTTTATAGAATATGCTCTAGAAGTTGTTAAGAACGATGACTGCACATCCAAGAAAGATGCAACCACCATTTTTAAAAATTGTAGGCATGAGTTTGACTCTTTGTTTAAGTATCTTGGGATAAGGATGATAATTTCCCCATCCACTTTCAAAAACAAATATATGATATTTATTTATAATCGTAAACTACATTTATAAGCAAAAACTATATTTATTAGTGTATCCATAACACTCTAGTTTCCATTTGCATTCATGTATAGTTGTAAATTTTTCCAATGAATTTGCAAAATACAAAGGGTAACTGATGCATGGAAAACCTATCCCTACTTTAGATATTCATTTAAACTCAACCATAAAAAAAATTCTCTAAGAAACCTCTATTCATATCTCATAAACACTACAGGAATCCAATAATAGCTTCCAAAACTTTGAAATGTCACTGGATCTCCACAATTTGGAAATGGATCAGAGATCAGAAAATCATCCACTCCTACTAAAACAATGCAAGGTTTTTTTTGCATGGATATTCCTTTGTATGTAATCTTCAATTAATTATTATTCAATAAACACATGGGACATGTTCTACTTTCTCCATGAACTAACTCTCAAGCACACTCAAAGAAATATATCAACAATAAATTTATCTCTCATTCTTTGATAGGTGTTCCCAGATCTATGTCCATCGTTATAAGTTAGAGTATGGAATAGATATACACTCACTAAAAATCTTTATTCTATCTCCCTTAAAAAACCACATCTTGAGATCCAACTGGATCTCAATTTCTAAAGGGATCGAATGCCTTGCAATGCCTTCACCTTCATTTCCAAATCTTGTTTCCTAGTTACAAACTATTGTTGGGTTTTACTACCCATGTCCAAAACTTCAATAGAATTTCCAAATATGATGTTCTACCTTCCACATATTCATCCAATGGAATTCACTATTTGTATGAGTTATGTGCCAACTGTTGATCTTATAGGAATCCAATGACTATGACACTTTACAACAAAAGAATTTCACGTCTGGTTTGATTTATCTTTTTGAAGTCAATTTGGAATTTTAGGGTATGCAACTAGGGCTTCAAAGAGTTAAATAAAATGTGCTTACTATCAACAATCATTGCCAATTCCACACCATGATAATTTATATTCATCCAAGTAAAATGGGATCATTCCTCCCACACCACGATTTCCCAATTTATTGTTATTTCTCAAACAAACAAAGAACATCCAAATCTATTCAAAAGGCATAGTTCATAAAGGACTTTAGATTCTTCCCATTCTATTCCATTGGATATTAAAAGTATCATCATACCCCACTCCATATGCAAACCATAACCTAGACTACAGATTCGATCTAAAGCATGAAAACACGACCTATATATTACACTAGAATATCCATATATGATAAAAAGGGAATCATTGTCGAATATGAATCCCAATCCCTACCACCCAACTTGGAAGTTATATAACTTAGTGTTGGTCCTTCATATCTCTCTCAGTAAATAAGGAGAGTACCTTTCCCCCAATACCATATATAACCATAACTCAGTTGAGATAAACAAGTATTTCTAGAATAGAGCAGATAATAACCCTCGGGCGAGCCATCCTTCCTAATCCTACTACATATTTAACAGGTAATTTCACTACTGAAAGGTGGCATATCTAATCACATATTATACTAAGGTTATCTCTATCTTGAAAAATGGGCCGACAATAAAGAAACCGTCGAATAACAAGAAAGCAACTTCTTTCCTGGGGATTCCAGGCTGGATTAATATACTAGAGGCTATCTAGGATGAATAGTGTATTACTTATCTATGTCATAATGCTTACCTATATAGAATACTCATTAGCTCACATTGCTTATGGTTAGTCTAGTAAATCTGGGTTACTAGTTAAATACATAGTAATAGTACCTTTTACATCTTACTTCTTAGTGTAGCATGGATTGCATATAGCTCTTATGTATTAAATAAATCATTTCTAGGACCAGCTAAAACATTATTTCTATTATAAAATAAGTAACTGATATGCTTTTAAAAATTGTTCCAATCTTATTTGCGCCTGCAGAGCTGCCAATACGGTAAACCCCATAAGCAAAGGCAATAGAGATAGGAACGACTAGTCCCTTAGTAGGAGTAAGATCAAGTAGATGTCAAATAATTACAAGTTTAAATACAAGGCGATTGATTTATTTCTTTATTACGGTCTAGGAGAAAGAAGAAGTGATGAAAAGAACCCTCGAACTAGGTGGATGCAATATCCCCATAAGGAGAGGTTGCAGACTAGGATGTGGTGAAACGATTTAGGACATCAATTATCCATTGGGAGAATTGAAAGATGGCACCTCCATATTGCACATACATAGAAATTAACTCTTTACACTTAATTTCTAGAATTCTCCAATAGGGTCACACATAGATAGTTACACAGAACAATAAAAAATATGAAATTTTATTCATTCCACAATCTCTATATACATAGAAAAATGTTGACTCTTACTTCTTCATGTCCTAATATTCATTTTGTTGTCCATTCTTACTCATTCACATTCTATAATAATTTTCCAATATTTCCATCATTGCTCCCCTCAATCGAAGACTTACAAAATCTTATAATATAATCCCATTAACTGAGTTTTTTGTCAGAACCTAATATGAATCCTACAATTGAATTATGCTCATGATTGTAGATCTGATTACATACCAAACCAACTAATTCACATCCAATTTAAAACTTCTAGACCATGACTCATGATGTAGACATTTAAAGCTCCATACAAATGCACTCAGCAATAGTGAAGTTGATTATAAGACTCAATATTAAATTGAAATTCATCACTTATCTAGAACCAAATGACTCAACACCTTCTAGAAAACTTCCAAACTATGTGAATTTATAATGAACTAAACCACTTTATGTTGGGCTATAGGGAAGAACTGAGTTTTATACCATTAACTTCACACCAACAAAAAGACCCACAGTGTTGGCCCTTTCGGCAACAACCTGTGAACAGGTTGCAGTCTCACCCGAAACAGCTATGGGGTGTTGCAGAATCAGGTTTTTGCAAGAAGATGAGGGATGTTACTGTACCTTTAGCCTTAACAACAAATATTTATACAAAATAGAGTTTCGATATTCACTTAATTAGCTTCGCAGTTAGATAAAAGACTTTTCTTGCTTAACCCTTAACTGGGAATTCACAACGAAGTTAATATTTAATAGTTATCTTACTTTAGCATTCACCTACTTATCAAAAGCATCAAAACATAACAGAAACCACACAAAAGAACCACAACACAAGATATAACGTGGTTCACCCCCAGTGTAGGGGCTACGTCCACAAAACTGTGCTTTTATTCCACTTCTTACAAAACAACTGTTCTGATTTGCGCACTTAGTAGTAGATCCGTCCTTCAAGTCTAACTGCACACTCAACTGCAGTTATTTTCTTACAATATCTAAGATGTGCACTCAGCTGCAGTTCCTTCCTTACAAAAACTCTCTACGCACACAGCTGCAGAGGTCATCCATGCACACAGCTAGGACTTGACCTTAAAACCAAAATTAGATCTAAATTCTTCACATCATACGATCCTCTTTTCATTAGATGATCATGACATCTTTACATGAGTGCCTATTTATACAAGTGCACTATTACAAAATCATGGGCTTACACCTGAAAATTATGGACAATTACAAAAAAGAGGGATTTGACTCAACTCCGACACCCCTAAGACTATTTTGAGTCACAAATACGCTTACAAGCTTCCACAAAAACCGCGGAGTTACCAAGATTAGTGACTGTTAAGGCGCGCGCCCCAATAGGCCCCTAAGACTCACCAATGTCCCATCTTGGGACACTCTGCTGCTTGTCTGGTGGGAGAATCTTGTTGGCGAACAAAGTGAACTGTTTGTTGAGGCCACGCATGATATCGTCAGTTGTTTGCTCCTTCTCCACCAACTCCTGTAATGCTGTTGTTGATGCTTCACTGGCCTTTTCCTGTGCAAATGCATCATATTCCTTCAAAACTTTGAGTTGGCTATCCGCAGTAGTGCTCAACTCCAAGGCCTCATCGACAAGGGGCTACATAGAATTTTCCAACAGCATTGCTTTCATTCTGTACGACTCAATTTCCTGCTAGAGTTTATTGATTTTCTTCACCTTGAGCATCTTCTGCATAGGAGGCAGAGTCTTAATTTCCGCTTTCACTGCATCCAGCTCTGCCTGTCACTACTTGAGGGTTTCTTCCAACTTTTCTACTTCTGGATTTTTCTGCAGTTTTGTCCAGGCGTCGACGCTTTCTTCTAGCAATTTTGCTACGCTTCTCACAAGAGCAGTGATCTTCGTTGCTGAGGCCTAAATATCTCTGTGACGCTACTCCCTGACCTCTAGTGGACTCTCCGAAGTGATGCGAAGTTGAAGCTCCACGATCTGAGCCTCATGTTCTGCTTTTAGCTTTTCAATCTCGCTACGAGACTGTTTTGCATAGTCTTTCAGCTTAGCAATTCTTTGCTCCGATTATTCCTCAGCATGTATGTCAAAGTCAGGAAGATTCCGACATGCCTCATCCAACACTCGCACCAGTGTAGCCTGCTTACATTTTGCATCCCTCTTCCTCTGCTCCGCTTCTTCAAACTGCGCTGCGAGGCTCGCATTCTACCTCATGGTATTTTCCAACTGTATTTGTGAGTAGTGGTCTCATGCTTGGATCTCCTTCATGATTGCTAATTGACAGAGATGCAACTCCATCATAGACAAATTGGTGTAATATATCCCGACTGTCATGCTCATCTTCGAGCGAGACGCTGCATCAGTTATTATGAGCGATGCACTTGACACTTGTCCTCTGTTATCTCTAGCTGGCCATTGCCTTGTGTCTGGGTGCACGCTTACTGGGACACTGCTTATTGTAGCACCAGTCGTGGATTTTTTTGCTAACTCCTTTAGTTCTGAAATTCGTTGTGTTATGATGGTGAGGGCATTAAGATGCGTAGCTACAAATTGTGACCACTTGCTAGTTAGTGCTTCTGTAGACTTTGTCAGAGCCTGGTCAAGCTCTTCCATCATCATGGCAGGCTCTTCGACGATATTTGTACCTTTTGACACCTTTGATTTCTTTCTGGACTGAGGTTTGGTCACTTCCTCTACCTCTGGCGACTTGCGCTTATCTGGCCAATTGGGGTCTGAGATGGTTTTGACTGAATCTTCTTCTTCGTCTTCATCTCCATCATCTCCACCCTGGTCACCTTCACTCTACTATGATTCACTCTATTCTTCGCTTTCTTCGAGTGGGTCATTCTTCTACATGTGACTAGGGCCTACACCCGCATTGGTGACTGGAGGGACTGGAATGTTAGGTTTTGTCTCTGCATCCTTCAACCATTCAGCCGGCCATTGTTTGACTATTGCGAGGATGTATTCCTCATTCACCACATATGGCAACTTTGACCATTTGTTCTTGTTATCTGCGCAAGCCTGAATAAAGACATGATGCATGTTAGCCCTGAAGTTGGCTATTCCCGCATACTGAGAAAAGAGCTCATTACTGAGCCGTGGCATCTTCAGAATCTCATATGAGATACTCATCGAGTAAAAGGTGAACACGTAGTTCGTCATTTGTTGGAAGCTTTTATCATGTGACACCCACAGAGATTTGTACCTTGCTGCGCCAGGCATATGCAGAGGCACATCAACAAACTGCGACTCGGTAATTTCTTTCCATCTTACCAATGCAATAAGCACTATCAGCCATGAATAGTGAAAGGGTCTACCTTTCTCCTGCACGCTGTGGACATCTTCAAGGAATTCCTTAGCAATGTACGCTGCCCAGTTGTAACTGTATCCTTATGCATAGTTTGCAGCAATACTGACAATTGGTGCAAATACTTCATTCCGTCTACACTTCTGCATTAGCTTGCATGCTAGCAGTTCTGGGGCAAAGCGAATGTTTTGATGCTGAATAGTCGAGGTTTGATACCCTTGCTTTCCTTCTGTTAACCCAAAGTGTTCCTTCATATGCTGCACCAGCTTCATGTCTTCATGCTTCCCAATGAATTCGATCCCAGGATCAGGCCCTTCCTTCGACAAGCCTGTGATCCTATTAACCAGCTCTCCATTGATGGCGATTTTCTGGTTTCTGATCCATAGGTGCCCATCATGCACCAATGCCAATAATTTCTTGACTACCATGGTAACCAGTGTGCTACGACCGAAGTGGGGGACATTCAGCATTTTCAGCAAGCCTGCTTTGTCTAAGCCAGCATCCCACTATTTCGCTTCTAATAATGTCACTCCAGTCTCCGGATAGTGGACAGACTGTAAGTATGTCCCAGGTGTAAACTATGGAAATTTCTCACAATCATTTGTATCGTGGTCGATGTACTTGAGCCAATCTACTTTGCCTGTCAATGTCCCTACCAACTGCACACCTGGTGGCAGCAAAGGGGTACGTAATGTGAACTTCTTTGTCCACCGAGGTAGCTGAACTCCTGGTTGAACAGGTGGAAGATAAGGGGGCCGGTGTGATGCAACATTCTCCGCCTCGCCGAAGTATTCAAAACCTTCAAGTGGTATCTCTGCTGAGCCAGAAGGGTTCATCTCGGGACCCTCCGGTGTTTTCCCTGATTGCTTTTGTCTGTCTTCGTTCCTCTTAGAACGGACTTCTAGTTTAAAATTCTTCTTGGTAGATCATGTCTACATTGGTTGAGTTGGTTCTAGGGGAGTTTCTTCGCACGGTGCAGACGCAGGAGGAGTGCTTATAAAGTTCTGCAGACCCCTCTGTTCGAACTCTCTCAACAATTCCTGGACTTCGCGGTTAGCTGACATGGACTCAATTGTAAGATTCAAGAAAATGCGTAATGCGAATTCCGCAGGCCTGGGTGTCTTCTTATAAAATCCATTGATCAAATATGCCATAACTGTGCATTGAAGACACACAATTTGATAGAGATCTTGTCCAAATGGCACTAGATTTCCCAAAATCTCATTATTACAGGTAGTTAATGTAGTTAACGTACCGGCGCCGCTAAGTCTGATTTTTCCCAACGGTCGCATTTTAGGCTTCAACATGCCTTTGTTCTTCAGCACAACTACTAAATTCAGCTTCTCCACAATAGGGACCTTCGACACATCCGTATACCACGACAGGATTTCTTGGACAGCCTCACTAATTCTTGTAGCGAGCATCTTTTCTAACTTCATCCTAACTTTTTCTTTATACTTGGGGTTCAGCCTATAAGGGCACTGTTTGACAGGAATTTCTTCATCCTAATAATCTCCAATAGTAGCATACTTAGGCATTTCTTCTGACCCAATTTTTACTTGCCTTGTCTTCAAGGTCTGAGTCACTTCTGGTGCTTCAACTACTGGTCCATGTACTTCGCAGTGTCCTTCTGACTCAAGAATGTTTATGTTGCGCGGGTCATCATCCTCGTCAATTGTGAGGTTATAGAATTCTACTGCATTAGCTTCTTGTTCCTTCCAATTAGGTTGGTACTCAGCTATTTCTTTATCATCAAACACCTTAGTATGGATTAACCTAATAGCTGCGTCTAAAGTAGGACAAACCTCATTAATAGAAAATGTAAGCACAAAACTATCAACAAGACTATCCCAACTTATAGTACCATGGCAAAGCTCCACCTCCACATACCAGTTCTTTGCTACAGGTTCCAGAGTGTGCACAAACCTATGTACCCATTCTTCATGAGGTACATGCTTCCATGCTTCGTAACATTTCTCCAAATGTTCCTAAGGGCTAGTCTGACCGTTAAACCTGCTTCGCACCTCCTGAGGTTGATCCATGAATCTGAGGTGAAGAAGCTTCTGACAAGCTTCCCAACTTTGAATATACTTCTTATGACCATTCCACCATCTAGCAGCTGTGGCTCTAAATACTGAATCTAGAGTCTCCATTTTCTGTGAATTTGGTACCTATTCTGAAAATTGCACAATAAAATCTGTTGGGTCTGTCAAGCCATCAAAAATAGGTAAGACTCGTGTCTGTGAGCCAAGACATCTGAGAGACTTTGTAATTCTTGCACATCGATGTCCATGTAGTTCATAAATTCTATTCTACCAATTCTCTAAGCATTCATCTGAATCAGTCATGCAAGAACTATCACACTTCCAGTCCATTATACCTTCAGGAGCAGAGTTAACATAGTCTTCTTCTTTAGCTGTGATGTTGTAGATATGATCTATAATATCCTGATCTTCATCTCTGACTAGCTCTGTGTACCTTTCTCCTTGAGAAGGGTCCAAGGGTACTATGAATCTCAAGCCTTTACCTTCAAAATTCATCTGCCTACTCTTAAGGTTGATTACTGCAGAATTCTCTATTGCCCATTCAATTCCTAGCAATGCTAGATAGGGGTTGCTATCATCAATTATTTCAATGACTTCAAAATCTGCTAAGGTACTAACTCCATCAATGTCTACTGGGACACTAGGGAATCTTCCTAGGGGCACAATATTCTGCTGATTGGCTAATCTCAACTGTATAGGGGACCATTCAAGGGTAGGTTTTCCCATTTGTTCCTATGTCTGCTTAGTTAAGACATTTACTTCTAATCCTATGTCTAAAATGATATCGTTCATGTCATACTCTCCTATCTGAGCATGCAATCTCATTTCTCTTCTAGTTCTTCTAACTCTATTGATAGTTTTTTCTTTACCAGAGCTTCGCTGAGGCTCGCAAGAAGCAATAAATTTCTGCAACTCATTTAAAGCATTTTGATTTCTTAAGAGTTTCACACAACTCTATAAAAATGACGACAGTGTACTTACTTTATTCGTCGAAGCTTCTTGAGACTGTGACTACTGTTGATGCTGCTGCGCAGGTACTACTACTGTGCTCGGATCAACAAAGTATTTTCTGGCTTCCATAAATGTTTCTTTTTCTCTTCCCACATCGAAGGTTGGAACTTTCTTTGGGGTCTTACGAACCCAAGCCTCATCAAGCTATTTTTCCTTATTCTGCACTTGCGTCATAGCTCCAGTCCTTGTAACAACGTTAATGGCTGGGATAGGTCTTTACTCTACAGTAATCATCTGAATATTTTGAGGAGGACCGCTATTTCTTTCTTGTATCTTGGCGATCAGCTATGGGCATTGCTCAATGACATGATCTACTGCTCTGCAATAACGACATGTCGTAGTTAGGTTCCGACAGTCTCTAGCTAGATGTCCTTCCTGATTACAGTTATAGCACACAACCTGGCCTCGACCTCTTCTAGGCATACCACCACGACCACGACCTCCAAAATTACCTCAACCTGATGTATTACCACGGTAACCATATCCATCATTTCCTTGTGCATCGTTTTGTACCCTATAAGCATCATATGTTTGCTCTCTCATAAGGTCAAAGCTGTGACATTCCTTTCGTTGTGTCCAACTGACTTACAGAACTTGCAATAGGGATTCTTAGATACTTGCACATATCTTTGTATCAGATAGCAATCTTCAGGTCGATGCTGGCCAGTTGTTCTACAAATCTCACAATATAGAACATTAGGGTTAAATGGGTTTGGCGCACCAGTATTTAGGTAATTTATTAGCGCAGGACATTGTTCCTTGTCATGACCTTCTGTCCTACATCGTGTACATCACACCTCTTCATGAATATATTTCCCTTTTTTCATGTCGCGCAGCTCCAAAGCCATTTCTGCTAAATGCGCTTGTATTTGGGCTATGCCAGAATTATCTTCAATAGGAGTTGTCTCCAGTTTCGTGGAAATCTCCAAAGCCTCTTACTGATCAACAACCTTTTGTTGCATGAGTGGTGTTCTGATATGAGGTAATAAGGCTGCAATGAACCATTCTTTGTGCTGCACTGGTCCAATATTGAAACTAACTTGATCTAGTAAAACTTTGAACCTCTGATCAAAGTCCCAAACTGATTCACCTTGCCTCTACTGAATCTCTTTCAATTCAGTTATACACTATGAATCTAATTTAGGCTTCTTGAACTCTTTGATCATCGTTTCTTTAATATCAGCCAAGACATGGTTCTGAGTACTGGAAAATTTCATAAACTAGGTCAAAGATCGGTCTCTAAAAGAAGTGACCAACTGAGCTCTTCTTATATCTTGATCCAAAATGTTCTTAGTAGTCCACACGGCTTCGTATAAAAACCAAAACTGTTCTGGATCCTCTGATCCAGTTCTTTTGAAGACTGGGAGCTTAATATCATCAGTCATATGGGCCATAGTGGACTGAGGTGGGGGAGAACTTACTAGAGTAGAATGACTTGTGACAGGAATACTAAGGCTAGGGTTACTTCCAGACTGTGATGGGTTCTCAAGGGTAACAGATCTTTACTGCGGAGTTATAGGAGCATTTCTAAGAAAAGGGGTTTCTTCATATTTAGGGTCTTCTAGTGTATACTCGGTATTCTGACCTAGGGTATAGGATTCTAGGTTTCTCTTGTATCTTTTACTGCTTTGCAGCAAACCACTTTGCTCGTCGAAGTTACTTTCACTTCCAAACATAGGTTAGTAAAAATAAATCTAGCAATCTGATTCTATAAGCAATATGCCCTTCTCAGCCAAGAACATTTTAATTTGTAGACTAAATGAATTTAGGTACTTACCCCTTGGTCCTTTAAAGAACTGCCCTTCAGCTTCACTAAAAGAGGTACTTGTGTCGATGGCAAATTTTGTCACAAATGCTTCAAGGGTTCGCATTGTCCAGAAATCAACAGCTCATGATATCGCGTTATTCACTCTTTTCAATATGTTAATTCTTGTGGGGGTCCAGTCAGGAAGCTGATCTTCCTTGAAGTTGGTCTTTCTTTCTGTCACCCTGGATAACCACTAGTGCAATTCTATGTGGATACTACCAAAGAAAATTTCATAAATATCAGCAAAAACGTACCTTTACAAGAATTCATCTGAGCTACGACGAGGATCCTTATTTTCTTGTTCCTCAAATTTCTGATAGGTAGCTTCAACCCAATCACCGATTTCTTTTATTAAGGGCCTCCAAAACATAGCCCTTCAGGTACAACGTAGATCCCTCTTCAAGCAGATACTGAGTTCAACCGGAAATGGAACCAATTTGTTGAGCTATAGGGCAGACCCAAGATTTATACCATTAACTTCGCACCAACAAAAAGTCCCACATTGTTGGCCCTTTTGGCAACAACCTGCGAACAGGTTGCAGTCTCACCCGAAACAGCTCTGGGGTGCCGCAGAATCAAGTTTTTGCAAGCAGAAGAGGGATATTACTGTACCTTTAGCCTTATCAACAAATATTTATACAAAATAAAGCTTCGATATTCACTTAATTAGCTTTGCAGTTAGATAAAAGACTTTTCTTGCTTAACCCTTAACTGGGAATTCACAACAAAGTTAATATTTAATAGTTATCTTACTTTAGCATTCACCTACTTATCAAAAGCATCAAAACATAATAGAAACCACACAAAATAACCACAACACAAGATATAGCATGGTTCACCCCCAGTGTAGGGGCTACGTCCACAAAACTGCGCTTTTATTCCACTTCTTACAAAACAACAGTTTTGATCTGTGCACTTAGCAGTAGATCCGTCCTTCAAGTCTAACTGCGCATTTAGCTACAGTTCTTTTCTTACAATCTCTAAGCTGCGCACTCAGCTACAGTTCCTTCCTTTCAAAAACCCTCTACGCACACAGCTGCAGAGGTCATCCACACACACAGCTGGGACTTGACCTTAAAACCAAAATTAGATCTAACTTCTTTGCATCATACGATCCTCATTTCATTAGATGATCTTGACATCTTTACATGAGTGCCTATTTATACAAGTGCACTATTACAAAATCATGGGCTTACACCCGAAAATTATGGACAATTACAAAAAAGAGGGCTTTGACTCAACCCCGACACCCCTAAGACTATTTTGAGTCACAACTCCACTTACAAGCTTCCACAAAAACCGTGGAGTTACCAATATTAGTGACCGTTAAGGCGCGTGCCCCAACACTTTGACACATGGAAAAACCTCATAGCCCAATCAAATTTGAATATTTTTTTAAGAAGAGAAAGAGTCTCCTATCTGGATTGGACAAGACCTAAATAACAAAAAAAAAAATTAACTCAAGATAGGAATTTACTGATTCCCAAAACAAACACAAGAAAGATACATCATATTTACAAAGGTTTTCCAATATGAAATCAACCAAGAATATGGCATTCAATCATAACTAAAAATAATTAAAATCTAGAATCGAGTATGTATAAGATTAGCATGCATGTCCGATACGAGGTCGATAATTTCATTGGTCATTGCTTCGATGTGTAACAGTGAATCAATCCCCTTGGACTTTATCTTTTTCTACAATGGCTCTAAAATACTGAAGTTAGAAACTACGTTGGGATTCTCTTCCTTTTTAAATTCTTGTTCCTCATCAACATCGTTTCCCCATTTCTTCTTCTTCTTGATTGGGAGTAGAATCCTCCTATGTAGCCTCCCTGTAGTAAATAATAAAAAATAAAGTAAACATAAGTTTGATAGTTCACAACAAATTAACATGCGCTTCCTCTTCTAACAAACCATCACAGTAGATTTAACATAAACCCAAATTCACCCTCAAAGAAACCATCATAGTTCATAGTACTGCAACCTTGAGCAATTTATTCCGCGAGGTCTTAGGTTAATATCTAAAGCTTAAAATCCATATTCCATTTACCCTAAAACCCATGGATTGAGCAATTTCTTTTTGGAGGTCACAGGTTCATTGTTGAAGTGTAAAATCCATATCTCTTTATATTTGCTTAGTATTTGTCGCTCATATTTAATGCACTTTTTTCAAATTTAAGTTCTATATGCTTCCAATAAATTTATTTTAGCCCTTTGCATAAAAATTGTCCAATATTTACTTTTTTCCCAATTTTGAAAAAATAAGTATTTAATTATATCTATGTGTGTGTGTGTGTGTTAATATTTATATATACATTTATATTATATTATTTCATAGAAAGGAATGAGGTATTTTACAACCTAGTGTCAGGAAGATGTTGTCACATAACTTAATGTTATGTTACCAAAATATCAAAAACAAATAATTAAAAAAATCACATGGACTCATAAAATAAAACATTAAAACCAAATAAATAGATAAATTCATGTGGGCTTATAAAATAAAATAATTAAAACCAACATAACTCAATAATAAACCCAAATCAATCAAACACCAAGGAGATCAAAATTTTGAATGTATAAATTTTTTATTGAGGTGTAATAAAATTAAGATAAAAAATAAATTACACCTCAAGAAATTGGATTCCTCTTGTTGCGTGATATATCCAGTTTTAAAATAGATCTATGTTAGTAACTATTACAGTTAAATATATACAATTATAAATATTAATATTTTACTATATATCACCTGGATTTGGGTGTCATGACAAGGAGAACGAACACTGAGCTCACGACGCATAGACCAGCAAGCCCAAACCATGGAATACATTTAAGAGGGGCAGTTAAGAAGCCGAGGGCACCAATTTCCGATGCATTCAATTTTGCAGATGGGAGTTTCTAGTTAGTTGAGTTGATTTTGGATCCAGGGTACGATGAGCATTGATAGAGGCCCCATTACCAGGTATTTCTCGTGTGTGGAATTTATGTTTTCCATTCTTCACTTCTTTATTATGAAAGGGGGGTTGAATTTAGCCCTCATCCATGGATTAGTGCTGCTCAATCCTATGTTTCTTCTTGCAAACCCGGTGATTGCGATCGACTCCTAGTTCTTTTCCATGCCAAGGAAATGACGAATGCTGAGACGAGGGGGAGTTCGATGGAACACCATTAGAATGAACTAAGAAGTGGATGATGGTTTTGGAGAGAATTGTTCCATTCCTGTTTGGATTCTTATTGACAATTGGGAAGATCCCCTTCGTACAGACCACCCCACCTCCGGCATGAATGGGGGTCACATCAGCCACTATTGGCTGGAAAAGAACATGTTGGGTTTCTGATGGAGGATATGTTGGCCAATTGGTCCACATCTAAATAAATGACACAGACTATTAGGTCCAACCTGCTTCAAATGGAAGACATGATGGGTAGTCTAGAAGCCATCTTTGGATGGAAGAATTATTCTCTGAGCCACCATCTTTCAGGAAATATTCTTGGGGTTGATTGGGTTCATGGGGAGATTTTAGGGGCCACTGAAGGTAAGGAGAAATAGCTAAATGACACTGTATATAAGAGAAAGGAGAAAACACCAAATCCCTTAATAGTTCCTTCGACAACTAGCCTGCTACTAATAAAGTGAATTCATGATGATATGGGGGGGATTTCCTCCCCTTGGAAAAAGACAAAAAACCTACCTATAAAGCTACATACACAGGATCCAACTGAGGAGGAACACTCTGGATTCCCAATCATAGAGGACATGTCAGTCCAACATGATGAGAATGAAACCAACAAGGTGGTCTAAGGAGGTTCCAGATCCACTGTGTGATTTCCATTTTTTCTGTCTTAGTTTTCTTTATAGCATGTTATACTTTATTCATGGTACTGTAGGCTATTACAAACAAATGTTATTTTGAGAAATTATCGGGTTTCCCTCTTCAGGGTAGGTGTTTTATGACTTTAGGCATAGCCATTTTGACCCTTTTAAGCACCTGGGTTGGTGGTTACATCCACTCAAGCCTCCATAGACAATCGACTATTATTTATTTATTACTTATATAGTTTAATAGATGATCACAAATTTATAAAAAATATATATATTCAACTATATATCTCTCTGCAAGATGACACCTAACTCATAAAGTATGAGGAAATTAAAACAACCACTAGAGAGAACTTTCAAAGACTATATATAGAATATGGAGAATCCTCTTTGAGCTCACAAATAACCCTTTTATAAAACACACATCATCTCATTATTGAGAATAACAATGCATATTTGGTTAGAAAGATTGAGGCTAAATTAATAGAAAAATTTTGGGACCTTTCGTTGAATAAATATACAAGCCTTGTAATTATTTGTACATACATTTATATAGAGAATTCTTAAGGAGGATATCAAAAAAATGTACACCTACATACAATGAAACCTAAACATGGGAGGAGGAACCAACTCTTCTTTTCTTATGCTTATCTCTAAGGAAGAAAAACCCTCTACCTTCTCTTTTTTTAGGCCAATATCTCTTTGCAACACTTCCTATAAAATAATTACCAAGATCCTCAAAAGAAGATTAAAGAAGATCTTACCCCAGATAATTTCATACACTAGGGTGGATTTATGGAGAATCAACAAAATCTAGACAATATAATAATGGTTTAAGAGGCAATCCACTCAAGCAAGGAGAAAAAAGAAAGAGGTATGATCATTAAATTAGATATGGCCAGTTATTTTAATATATTTAGGCTCTCTTTTTTATTTGAGGTCAAGAAAAAATTTGGTTTTAACAACAATTTCATAAGTCTAGTCAAGGCATGTTTCAGTGGGCCCTAGATCACCCCACTACTTAATTGAATGCCCATAGATTTCTTTAAAGCAAGAATATGATTGTGACAAGGATGCCCCTTCTCTCCCTCAGTGTACATAATAATGGAACAAGGGATAAGCATAAAATTGGAAGTAGAAAGAGAATATGACAGCCTTCTAAGAATCGCTATAGCTAGAGGAGTTAAATATTTGAACCATTCACAAATTGTTGATGACACACTACTCCTGTCGAGAGATTACATTGTCATTAAATATCACTTCAGAAAGGTTTTTGATGTATTTTTAGATTCCTTAGGTGGAGAAATAAATAGAGGACAGAAAAAATTTACAGTTGGAATTCTACGGGGGTGTCATGCAATCAATTTCGTGAACTCTTTTCTTCTCCATGATTGAGCCACTAGGTTTAGTTCCTAGAATCCTTCCCATGTAAAAAGAATGTGGAGTTAATTTCATGGTTTGGTGACTTTCTAAACTCCTCTTGTATTAAATCATCTCTTATAACAACTTTTATGCTATTACCAATAGTACAAGGAATGGCACTGCATCGCTAGACTATATGTTTTTTCATGTCCATTCAACTAGTAAATTAGATTTCTCAGCAAGAACCCTGATTCCACAATTATTATATATGATTTTCCCTATTCCAATACAATTGTATCCAAATGATCTATCTTCATTACAATAGATATTGACACATTGAACATTTATTTTGGTGTCTACTAAGAAAAATGGAATGGTAGTTCTCAAAATCATAAACAAAATTCACATAAGATATAGGAATTGGACGAATGCAATTACTATTACATGCAAGCACATAATTTGAGCAGATCATATTATTTGTCATGGCCAAGAAACAAAACATAAATATTATTTTCCCCATGTGATTTAACAAGGAACAATAGTTGTGCAATGGTTAAGGAATAAATTTGGCAAGAAGGAGGTCATAGGGTTGATTCCGGTGGAGGTCATTTGAACCAATGTTTAACTCAATAAACAATTGCCATGTTTCACCTTGTGATAGGGCCACGTGGTACACAATGTTCCATGTTAGATTCCATGTGTCACAATATGGAAATTACATATCAATATTATACACACCATGTGCCACCATGGGATATCATTTCATGTTCCTAATTAAATAATTTCTAAATAAGACTACTTGCAAATAATGTTTCACCAGCCTACTAGTTCCCTAGGTTGAGACGGAGACATAAATTCTGTAATAAGGGGCTATGGGACCCAAAAATACTTTATTTTACCATATTAACATTTAAATTGGTCACATAAATGATAAATTCTAATAAAATAAGGTTTGGAAGCTTGTGGAGCCTTTAAATGACTAGATTCCCCACACGCTTACCATAATCTTCATCCAAATTAGAACACATGGGTAATATAAAGTTATTGGAGGGTGATGTGGTGTCAAATATCATATAATGATACAATTAATTATAATAGTTAAAGTATAGTAAATCCCATGGAAGAGGAAGAGACTAGAAGACAATGTGTGCCACTTGGAAGAAGATTCGACGCACTCTATGACAACAATTGATGAAAGATTCTATGACAAGTATGACATATTCAGACATAATTTCAGAAATATGACAAATATGACATGACATGGATAAAAATAGTCACCAATAGGTAAAATTTTGGAGTTATAGGCATCCATTCGAATTGGGGAAAGAATTGGAGCATGAAGAGGAATACAAGTGTCGTGAGAGTTACTAAACCAGTAAGATGAGTTGGAGGAATCCCATGGAGGGAAATTCGACCTTAGTGGGACTCATGAATTTAATAAAACTTATTTCATGAGGAATGCAAATATATTTTGATCATTTTTTAATTGGCCTTTGTCATTTTGGATATCTTATGCTTTTCCATTGCATGGTGAGTGTTCACTCTCCCTACTTGTGAACCAATTTCGAGGGAGTTGGATTCATTTACAAGTTGGTTTATGAAGAGGCCATTTATAAATCTGATTGGAGATTAATTAATGAGTTTTAGTTGTATTTTTAAGGTAAATACAATCAAATTCTCAACTATCTCCCTATTCTCTCATTCCTTCTTCTCCATTCCCTCACACTCTCATGTTGATGGTGCACTTGTTAGAGTGGTTCTTGCACTTTTATGAATATATTTAATGCCAAATATTGGTTATATTATCTATTTTTATTTAATATAATATCCATATTATATGTTAGTCTAAATATCATAAATACATGTACGAAAGGATTGCATTCCCCATGCCCTTGAATAACTAGTTTTCATGGATTTGGCTTTAGATTTGTATGAGGGATATTCTATGAGTTTGATGATGTTGTGACAGCCATATATGATTTATTACTCTGTAATTTCATGTACCTATTCTCCATGTATTTAAATCCAAGAAATCCATATTTGAAACTCTTATAATTCCATGCTACTAAATCACTAGCTTTCATGTATTTGAATCCCATATTGAATGACTTGTATAGAAGACTTCTATTAAGGGATTTAACTGATGTGTAAAACTGTTGGGTCAGAAATTTTTATGTTTTATATGGTCTCTATGTGTCACATTCTGATCTGAACCTTTAACTCTAACTTTCATATGTCAAAATCGAGCTAGTTATGCCACTTCCCTGAAAGTGGTCATGAGAATGTTACACTTTATAATCAGTCTAAAGAGATAATATACGTGACTAATTGTAGCTCCTGACATATTATATTCATACCCATACATATTTCTCAAATTTTCAAGGTCCGCACTGCATTTGGAGAGACAAAAGTGCCATCTACTCTTGGGGGTTTTAACATCGGTTTCCTAATGTTTTTCTCCTTCTTTTCCTATGGACAAAAGTAAGTTGCAGGATCAATTACAAAGTGTATGAGAATTAACATTATGAATTTTTATGTACTAATACCCCTCTATATATTTTATACATAATTTGAAGTCATTTGGGTGCATTTGGGATAACCTGGGTTTCACTAGTCTAAAGCCAGAAATTGGCCAAAGTTGTGCAAAATTTGAGTAACATGTAAAAATGAATTTATTATTTGACCATTGAATTTATGAGGTATGGTATTATGTTTTAAAACCCATAGGATCCATCCATAATAATTTTGGAAATGTTCGATAGTTTTTGGAACCAAACCAAGAAGGACTAGTAGACCACTTTTTTCTAGTAAATTTGCACTGTTTCTCCTTAACCCCAAACAATGTTGTAGATGTATAAATTCAGATCCAAAGAATCCATATAATTATTTTGTATGTAATAAGACTCACCATACAATTTCCTTTAAAATTTTGGACCATTTGGTGAAATTTGGAACCCTCTAGAGTCATGACTAGTCAACCTTGAAAATGCCCAAATTGTAATTTTCTCCAAAAGTCCAAGAATTGACATTACATATTACCATGTAAGCATTGTAAATTCCATGTGGAACCCTTGTAGTGGTTCCATGTGGCACCATGTTTTTCCAAACCTATCAATGAAAATATTTTTTGGTTGAAACTTCAGAATGCTCTAACTTCCTCATTCGGACTATGTTTGAGGCGTCGTTCACACCATTAGAATCATATCAATGAGTTCTTCACAACCATGCCATTTTTATAATATTTTATGGGATTAAAATTTTACCTTTTTATATTCTCTCGGTCCAGGCATTAGATCCAATCTAGTGGTGGAAGGGATTACAAAAGTTAAGAGCTAAAAAATATACCTAAATATGTATGTGGGTTTAAATAGAGAACTATGCATTATTGTTTACATTCCTCTTAAAGATTTTATTGACTTCAAATATGTTTAAATACCTTTTTGGATTCATAAAATTTCTATGAAATTCTAACATGCAATCCATCACCACCCCAGTATCAATGAAGGTGGTGACTTAGAATATTAGAGGTCTATTGAATCCTTATGGAAAACTTATGGTTAGAAGAATAAGAACCATGTTTCAGGATTTTGACATTTGTTACTATAATTGTTTGACGAACATGTCCTTCCCCATTATGGGAGTACTATATTGAATGTATTTGGATTACAATAGTATAGAAAGATCCATTTGATAAATAAGGAACATATGGAGGGTTATCTATTCTACTAGATTAACCTAAGACTTGCAATACTTGGCCCCAACCACATTAAATATTTTGATTGCACAAGTGAGATGATCCACAAGGACAAAAACATGTTTGTAAGGGATTTGAAACTCAATTGAGGGTACTGAACACCTCCTCTTTACTAAATAGATTTGGACATATTTTGTTCCTAGGAAGCTAAGATATTTTAATTTTCTTCCTAAGAATTCATTGAGATACATTTGGTTGAATACAAACAATTTCATTCCAAGACATGAGAATTGTATAACTAGGTTTGTGATCCTTATCTTTCCATTTTTGAATACTTATGTTTCAAATTGGAGTGTTGACCTTTTCCAACTTCTAGTTTTCATCTTGTTAAACTAATATGACAACATTTAAACCTATCCAATATTTATATATCCAATAACGTTGACGAGTGTGTAGTATTTGGTAGTGATAAGATAACAATATCCCAAAATAATATTGGCTTATAAGAAAGGGTGTCTATCTATTAAACTTCCTAAACAAGAAAAGGAGTCCTAGGTCACTCTCAAGGATTGAAGTATACTAAATGATCACAACAAATTAAGAAGGGATGACTAATTACAACATCGATTTACATGGTCCAACTCTTGGAAAGAAATTTTTCTCACTATGCTTAAATGTTTGGATCATGTTATGCTTTATGAGTATAACAATTTATTTTTTACTATTTGAGGTCTTGTTCAATGCATGTTTTGATTAAATGAACCCTCTTAAAACATAAGTTGATTAGTTTCTCCATTTGTCGGGGAGTTTCTACAATGCATACTCTAAGAACACATTACATTGTAAATATTTCTCATTTGGAAATCCGAATTTTCCTCAATTATATCAAAAATATCTAGGATAGTTTTCAAAGGAAAAGAAATAGGAATGGATGGATTATGCGGTGGGAAGATGTCATTGCTCAAACTACATTTTTTCTCAGGGTTGGATATGGGATGAAAATAACAATAATTAGAAGGAAAAGTAATAGATCATCAAGGGAGGAGTTATAGATGCTGGCCAAGAACTTTAGAACAACCCCTTAATTGAAGATTTGTAGGCTACGATGGCCATACTTAGACATCAATTAAATTTGTTTTCAATATTTTTAATGAATATGGAGCTTAGTTATAATACATAATTAATTGGATGAAAATGGGGAATAGACCCTAGAGATTTCTTTGATCCATTGGTCACAAAATAATCCATGGAAGAGATATTTTCCATGCATCAAAACTTCAAAAGAAAGGATTACCTAACACATATATATTGAGAAATGGTTTTTTCTCACTATAGAATGTTCTTTTAATACCAAGGTTCTATTAAGGGAAGTAAGGAAACCTAAAATCCTATGTTAGCATGCTTCTACAAAATATTATTGATGCATATCCAAGATTGTGTGACAAATATTTGACTTTGTATGAGTTTCTTAATGCTCATGGTCCATGTGTGGGGCCTCAAGCCACCATAATTTGTCATGTGAGAGGGATATGATGCTCATTTAAAGATTTTGTATGCTAAATTTGATTCTCATTTCCCGTTCAGTGGTACAATGCTAAAATACAAATCCTTACACTAATATTTCCTCTATGTCTCATGGAAAATGTGTACTGCCTTCACTATCACATAAGATCTACATAGGAAATTTTGACTTGCAAGAGGAATATGGTGGCCATATAAAGATTTGTAACACTAAGGAAGAATATTATGGACCAATATTTAAATTTAGGGTCTAATTATTTATCAATTCCATATAGGGATCATGGTCCATGCATGGTCTTTTAGTCCACCATGTATAGCTCCTGTAATGAATATTTAGCATACATGTGATAATAATCATCATTTTTAGGATTAACAAACTAGGTATGGTTCTAAAGGCCCATTCCTTGGTATAGTTTCATATATAAAATATGCCACTAAACATTTCCTAAGGAGTTCATGGTCCATGTATGGGGCCCCAAACTAACATACATCCCCTCCATAAGGAATTTTTTCTTTTGCGTGTGATGTTGTTAAAATTTTGAGGTTTAAACTATAAAGTATACCTCAAAATGGCCATGAACATATCCAAATTACATGCAAAATATTCCCTATGGGGGGCTTATGGTGGTAATTTGGGGCCCCACATATGGACCATGAGATTGAGGGGCAATGCTATAGCCTAAGAGCATAGATTTGGCTATATTTTAATTTGTGTGTCAAGAACCATCCCATATGCATTGATATTAGCCATAAGACTTGTAGAAGGGTATTTGTAGGTGTGTATGTTGGTTTCTTTCCTCCATTAGTGACTCTCCCCTAGGTTTATGAGTTAGCCAAAAAAGTTGAGGAATTAGGTTGTGGTGACATTGAACCTGATTCCTCCTCATGGAAGTGACATTTTCTATAGGAAACTAAAATTAAAAAGCATATTTCAGGGCACCCTTGTCAATATTTTTGAGGAATGGGTCTTCAATTGGGTTAAGTATAACTATTTGAAACTTTGTTCCCCAAATTCCATGGCCTTTGTTGTACCTTAGGGTGTTCTTCATGTTCATTTTAAGATGTGATCTCTCAATTACTTTAGTCAGTGGTCATATCTCTAGATTATCTTCACCCTTTCAACTACTCCATAGATGTGTTAAGGTACTTGTTTCCACACAAACATACACCCTAGGCTGAAAAACCCATAAGGTACAAGCTTGGGTAAATGGTAGAAGCCTAATCATTATCACCACAACTAGGAGAAATGCTAATTATGATGGCCCTTGGTGTAGGGATAGGGATTTATGATAGTTTTTCAACATTTAAGCTAGCATTATGTTAGGATCTTTTCACTGAGAGAATAACAAGCATAGCAATAACATAAGCACATCACAAGAGACAAGAGAC
>LPNX010599845.1:591432-635217 GCA_001517045.1 Pseudotsuga menziesii
CGATCCTACACCTTAATTAGTGTATAATAATTCAAGTGCCCCTAAACTGTGGGGACTTACCCAATGACTTGATATGAATTGTTTACATTATAATCCTCCCGATCGGAACATCGGGGCATGACCACATGACTCAAATACATAATAGAAACATCCCGGAATAAACATCGGGTTACAATAATATAAAATACATAGAAGAATACATTCCGAAGTTACATATACATCAACAATTTATACCCTAGTATATGACATTCATATGGAGCTAACACCTTCTATGCTATTGGAGCCTTAATATTATGGGATTTAAATCTAGGGTATGATCTTGGAGAAATGAGATTGATGAGCATTGAGCTAGGTGTGGTTCCCTAGTCAAAACACAAATTGGTTATTTTATATTTGATGTTCCATGATGGTATTGATGTTACTCCTGGTGCAAGAGTTGAAGACATTGGGTTTGAGGAGTCACACCTTGTGATGGACATGGAGGATTAGAACCTAGCACTAGAGTTGTCTTACCATGTCCTTTTGTAACAAAATGTGACTAGGGTTTGGAAACTCTAAGAAAATAGGAAACCTTGTTAATGTGCATAAATCAACTTTGCGACAGTACTTCTTGATCTATTTGACAATAATCTTATTACCCGTTTTGTCTAATAAACATATATGTGATTGTTATAGTTTTGCAGATTCACCTCCTTATTTTTTTGAAAGCACAATACACCCAATTAAATGTCATTGATCTATGATAAAAAAATATGTTTTAACCTTTTTTAAATCAAGTTTTATATTTTATTCGAATAATTATGTATCAAATGGCATTTTATTATTAGTATTAGTATTTTGGTATTTCACACCTTTAATGGCATCTTAATGAGTTCTAACACTTTCATAAAAAAATGACCACACCTTCAATGTTCCACCACCACATAGACCTTAAAAATGGAATATTCATCATGTCAATGAGATATGATCTTATAATGGGGATGTTTCTCGGTGTCCAAGCTAGGGTTGATACAAAAATACAAGTTATTGTCCCATAATATTTGTCGTTGGATCTCATGGTCCATACAAGGGACCAAGGAGCACCATACAACTTCTACAAAGGGAATATTTGTATGAGTGAGATGTGGTATTTATTTTAATTTTTAGCACACCATATATGATATTTAGGATCATAAAATGTTTTAGGGTTGAAATTCAAGGTCTTCAGCCATAATTTTTTTTTAGAGATCAAGGATCATGCATGGGGTCACAACAACCACATAAGAAATTAGTAGTAAATATAATCCCATGAGTGCATTATGGTGGTGATTTTGAGGTTTTCCACATTACAAGTTAGTTCCAGTTCCTAAGACATGGTTTGGTGCCAATATATAGGTTTTTTGGCTATAACATTTGTCCTTGAGGCTCATGGGTGATGTGTGGGGCCTCAAGCCACCATATTTTTGCATGTGTGAGGGATATAGTGCTCATTTAAATATTTGGGATTCTAAGTTTGGTTCTCATTTCCCATTCAATGGTACAATGCAAAAGACAAATCCTTACACCAATATTTTCCTCTATGGATCATGGGAAATGCGTAGGGCCTTAGTTATCACATAAGCCCTTCAAAGGAAAAGTTTAACTTGCAAGAGGAATATAGTGGCCATATCAAGATTCGTAGCACTAAGGATGGTTTTTATGAACCAATATTTAAATTAAGGGTCTAAGTCTTTACCAATTACATATAGGTCTCATGATCCATGCACAATCTTGTAGGACACCACATACAACTTTTGTAAGGAATATTTAGCATGAATGTAATATATGGTCATCATTTTGAGGATTAGAAAACTAAGGATGGTTCTAAAGGCCCATTCCTTGGTATAGGTCCACATATAAAATCTCACATTACACATTTTCATAAGGACCTCATGGTTCATTTATGGGACTCCAAACTAATATACATTCCCTCCATAAGGAATTTCAGATTTTAAGTGTGATATTGTTAGTATTTTGAGGTTAAAATACCAAGGATGGTTCTCGATACATGTCCCATAGTTTTATGCGAAAATCAATGGTATTAGACCATAAAATTGGTTTTGGGGCTATCTATCAGTCCATAGGCCACTACTGGGGATAAATCTTTGTTGAGGTGGTGTCTTTGCATGTTAAATTGCCACATTTAGAGTGTGCAAGCAATTTATGAGAATTATAGAGTATGGTGCTTAGTGAAAAGGTCATGGATCCCAATGATTGTTTTCGTTGATGATTAGTTCTAATAATACACTTCATTCTTGGTTCAATTGGAGGTGTGTGGAGATATGAAATCAGTGATCATAGCGATATATGCACTAATTTTACGTTATTTGTGGACATGAATTCCTTTTACATAAATAAAATATAGTATCGCACAAAAATTCTAATTACAATAATTCTAATGTCCTCATGAATTTGGAATGATTACAAATCCTTTGATTAGACTATTATTTCCTCAAAGCTTTAAGTTGGGATTGCACCTTCAGAGGCAATTGCTAATATTTTTTTTTTCCTTATCCTTTAAATATATATATTTAGGGGCATTAACCCAAATAGATGGAATCTCTTTTTTTCTTAGGTTATTCACTACTTATTTGACTTAATTTGCATGACATTCTATTTTATGAAAGTGATCAAAATTAACATTTAATTTTTGCAATTTTTTTACTATCCCCTTCAACGCTTGGTAGATAAAAAGTTATGATGGATATTTGTTGTCTCATCTTATCACGTATAACCCATGTGGTCTATGTAAAGTTCCTCTTTACACTAATTTTACAAATTGATGGTGGAAATTATATGCATGTAAGGGTTGTTCTAGAGTATAATGAATTTATTGTGTGTGGTATGTTTAGAGTTGCACATGGATTTTATTTAGGCTCAACAAATGTAGTTAGTAAAGGTGTATATTTAAGATGCAATATTTTACTAACTTGACAAGATTTTTCCGTCTTCATTCCCTAGTTAATATCTTACTCTTGGCACCCTCGTAGACTATATTTTTAAGGTATAACAATCCGCAGATAATTCTAAACTCCTAGGACATGGTAGAAGGAAAATTGTTCATCTCTTAGGACATACGGATTCTCTATGAAATTGATGGGGAAATATGGAACCCAAGGGAAACCTGTAATACCTACATTTTTTTGTCTTCATGGGTGGTTTAAAACCCATATTGAAAATTAGTTTTACGAGGGGTCTTTCAACCCCCCTTCCTCCCCAAAGGCATGACAATTGGACTTTTTTGGGGGTGACTTTAAAACAACCGCACCCAAAATTCTAATTCTTGTGACTTTTAAGGGGATTTAAAAAAAACACCTTCAAAGGACCTTAAGGGGGGGGGGGGGGGGTTCTTTCAACCCCGCCCCAAAAAAAAACATGAAAATTGGACTTTTGACTACAAATTTATAACCAACACTCTGACAAGTCCAAATTCTCATGACTTTTAATATTTTTTTTAAAACCACCCTAGAAAATACCTTTAGGGGGGTGGGGGTCTTTTAACCTCCTCTCCCCCCCCCAAAAAAAAAAAAAAATCATGGAAATTGGACGTTTTAGGACTAATCTATAACAACCACCCACAAAAGTCCAAATTCTCATGACTTTTAAGGGTTTTTTTTTAAACACCTTAAAAAGGACTTCGAGTTAGGCCCCCCTAAAAAGGGGGGTTCGAATCAGGCCCCCCCCCAAAAAACGTCATGACAGTTGGACTTTTGAGGGTGGATTTATCACAAATTCCCATAACTTCTGGGGGTGGATTTAAAAAAACCGCCCCCAAAACACCAATTATAATTCCATTTGAGAGTGTCTTTCAAACAACCGCCCCCAAAATCCCAATTATAATTCCATTTGAGGGTGTCTTTTAAACAACCGCCCCCAAAAGTCCAATTATTATGAATTTTGGGGGTGGCTTTAAAATAATATCCCCAGTAATTCATTTATCCTGACTTCCTGGGGGGGGGTTTAAAATACACTTAGAAAATAACCTTTAAGGGATCCTTTCTAACCCCCCCTTCCCCCTGCCAAAAAAAGTCCTGAGAGTTGAAATGTTTTTGGGGAGGGGTTTAAGAACCACCCCCAAAGGCCTAATTTTTTTTTTGCCGGAGGGGGGGGTAGAAAAACCACCGAAAGGTAAAAACCACCCCTAAAATGGTAATTTTTTGTAGTGTTTACACCATCTAACTTAGTATTAGGTTTTATCACTTGTATTCCTTTATTTTAGTGGCATATCCAAGAAAGATTCCTTCACCAAATATGGAATCAAATTTTCCTAGGTTCTCATCATATCTCTTGATATAGCACTTGTTTCCAAATATTTGGAAATTCTTAACTATAGATGACCTCCATTTCCAAAGTTCATAGGGGGTCATGCTACTGCTAGGTTTGATCTGTCCTATGTTTAAAATATGAATGTGAGTGTGAATATCATGAGTCCATAAAATGTCAAATAATTTATAATCATTTAACATTGTTATGGCCATCTCCTGTACTATTCTTATTTTCTTTCTGATACCCCATTCAGTTTTGGGGTATTGGTGGCTTAAAACTATCTTTTAATTCCATGTTTTTAGTAGAAATATCTGAAATAATTTGAGATGTATTTACCTCCGTTGTCTAGTCTTATACATTTAATATTCATATCGATCTCGCTTTCAACTACTTCTTTAAATATTTTGAAACGTTCAAATGTTTTTTATTTTTTCATAAGAAAGAAGACTCCTGTCATTCTAGCATGATCATCTATGAAGAGAAGAAAGTATGATTCACCAATTTGAACTTTGGTTCTCATGGGCCCATAGAGATTAGTATGAACTCATTTCAATTGCTTTGACATGGAATATTCCTTTGTTTTAAAACACACTCTTGTTTTCTTACCATGTAGGCAATGCTTACAAATAAAATTTAAGGGTCTTGTGATCTTTTGAATCTCTCAAAAATTGTTCTTTTCTGATTTTGATTAGGTTCTCAAAATTGATATATCCCATCCGCCTATGTTATAGCCATCATTCATTTGTTTTCCCCATGAAACATATTTCTTCCTTTTCATCTAAAATGCAAACATTGTTTGATGTTCTGGGTGTCATTTCCACTAATATGCCTAAATCCATGTTTTTTTTATTTTTCATTTGTTTGCATCAAAGGTTAGATTATGTCCTTGATCATACATTTGAATCACTCCAATAATACTGTGTTTCATGTTCTCAACTAGTAAGAAATTCTCTACTTCAGTTTTCTTGTTTCTAAGACTTACTATGCCCTTTCCAAGAATTTTGGAAGATCCATTGTCTCTGAAATAGCATTACCTCCTTTTTATTCTCTTAATTTGAAGAAATTTTATTTATTTCATGTCATTTGTTTGGATAATCCATTGTCAATATACCATTGCCCTATTTTATTCCTCGAATGTAAGGCCAAGTTGTGCATCCTTCTTAATTCTGTTGAGGCTTGGAAAATCGTAGGTAACAATAGTTAGGGATTCTCCTCAGTAAAAATTCCCAACTAGCTCATTACTGTTTGGTATGGGGAATCCATCCAGTTTATGGTCCGGCTATCGTAGGTCAAGTAACAAAAATAAAGGGTTTTATCGGTTATGGCCCGGTCCATCGTGTATGTTTTAGTTTTTTGAATTTAAGTATGAGATGCAAGTTCCTATCTAATAATGCATATTGATATAGAATACGAGGAGCGGTCATAATGTGATGTGCAGGTTCTTATCTTAACTCTCTTGCATCTAAACCACACATAACAAGAAAAAACTAAAACTAACTATCTAACCTATCCCTAGGGAGCAAGATTATTATTCATCAATGAGTAATGTATTTTGTGCATGCATTAAGAAAAATCACAGATAGCTATTACTTATTTCAAAATACATGAACATTTATAGATATATGAACAACCAGATAGCTAATTGTTTATGAACAACCAGATAGCTAATTGTTTATGAACAACATTCATTACTCACAGTGGAAATTTCATAAAATAAACTAGAGCGCATTCATAACAATAACATAGGTTCAAAGAGTTAGAATGATCTCACAATTAATGGATAACAGCTGAAAATGAAATAGTTCACATT
Source organism: Pseudotsuga menziesii (assembly GCA_001517045.1). Lineage (NCBI taxonomy): Eukaryota > Viridiplantae > Streptophyta > Pinopsida > Pinales > Pinaceae > Pseudotsuga > Pseudotsuga menziesii. The sequence goes on from LPNX010599845.1 coordinate 597,527, forward strand.
CAACAAATCCATTGCACAGCATTTGAAACCTTCCACAAAGCTTTCTCCAATAGGAAACTTGTAATTTCTTTATGCAAAAGGAAATAGTTCTTCTTACATCATACTCTCACAAATCTATCTAGGAAAAAGTCCTTCTCTACATATTACTCTCCTATACTTATACAAAATAGCAAAACCTTTGGGTTGCCACCCCCTAGGTGACCTTTGTACTCCCCCAACCATTTAACTCACAATTTTCTCCTTTTGTGAGTGCTCATGATTCATACAATGCGTTACATTTCATATGAATACTTATGAGTACTTCATAAAAGAGACCAACTTAGTAACTGATGAACCTTTTCCAAGCCTGGGCCTTTGCTGCTATCGATTCTGCTTTGTCTTTTATATATGTCTTCTTTGAAGTAGCAGTCATCAAACTGGGTCTGGAAATTTCTCTATGTCTGTCTGCAATTAAAACGAAAAGCTCATCATTAATTCGGATTACATCTAAGATCATCTAAATTTCAATAAAAAATGAAACTCGGTGTTGCATTTTCATCGCAAAAACCTTAACTTGAACAAAAAAATTTCATCGCCCATGAAATATGATAAAATCTCATAAAAAAGGTGGGACATCCTTATCGGCAAGAAAAGCTAAGCATCGGGCTAACAAACTCCTCACCGGTGGGCGGAAGCATTATAGCATCGGATGATAAAAACACTAAGCTGCCGCAACGGCAGGAGCCAAACAACCTAAGGGTTCCACGAAAAAGTAAACGTCGACGAAATAAACTCTAAAAAACTATAGCATTGGAGCTCAGAATCACTACAGCATCGGATGACTATTTCAAAGAGGAGCCGTAACAGTGGAAATCACATGGACTAAGGGTTCTGTAGCAATAGGAAACATTGGTGAAAAATCAGAACAAACCATCGGTGAATGGAAAAATCGGAGGACCGTAAATCGGCGAATCAAAGGACTAGGCTTCCAATCAAATCTCAAACACAATCCCGATAGAGAAAGAAAGCAAATCATTTAAAACAAAAACCCATGGAATTGGAAAATACATGGGATTTCTTTGGGGTGCTTGCAATCTGCCATTCGAAACAGCGACAACGCACAGGACTAAAGCTCCGATAGTGATAAAATAGAAAACGCTGATAGTCAAAATTTTTGAAGAAATAAACAAAGGAGATAAAAACATCGGCGAAAAACATGACTTTCCATCGGGACATTCATAATTTAGCCTCTCCAATGGCGACTGCGTAGAGAACTATGGCCCCGATTTACTATTCAACTGACCTCCAAAAAACCAAATAAAAAAATTTAAGTTCTAAAAGACCTTCGGCTGGGCAGCAATAAAAAGTTTGTGTCACTTTCGAAATAGCGGCGACAAAGAGAACTAAAGTTTTGATTCAAACATAAATATACTTCCGATAGAAATGAAGGAAATCATTCAGATCAAAAGGACGTCATTTTCAAATCAACTTTAAACCCCACAGTCCAAAGCATTGGCAGACAAAAGTAGTTTTCTGAAAAGCATGAAAATAGTTGACCTCACTTCAACTTCAAACAATCCAAATTTGTAGCAAAGGGAAAACAAAAATAGAGTTTAGTAATCCAAACAGTCCCAGGAAAAATGAAATTAAAAGGAGGGTCCAAAATTTTAAAAAATTTGGGAAAAAGTTGCAGCTGCAACAATTGGCGACTAGCTGGTGAACCCAGATCTCTAGAAATTTTCTTCTTTGAGCAGCAGACTGTTTTGATAATAAATACTAGCATGCTGAATTCTTCTAGATGTCTGGATTTCCCAAATGGCACATATGTACTTTGATCATTGATGATAGCCCAATTTAGGAATGATGGGAACCAAGATTTAAAAGTAACTCTTTTGAGGCCAGGAATATGAATTTCATTTTTTACCTCTATCTTTGGGTAGTTTCCAGCTCGAAAACCACAGGATTGTAACATATGGTAAGAAAAAATATTCATTTGTTCCTCATTCGCATGCCATTTTGCACTTTTTGTGCTTTGGGAGTTTTGTCCTTTTTGAGTCCTCTTGCATGCCTTTCTTTCTGAATTTTTATTCAGGCTCCTCTATCCATAGTGTCCTTTTGTGTGAGAGATGTATTTAATTTTCAACTCACGGACGAAGAAGAACTTTGGAAATTTCATACGCATTTGGCTTAGTACTTTGTTTTGATACATATTGCTTTCTCAAGAGATTCTTGACTCTTATTTTCCTTTTGGCTTTCAATTCTTGGCATGGAATCATTTATATATAATATACTGTTTACCTTGCTTCCTTTCCATGGGTATTTTGGTGTCACCCCCTAAGACATTTTTAAATGTAAGATGGATGGAGCCTCGAAATAGTATTCCAGACCTTTTGATCATGAGCTATTTTACAAGGATTAAGTAGGACTTCAATGTGTTCATAGCCATTTAGGAAAACTGCTGAACTAGAAGAAATTCTTTCAGATAAATCAATAGTACACAGTCTTATAACCAAGGATTTTGGTCAATCCAGAATTCTGATGCTCTCCATGCAACAAAAAATTTGTTTCTTTTATTTAAATCCATGAAAATATAAAGAACAACAGAAATAAGGTAAATAAAAAATAAACAACTAAAACAGTTTATTTATGCACAAAACAAAAACAAAAATTAGGAAAAATAAGGTTTGAGAACTAAACCATTAACTGGTAAGTTCTCTTCCCACCCCTGTAAATCTTGCAATTTGTAGGTTGAGGGGCCAAGTTTTGCAGCAATCTTAAAAGGGCCTACCCATAACTATTGAAAATTCATGTGCTTCCCCTTTTCATCATGCAGGTGATCCCACTTAAGAACCAGGTCTCCCACTTCAAACTCCTTTTTTCCAGCTTTATGTTTATCAAACCACCGCTTCACTACTTCCTGTTGATGCTTAAAACGTTCTTTGGCCCTCAACCTAGACTCTTCCTCCTTCAAAAGATTATAGATTCTAATTTGTAGGATTTCATTATTTGTGCCTCTAGACTCTTGAGCTATTATGGAAGATGGTAGCATAATTTTAGGAGGAAGTATAGCCTATTTTCCATAAGCAAGGGTATACAGTGGACGCCTAAGGAATTCTTGGGTGTGACCCTATCAGCCCAAAGAGAGTTCGATAATGCTAAATGTCAACTTCTCTGGTTTTCTATGACAGTATTTTTTAAGATCCTAATAAGATTCTTGTTTGTAGATTCTGCCAAACCATTTCCTTGTGGGTAATAGTTCGCAGAATAATGCAACTTAATTCCTCTTTCATGAGCAAATGCAATTAATATAATAGAAGAAAAAGAAGTAGCAATATCAAAAACTAGGGAAATTGGAACCCCAAACCTGGTCATAATATGATCTTGCAAGAAATCCATGACCGCATCTTCATTCACTTTACGTAACGGAATTGCCTCGACCCATTTAGTGAAGTAGTTAGTTGCCGTCAAAATGTATTTCTGTTGCAAGGAAGAATTTGGTTTTATCTCTCCAATGATATTAATTCCCCATTGCTCAAATGGTTCTGTTATCATCACCGGCGTCAATGGTGTTGCTACTTTGGTTTGTCTTCCCCCACACCTCTGGCAGATATCACACTTTCTAACATGGGCATGTGCATCCTTGAATAGAGTGGGCCAATAATATCCAACTCTGAGAATCTTGTGGGCTGTCATATCTCCGAAACAATTACCTCCAATAGGCCCATCATCTAACTTTGTTATGACCTTCTTTGCATCTTCTTTCTCTAAACATCTGAGAAGGACTCCATCATAATTCTTCCTAAATAAAATTCCATCAATGATCTGATATGTAGTTGATTTAAGGTGCAACACTCTTCGTTGCTTAGAATTCCATTGTTCTGGCAACAATCCTTCTTGAAGGTAATGAACAAGGTCTTGGTACTAGGAATCTGGAGCTGTGAAAAGAGAACATACATCCATCATATGTAACTCAACTTCATTTTCCCAATTGTTTTCTTCATTGTTGTTACCTTCAGCCATTATTTATCACAATCTTTGCACTTTAACTATGGATGCTGGTTTGAATTCAAGGTCATATTCTTGTAAAGCTGTTACCCAGTTGCCTCTTCTTTCTCCTAATTCTTTTTGTACAAAAAGAGACCTTATAGCTGGGTGGGGAACTATTACCTTCATCAGGTTCTTAAGTATGTACGGCCTAAATTGTTTTACCGCTTTGAAGAGTGCATAAGCTTGTTTATCCACAGCTGGGTAATTCAATTCAGCCCCCTGTAGAACAGTGCTCATAAATGATATGGGGTACTAATCTCCCCCATCTTCCTTCTGAGTAAGCACCACTACCAATGAATCGTCAGATGCGAAAGTGTACAAAATAAAATCTTTCTCAAAATTTGGACTTTTGAGAGAGGGTGCATGAGCAATAGATGTCTTTATTTTACTGAATGCATTCTTCTCTACATCAGTCCACTTGAATTGTACACTTTGTTTCACCATATGCTGCAAAGGTTTAACAATTTGAGCGAAATATGGCACAAACCTTCACACAAAATTTATTGTCCCCATGAATGATTGCATACCTTTTTTGTTATGGTGTAAAGGGATCTTTTCGATAGATTTGATCATTTCTGGGTCTATGGAGATCCCCTTTTTAGAAACCATGTGACCCAAAATCTTTCCTTCTATAACCGCAAAAACACATTTCTTTGGATTCAGTGAGATGCCATATTTTTGACAATGCTCGAAAATTTGTTTTAGATGGAATGTGTGTTCTTCTCTCTTCTTTGAAAATATCTTTACATCATCGAGATATACTACAACACTATGGCCAATTAGACCATGGAAATCTATATCCATGGCCCTCTGGAAATTATCTCCAGCATTAATGAGTCCAAAGGGCATTCTTCTGTAAGCAAAAGTTCCCCACTTTGTTCTGAATGTAGTTTTAAGTCTGTCTTCTTTAGCTACTAACACTTGATTGTAGCCAGAGAATCCATCTAATAACGAAAATGACTCAAAACCCGAAACCATCTGTAATATTTGTTCCATGGGTGGGACTGGATAGTTGTCTTTGTCCGAAGCACGATTTAGGTTTCTGAAATCCACACATAGCTTGATTTCTCCAGATTTCTTCCTTACTGGCACTAGATTCAAAACCCATTTTGAGTGTTTGAATTTGAATATAATTTTGGCATCCAATAATTTTTTCACTTCACTCTGAATTAAAGGCTCCAGTTTTGGATGCATCTTCCTCAAAGGTTGTTCATAAGGCTTGACTCCAGATCTAATAGAAATGACATGTTGTATAATCTTGGTGTCATATGTTTTAAGCTCTTCATATGTCTAGAAAAATACATCTTGGTACTATTTGAACAAACTGATGAACTTATTTCTTTCCCCCGGGGAGCAACACTTTCCCAAATTCACATATTTGGGCTAAACTTCAGTTCCTAAATTTATCAGCTCTAATTGCAAAGACGAGCTATGAGTATTGGCATTTGATGGTCTTCTGAACTTGTTGTCTAAATCAAAAATCCGCTCTAATGTCCTAACCCCTTCAGGAATAAAGTTGTCGAGTTTTAATTCAGCTTGGTGTTCTTCATCATCGATAATTTCCCCTTTGAAAGTCTCATCATTCGTCAAACATTCGAGAATTTTCCTATCATCATCAAAAACTCATAGGTTAGTAATCATGTCTGGAACCGAAGGCTTGAAAAGTAATTCAATAGAACATTTGTTATTTGAAGGTACAAGACTTGTAGCTGAGGTAGCCAACAAGTGAGCTGCTGCATTCTTAAGTCTAGGAATGGATACAATATTAAATACATAAAAAAAATTCAACAAATCCCACACTTCATTCTGATAAGCTTTTAAATGGGGTGAGATGCGATGTATCTATTTTCAAATTTGCTTTACAATTATTTCAGAATCCCTATACACTTTCAGATTTTATACTTTTAATTCAATTTCTTTTCTTAGTCCCTGAACTATTGCTTCATATTTGGCTATGTTATTGATACATTCAAACTCTAGTCTACATGAAAGAAAATGTTTATTTTTCTTTGGATCAATCAGGATACAGCCAGCTCCCGATCCTTTCAAAAATTTAGATCCATAAAAAAAGTGTCCAAAAACTATATACTTCTATTGTACTTGAATCAACAACTACATCTGAAACTAAGTCTACTATTTTACAGTCAAATTCATCAGCCTGTGAAAATTGAAGGAGATCGGGCTATGTGTCTGGTGTATCACTGGATTCTTCTACTTGGTAATTTCCCAGTTCAAGTTCAATAAAGTAATTTCCCAACACAGAATTCACTGGTTCATTCTTACCCTCCAACTGAGTAACATTGTGCTTCATATGGGGCTCTCTTAATACTTTTATTTGGTTGGGACTTCCCTTATAAGTCAACCACAGATGTGACCAATCTGATGCAAAATATCCATTTATCTTTGCTGACCAATCCCAACTCAAAACAATTCCATAAGCCTTAGGTATGTATGCTACTACAATATCGATGAATTGACATACCTTTTCATTCGAAGATAGTCGAATCAAAACGTCCTCCATTTCCCCAATTACCTTCACAACTGTTCTGTCTAACTGAATGACCTACCAAGTAGATGGTTTAGGTTGTCCATTTATCTTCTTACAGACTGAAAGTGGCATAAAATTGACTGATTCCCCTGAGTCTACTAAACAATAGTGCACATTATGGTTTAAAATCTCAAGGGTCAGGAGGAATGGTGGGGTTTTAAAGCTAGTCTTACCTCCCACACTTGCTTCAAAAATCTCTTCTACAGGTTGGTTGTTAGTGGGAAGTTCCTCCTCTGATACTTCAAGTGTCTTTAACAACTCATACCCCATATTAGGTCCTTTGATATTTTCCTTGATATTATCAACTTTGTCTTCAATAGGTCTAACAGGCATGTTGACTTGTTTTGGATCTTGACTACTAATAGTAAGTTTAGGTATTTTATCATCTGTGTTGTTCTTCTATATTTTGTTTACCTTCTCTTGAAGTCTCTTAATTTTTGGGATTACTGATCTGTCTTTATTTAACAAACCTTGACTTCTTGTTGTTATATTTGTTTCTGATATTTCTTCTTGTTTCAGTGAATTTTCGTCTTCTGTACCAAAAAGTGAGACACAATCCCATAAAACCATAGCATCATCCTCTTGTTTTTATGTGAATTTATTTCCCTTTTCCTCCTCATCATCAGCTTCTATTAGTTTAGAGTCCAATAGCTGATTCATTACTAATGTCATCGAATTGATCCATTGAGGGAAAAAATTTTCAGAATGAGGCTGCTAATGAAAGGTGCAAAAATTATCCATACCCACCTCAATTAAATTCATTGATGCAGGACTATGTGGAGGAGGTTTAGATTGATTTTTGTCTTCTCTCTTTTTATAGTAAGGCTTAAAATCTTTATGGGCCTCCTTTTCTTTTCCCAGATCTATTATTTTGTTAGACAATTTCTACATCATTTTCAACATTCCTTCAAAGTCATGTGACTTCTCCTCCTTAGGCTTAGACAGTAATAAGGCTTTCTTACCAAAAGTTTTTTTCTGTCGACTTCTTAGGATAATCTTCTATGCTCTCTCTTTCAGCTTCTACTCTCTCGGCTTCTTCATAAGTTTCTGACAACGTAGGTTTGACTTGCATCTTGGAAAACATGGCCAAGTCAGGCCCTAAAGCTGAAGTATAGTATTCAATCAAAACCTTATCAGATGGTTTATCAGATGTAGACAAATTCTTAAGATAAGAAGCAAACCTTTGGGCGAAGCTATACACTTTTTATTTTCTTTCTTTCTTTAAAGCGCACAACCCTTTCATTAGAGCTGCATGAGTTTTTTGGACTGCATACTTACTTTTAAATATTCTTTCAAATGTATCCCAGTCTATAATTGAGTTTGCAGGCAAAATACCATGAGGCTGCTGCTCCTTTTAGGGTATGTGGAAACAATCTGCAAACTACATCTTCATGTTCTCCAGCTCTTAGTTCTTCTACAACCAAGTAAAAGATTCGCAAATGATCATCTACTAAAATATTTTCACTTGGGTCTAACTTGGGCAGCATTTTCTCAAAATCCTCAAGTAAGTCATGTAAAGGGGTGCCAGGTTTAAAGGTGACCTAGCCCTCCAAGCAGATGGTGGATTCGGTGGGTTGGGTGGCTGATTTGCATTCACATTTTCCATGAGTCTGGGTGGAGAATGAGGTGGTGAGCGAATAAGGGTATGAACAGGTGAAAAACAAGGTGTATCTGGGCCCACTTAATTCAAAGTTTGAAAAACTTCCTATAAGGTTGTTTCTACCAGTTCTTCAAAATCTCCAACCAACACTACGTCTTCCAATATAGGTCGGTCTTTCTTCTTATACTCTCTTCTGGGAAAGACAGGAATAATTAGTAATCCTCCAATCTTCTTCACATATGTCCTAGTATGTCTTCTTAGATCATTAACTACTTTGTTATCGACAGAATACAGATGCTCTTTACCCTTCTCTTTAGGAATTGGATTGGGAAACAGACTGCTTTCAGAACTAACACCGGTGGAATAATCTCGAGAAAACAAGTTTCCTCAGCTAGCCATGCACTAGCGGCCCTCCTTCTAGCGCAAAAAACTATTGAGGCCTGGAAAATCGCAGGTAACAACAATTAGGGATTGTCCCCAGTAAACATTACCAACTAGCCCATTACTGTTTGGTATGGGAAATCCATCCAGTTTACGGTCCGGCTACCATAGGTCAAGGAACAAAAATAAAGGGTTTTACCAGTTACGGCCTAGTCCACCGTGTATGTTTTAGTTTTTTGAATTTAAGTATGAGATGCAAGTGCCTATCTAAGAATGCGGATTGATAGAGAATATGAGGAGCAGTCACAATGTGATGCACAGGTTCTTACCTCTCCTCTTAACTCTCTTGCATCTAAACCACACACAGCAAGAAAAAACTAAAACTAACTATCTAACCTATCCCTAGGGAGCAAGATTATTATTCATCAATGAGTAATGTATTTTGTGCATGCATTAAGAAAAATCACAGATAGTTGTTACTTATTTCAAAACACATGAACATTTATAGATATATTAACAACCAGATAGATAATTGTTTATGAACAACATTCATTACTCACAGTGGAAATTTCATAAAATAAACTAGAGTGCATTCATAACAACAACATATGTTCAAAGAGTTAGAACGATCTCACAGTTAATGGATAACAACTGAAAATGAAATAGTTCACATTCAACAAATCCATTGCATAGCATTTGAAACCTTCCACAAAGCTTTCTCCAACAGGAAACTTGTAATTTCTTTATGCAAAAGGAAATAGTTCTTCTTACATCATACTCTCACAAATCTATCTGGGAAAAATTCCTTCTCTACATCTACATCTCCTATACTTATACAAAACAACAAAACCTTTGGGTTTCCACCCCCCAGGTGACCTTTGGACTCCACCAACCGTTTAATCTCACAATTTTGTCCTTTTGTGAGTGCCCATGATTCATACAATGCATTACATTTCAGATGAAGACTTATGAGTACTTCATAAAAGAGACCGGCTCAGTAACTAATGAACCTTTTCCAAGCCAAGGCCTTTGTTGCTATCGATTCTTCTTTGTCTTTTATATATGTCTTGTTTGAAGCAGCAATCATCAAACTAGGTCTAAAAAATTCTCTAGGTCTGTCTGCAATTAAAATGAAAAACTCATCATTAATTCGGATTGCATCCAAGATCATCTAACTTTCAATAAAATGTAAACCATACTATCAATAAAAATAAGCATCAAAATTGAAACATGGTACTGCGTTTTAATCGTGAAAACCTTAACATGAATAGAAAACTTCCGTCACCCATGAAATATGATAAAATTTTGTAAAAACGGCGGGACATCATTACTAGCAGGAAAAGCTAAGCATTGGGCTAACAAATGCCTTACCGATGGGTGGAAGCATTATAGCATCGAATGATCAAAACACTAAGCCACCGCAATGGTGGGAGCCAAACAACCTAAGGGTTCCATGGAAAAATAAAGGTCGGCAAAATAAACTCTAAAAAATGGTAGCATCGGACCTCAGAACCACTACAAAATCGAATGACTAGTTCAAATAGGAGCCATAATGGCATAAATCACATGGACTAAGGGTTCCGCAGCAATAGAAAACATCGGCAAAAAATCAGAACAAACCATCGGCGAATGGAGAACTTGGAGGACCGTAAATCGATGAAGCAAAGGACTAGGCTTCTGATCAAATGTCAAACACAATCCTAATAGAGAAAGAAAGAAAATCATTTAAAACAAAAAACCCATAGAATCAACAAATATATGGGCTTTCTTCGAGGTGCTTGCAATCTGCTATCCAAAATGGCGGCAACGCACAGGACTAAAGCTCCGATAGTGATAAAATAGAAAAATGCTGATAGTCAAAAGTTTTGAAGAAATAAACACAGGAGATAAAAACATCGGCAAAATACATGACTGTCCATCGGGACATTCATAACTTATCCTCCACAATGGCGGCTGCGTAGAGAACTATGGCCCCGATTTATTGTTCAACTAACCTCCGAAAAACCAACTAAAAAAAGTTAAGTCTGAAAGACCTTCGGCTGGGCAGCAATAAAAAGTTTGTGTCACTTCCGAAATAGTAGTGACAAAGAGAACTAAATTTCGATTCAAACATAAATAGACTTCCGATAGCAATGAAGGAAATCATTCAGGTCAAAAGGACATCATTTTCAAATCAACTTTAAACCCCACAGTCCAAAGCATTGGAAAACAAAGACAGTTTTCCGAAAAGCATGAAAACAGTTGAACTCACTTCAACTTCAAACAATCCAAATTTGTCGCAGAGGGAAAACAAAAACAGAGTTCAGTAATCCAAACAGTCCTAGGAAAAATGAAATTAAAAGGAGGGTCCAAAATTTTAAAAAATTTGGGAAAAAGTTGCAACTGCAACAAACTCTTTCTTCCAAATTTCTATAGAGTCCCTTTTACCGAGGATGGTTTCAACAAGTTTATCAAATGATGAGTGACTTGGGAAGTAATTTGTTTCACGTCCATGATTTCCATAATTACGACTTTTGTTATCTGAATATGAACTGAAGGAATTGTATTTTTCTTTCAAAATTTTAGGTGGCCTTCTGACATCATTCTTCCTGTAATTTTCCTTATAGATAACTCTATCCTTATTAACACTATATTTTGCAATTTATTTGCAATCTTCTACTTTATGACCAAAATAACAATTTCCTAGTAAAAGAGTTTGATACCTTGTAATGTGAGTTCTTCTAGATTGTGTAGTCTTCGTTTTCCCATGGGATGACATCTTTTCTTCGAACATTTGATATTTTCTTGGAGTAGATCCTTTTATCACATCTACAAAACTTCGTGTTCTTATATCATAGGTTGGATTTGATGAGTTTGAACCCTCATAGTTGAGTCCTAACTTCTTAGATGATAGTCTCTTATTTTTTATAATTTCATCTAAATATTTGGTGTAACTTATGCTGAAGGATCAATTGAGCATTGGATTTATGGATTTCTCCTGTTAAGAGATAAACTTTAGTCTCTAGCATCTCACACATTTATTCCTTCAGTTTCAGTTTTTTAGTCATGTTCAACTCTAATTTTCTTGTCTTTATGATTTTTTCTTCATATTTTAACAATTGTTCCTTCAAGGATTTATTTATTGTTCTTGATTTTCTTAGTTTTTCCATGGCACTAATAAGTTCACCTTCAAAATATAATCATCCATTTCATCATTTCTTGATTCATTTTTCAATTTTTTTTCAATGTCTATAAACAATACATCATGCTTATCAATATTTGTGCAAAGACTTATCTTCTAGTGGTTAAACTGTTACAAAATAAACCTAGATTTGATACCAATTATTGGATTCTTATTTATATTGAGAGGAAGGGGGAATTAGTATAAAGAAAAGATTACACAAATTTTCACTTAACAAATTATATTTCAATTTTTTTTTTGCCAAATATATATATATATATATATATATATATACATTGATTACATGCATAGGAGACACCAATCTATAATTGTGAGCACCTACTCACTCCAGACACCAACCTGAATGGAGACTGCAATCACCTCTTCTTTTTCTTCAACACCAAATGAAAGGATATATAAATCCCTATTCTATATTCTACAACACCAACTATGAGGAAGCTACAATTTCCTATAGTTTCCCCTTCCTTCCACCTTGAAATGAATATGTTTGTAACAAAACTGCAACTCTAGTGATATGCAATTTGTAATTGATTTGATCTGCAATTTGCGTCCTCTCTAATATGTGTCTACTTCTTCTTAGATATGAGATATGTATCTACTTCTTCTCAGATATGAGATATCCACACTTTTCACCTTCTATTATCTATGATCTATGTCTTATACAATTTGCAAGTCTTTGTCAGTTATGTGATCCATGATTTGTAGTTTTTGCAATCGGCACAATTTATTGATTCTGGAATATGTGATCTGTGAATTCAACACTTCGATACTTCCATGATCTACATCATTTACTATTAATTCTCATCACACATCATGGTGCAGGGAATCCCTCTAATTTGTGCACTGTATGTTGTTCTTCTTCATTGGTTTTATGCAATTGGCTCTCTGCTATATAAAATTCTTCTAGATCAACAAGCCATTGATATCCCAAGAAAGAAGATTTACAAATCAAAATATCACATATTCTTAATCTTCAAGCTTACATTGACATTTCCATATCTTTCTTATTTATATTATTCTTGATCAAGAGACGTGTAAAAAAATTCGGATTTCTTCGAGTCAATGACACATACTTCCTTAAATGTTGGTCAAGATAACCACCTCATTCTATCCTTTTTCAGTGTACATATTTTGATTATTCAAACATGTGGGATTTTGTGCACTTATGTCCTATGACTAGGTTGTATATGCGCATATGAGTCCAATTTCTTAGTGGGATTTGCGCACTTCCAAAACATGTACATTTATTCTCTATGTACTTCTTCAAAGTGATTTTTTGTATATATAGAACCACTTCTTGATGGATATTGCATATTGTTGAGACTTGCATACACTTTATATATCTATTCAAACTGGCGTTTTACTCAACATAATCAATTGTAACATCTATTTTTAACAATATTCAAGACTTTATGCTTTTTTATATTCATCAACATGTTTCGTGATTGATATCAACAACCATATTTTTTCTTTGACATCAATGGCAACACAAAGGTTTTACATAGACATCTTTATGCTGTTCACTAAATGATTTGTCTTTGATCTACCAACTCTTGAGAATGTCATGATAATTTCTATTATTAGAAAAAAATGATTACCCATTCTTCACTCATGTTGATTTATGGCTTTGTAAATATGTATATATGTCCAAGTATTACAGCTAGAATAAATCATCTTTATTTCCACTTTCATTATTAATCAACTTATTATCAACGTTTGAATGCCTAACTAACCAAGAGGGTGCTTCTACTATAATTGGAATTAAGGCTAGTTTGTATTCTAACCAGTGAAAGTGAGACCTCCTTGTTAATTGGTATACAAGATAATAGTCTACTAGGCAATTTTTACTTTTGAAGAATTGGTAAATTTCATCCAATTATAGTTGTTGGTTCATAGTTATCTTACACTCAATGTCACCAAATTATGGTTTGGGGTTGTTATCTTCAACCATTACCTCTATGGTATTTTTCTCATAATGTGTAACCTAATGATATTTTCCCTTGTCTTTGGAGTACTTCCTTGGTTCCATGTCATTAACCCATGTTTTGCACAAGAATTCACTTCACTCATTAATAATCTTTATAAAATTAATTCTAATGAATCAATAACTTCTTTGTGTTATATAGGATGAGTTGGTATTGGAGGTAACCTAATATCAGAATATATATTTGAATTTTCCCATTTAACTACCCATCCCAAGCCTTTTGAAAATATAGATAGAATGAAATTGAATCCTATCGATACTCTAGAATGAATATCTAATAGTGACCATGAGAAGTAATCATAGGATATGAGAGGGACCTCACCAAAGATATATGGGCCTTTTGAACAAGCTAAAAGCTATGATTCACAATGATTAGTGTTTGATGGTCAACCTTGGTTGCCTCTACAAGATGAGGTCTAAGAGGATAAAATAATCGATCACTCCCCTCTATGTTGTATTATATGGTTTTATTGGGAGAGGTATTTAGAAGATCATGACTTTTAGTTTTCTAATGGCCATGCTCAATGTGGTCCTTATTCTTATCAGATGTTAAAAAAACTAAAAGGAAAATGCCATCTAGTGGAATTTATAGTGTATGCTCCTCCCAAAAGACAATAAATATCAGTTTATAGAGGGGTCACTAGAGGAGGCGGGCGACCAAATGTTTTAGCAGAACATTTTATTTCGGTAAGTTTAGTACATTAAATGCACCAGTGTGTTTGTAAACAACGCGCATCGGTTTGTTTCCCAGAATGTCGCACTGTGACTGAAAAACTTCATTGTCAAAACAAAATAACTTCCAAGAACCAGAGAGGTGTGTTTACAAACACCAAAATGCACCGGTACATGTAGTAGAAACGAACACATTGTATAACCTTTTAATAAAATTAAAAAAAAAAAAATTTACTATATTAAAAAAACACGTTAAATTTTAGTCAAAAACCTCATCTTCGTTTGTTGAATAACAATAATTAGACTGGTGTGTCCCATCAACACTAACGCATTGAACTATATTTTTTGTTAAAAATCACAATTTTTTACGTAAAGCATATAAATGGTTTGTTAGTTTTAAAACACTATGGTGAGTTTCATATACACAAACACACCAACATTTAAAAATAAAAATAAAAATTTATAATTTTATTCACAAGCAACCTTTAAAAAACTAATACCATTGCTCTAACTTACAATATAATCCTTGATTCCTGTGAACAAACAAAATGCACCGGAACAAGGTTTAATAAAAAAAAATCCACGTCAAACAACTCATTTTTACCTTCTTAAGTGTATTTAATCCCATTTTTACTAGTGTTGCATTTCACCCACATAAACACCCTCATATCTGTGGTCCACATGGACAAATTTATCACTCCTATTGGGTGTTGATTGTAGTTTGAATTTTTCCAAACAATTGAAAAAATTCAATTTTTTCATACATCGCGAATACACCTCCTTGACGAGTCATTTAGTAGGAAAAATGATTCTTACTTCATAATTTAAACGTTTAGCAGATTGCTTTTTAAAATTGATCTTGAAATTGTCGTTTAAAAAAAAAAATATTGTGCGGTGCATTTGAGTTGTTCGGCTCACACCGCTTAACGGTGCACCTTGTAATATTTTATATGGTTCATTGCTTGCAGTTTGAGACAAATAACTTGAACGCACCATTCAATCATGAAAAATTATTTAAAAAACATTTAACTGCTTATTGGTGCATTCGACACTAAAGAGAACCGGTAATATGGTGCACTTAAGGGTACAAAATGCATCAGTAAACAAATACTAAAATCGAAAAAAAAATATACTGTGTGCTTATGTCACGTCAGTGCACCGGTTTTTTGTGTTATGATGTGCATTAGGAACACCTTTAACACATTCTCATAAAAACATTAAAATTTCATAAACAATAGCACTCTTAGATCAAATAAACACATTATTAATGGTGCATTGATGCTATCTAGACTCATGGACATCTAAAAATATAAATTTGGAATGACAGAGAAACTTACTTTAACGATGGTCCATTGGCATGTCACTACACTAATATAGGTGCATTGTGAATATATTTCAATAAAAATTAGTTGATTTAATAAATGGTGGCGTGTTTAGATCATTTAAGCACACCATTTACAGTTCGTATATTTGAAATAAATGCACCAACATTTAGAATTTTTTTTTTGAAAACGTAGGAAATCATAGTTTAATGGTGCACTTAGATCATGTAAATGCACCGCGTGGGATAAGCGTTCACCAAATCGCCCCGTTTTTCCGGCCGATTTTTGATTAAAATCAGTCAAATGATTTTCACCAAAATTGATCTGCCGGATTCCGGCGAGTCGGGGGCGATTTGGTGAACGCTTATCCTGCTCCCTGCATGCACTGGTAATCGTACATTGAATAAATGCGCGTACATCTAAAAACATAAATTTTGAATGACAAATAAACTTAATTTAACGGTGCTCCTGTGGCACGATGGTGCATATATATCATTGGAGTGCATCATTTGCGGTGCATATATTTGAAATAAATGCACTCAAATCACACTTTAATAGTGCGCTTAGTTGACGTGAGACCACTAGTGCGCTAACAATCTTTAGGCACACCGAGAGTCAAATTTATAAAACATCCTGGTGGGTCAGTTATTTGGTGCACAATTGAAATCAATTTTAATATATATAAATATAATAGAGGTGCATCATACATATTTGATTGCACCATTGTGTGGTGTTGTTTGTATATAGGTGCACCTTTTGCGGTGCGTTTAGATTATAATGGGGCACCGTTTGTCATTTAAAAAATAATAAAAATTGATTTCAGTATATATAATTTGTGTATAGTTCTTTTATATGTATTCTTATGAGACTTCTTTAAGTTATATCTAAAACAGAGACGTGATTTCTGCGATTCTAGGTAGTAGGATGAAGAACAAGTACATTCCTCACCCATTTTATTACACACTGATACCATCATAGGAAGTTGTTTTGAGTTGGTCTCGATGAGTGGTTCCAACCCACTAAGGAGGACATGTGTTTTATCACTGGGATTTGTAGAAGAGGTGAGGTCTTTCCTTAGTTATTTGAGGTCCCAGTTGGAGCTATAGTAGTGACTTATCTAGTCTATGTTCAAAGATATGTTGATCCCAAAATCCTTAAGCTTTCTCAATGTCAGGTCAGCGATAGGTATCTTTCCATTCTTGCTTTTGGTAGAGAGGATGTGAGGTTTATTTCTTTGTTGGTGGCAACCATCACACATCACACCAATGATGGAAAGTATATTAGCTTCCCTTGATTATATTATGTTGATTCTTGAGTGAAGGATACTAGATTTGTTAAGTAGTATACTATTTTTTACGATATTTTTGTTATTCTCTTAGCCGATGTGATGTGTCTATTGGTGAGAGGGATAAACTCCCTTTTGGTCCAGAGTTGTTTTTTCTTTTTTTTAGATATTTCCAGCAATTAGGCCATCTTTTTATCAATGACCTCCTAGGATGATGACTGATGTGTGTATGCCCATGTGTGGGAAGATGATTCCCAAGAGTGAGCATTAGGACTTTCATGTGAGGATCATCGGAAATGTGTTTGACATGCTCTACGGAGAGGACTAGGTGGAGAGGATAGGGGTAACATGAAATCACAAGTTATGTTATACCTTTTTGGAAGTTCTTCTTAATATCAGAATATATTACATGATATGAATCCTCATTATTGAATATGAATACATGGGATTAAGGATGGGATGTGTTGAAAAACAAAAAATTTCAAGGGAAACTAGCAAAGGAACAATAATTATAAGTTAGAATACTTAATAATAATGCTAGTATTAAGTGATGAACATCATCAACTTAAATGATACAAAATGATAGTAGGGGATTACAAAGTCAAGCTAAGGGATATTGCAAGAATTGAAGATGAATATATTGAAGAAATATTTTTGTGGTGAAGATCAATATGGAACTTATCTTACCCATTAAAATAAACAATTCTATTGTGGTTTCCCCTAGCTAATAAAATACTAACATTCGATAATGGAAAAAGGAGGAATTGGATAGGTCTAGGTAGATGTATTCTCTACAAGCATAATGAAGAATCAATGGATCACTTTTTGTGAATTTCCCTTTAAATTTGTATGGAATGTGGTAAAACTATTTATTGTTGGAAAACCAAAATAGGAAAACTTCAATTTATTGATTACCTTATTCATTAGTTATCAAATAATAAAATCTTATATGTTAAGGATTTCCCATGTATGTTTGTCTATGTAATTTGGTGTACTAGGAATAAGATGGTGTACCTGAGGAAGGGAATACATGAGGAAAGAGAGTCTTAACTATTGCATAAATGGAATACATGAGGATATCAATGAATATAATAAACAACCTCCAAATTCCTACCTACCTGAACACAAGAGAATGTGATTATGTCACGAAGATATCCAACCACCATTTTAGTGACAAAAAACTTACAAACTCTTGGGATAGACCTCCTTAAGGAAATGAAAGAACCAACACATGGAATAAATCACAAACTACGACAAGGATGGAAATATAATGTGAAACAACTTATTGTATTAATGGAACTGTGAACAAAATAAATGCCACAAGTTGTCACTTTGATAAAATGGACCAAAGTGTGGCACCTATTCCAAAACATCTCAGCGCAAGGAGGGATCACTCACCTCCACAAAATAAGGAAAAATAGTTTAGGAAAATACATTAAAACAACTTAGGGTAGATGCATTTGTTTCATAAGATCCTCATTTTATTTATATACACTTTAAGGAAATTGAGAGGCTTGGTTAGGCAATCTATTAAACATAATATTGAGATCCCTTCGGACCTGAAATTTTTTTATGGATTGAATATGAGGAAGAAAATGAAGTATTTGATGAGGAAGGTGACCAACTATTTGATCCAATATTTATTTTCCAAGTATAATTTGTAAGAGGAAAAGTAGAGAATCCCCTACCACAAATAAAGAAAAGACACCAGATTCTAAAGACAACTTCAATATGAGATATCGAGAAAATAACTCAGCATAGTTGTTTGTTCGAATGATCAACCCACATGAAAAGGTCTTAAGAATATGTCTTTAGGGGTAAAAAAAAAAAAACCTCGCACCTTCCACCCCATACAATTATTGATTGTTTAATAATGGAATATATATGTAATTAATCACCAATTTTACAATGATATGAAATTTAATAATCAATGATCCAATTATATCTCTATGGGATATATACAAAGAGATAAGAAAAGAAATGGAATGAGAATAGTTCATTAAAAAAATAATAGTGTATAGTTTAAGGATCCTTTTAATTAATACTCAAATAAAATAAATAACATATAAATACCTCTATACACATAATCTATAAAATATCCAATTCTCCCTAAATAATCTATCCAACAATGGCCTCCCTTCATTAATCTTCAAGAAATTGTTCTTTCAAAAAATAGCACAAGTGAAGTCCCCTTATGTTCTCTTTACAATGAATGAATATAGTTTGATTCAAGTGAATACTTGTCATCCTTGGACTCTTGACCTCCTAAATTCTCAATATATATATTTTAATTAATTTATGCATTCAACGTTGTCAATAAATATTGATTCCAAGATTCACTTGCAAACAATAGTCCAATAGACATTGTTAAAGTTAATTGTTCAAAATCCACCTCATTCATAATGAGCTCTCCTTCCATTGGATATAAACATTTTTGCAAGGTGGTGATAAATGAATTTATAAAAAAAAAATCTATTAAAGGAATATTGATATACTCCAACAACCTTTCCTTCATTACTCTTGTAGGATTTTTAATGACTACCTCTTATAGTTGAATATTATTCTCTAAGTATCCCATGCATTTTTGTATAATCCTAGGTGCATTTGGCTCATCAAGAGGAGGTAAGTGATACCTTTGTAAATTACTCTTTCTACTACTTGAAATAGTTGCAATATTTTGTTCCAAGTCCATTGCATGTTATTTTCCAGCTTGACATAAGCAAACATATAGTTTTCTAGAACCACCAATGTACGATTAATTTATTTCTTGCTCATCCTTGGTTATTCTTCATGGTCATCCTTCTCATATTCTTGTCATTTCCTCGAATTTTCAAAATATATTTGTGTTCCTTCCTGTTGATCATTCTTTACTTTTAATCTCTCAAATACATTGTGGAGTTGAGATCCTTATTCTTACAATTCCAATGGCTTGTTGTATAGTGTCCTTTGTGTTATATTCAACTTGTGGAAATTGAACCCTGTGATAGAACAATTTTACTCGTAACAATTATCAATTGATCATGCAAAATCACTCACAAAAGAGACTGAAAATGGAGCTAAACACTAAACTGTATTAACTCAGTGTACAATAGCCAACACTGTAACATAATAGGTTGCTGCATTAAATAATTACATAGGAGATTCGAATGCATGAGGAGGCAATTCGAATCTAGTCAAAAGCAGGCTTACTAAAATTAAGCAATTCCCCCATAGGTGCATAAAGTAGTTTCCAAATCAGTCATGGAGCTCATGAATTGGAAAAAGCACTTAGGCAAGATAAAGAGTGATGGAATGACAACTCATACATTCTTTTCAAAGGAGAAAAGAGTGGAGGATGTAGAGGACAGAAAACTAGTTCACCTCACCTAGTCAAACTTTCCCAATTGCCTTAAAGCACTGAAAAAGTAGGCAATAAAGAAGAAAAAAGTAGAAGGGCGCCTAGGAGACCAGGAATAAGGTAGAATTGATTCCTTGAGGTTTCCCATGCACTACATGAGTCAAAATAGGCAATTTTGACCACTATGGATAGGCAAATGACAACTTGCATAAGGTGGGACACATGAAACTAGGCAAATAAGACAAAAATGATTAATTTAATGTCTAAGGTAGGTAACTATGGGTTGATTATTCTAACACCCCCCCTTAATCCTGACTTATGAGTAATATATTAGAAAATTATAGGGCCTAGCAACAAGGCTTAGTCACCCTTTACATACTGCATGTCCATTTAAACAAGGAAAGAGGCAAAAACCACATGGGAAAATCCTCCCTTAAACATGGATTGTAAAACAAAATTTGGAAATCTTGTCTTCACTCATGCTTCACGGCATGATCAGCAATCCCCAGTAGTGATTTGAGATTGCTGAAGGTCTTCTCACAAAATGATTTGGTGAAGATATCAGCTACTTGTTCTGAAGATGAGTAGAAGAGTAGGTGAATGGTGCCATCATGCACAAGTTCTCTGATGTAGTGCATATGGATCTCAATGTGTTTGGTTCTCTGCTTCTGAACTGGATATTTGTAGATTCGAATGGTACTCTGGTTATCATAGTAGATGGTAGTTGAGTACTCTGATTTGAAGCCACACTCTCCAAGTAAACCCTGCAACCATAAACATTGAGTTGCTGCATTAACAACTCCTCTGTACTCTACTTCTGTAGATGAGAGTGCAATGGAACTCTGTTTCTTGCTTGACCAGCTGATTGGCCCTTCTACAAGCATGAACACATAATCTAATGTGGAATTTCTATCTATGCTATCACCTGCCCAATAACTGTCAGTAAATCCAATCAAATCAAGATCAGATTTTGCTTTATAGAAGATCCCATGTGTCCTTGTTCCCTGAACAAAGTTAAGGATCCTTTTGGCTGCTTTCCAATGGATCTCATGAGGCTGATCCATGTATCTAGAAGCCACACTTACTGCATAAGAAATATCAGGTCTAGTATGTGTAATATACAACAAACATTCAATCAATTTCCTATACAATGTATTGTTTACCATAGGTGAAGAATCAGCTTCTTCCAGCTTTACTCCTGAAAGGAAAGGAGTCTTGCTTGGTTTGCAATCCTTCATTTTGAATTTGTTCAGAAAGTCCAAGGCATATTTGGACTGGTGCACCTTGATTCCAGCTTTCTTTTTTGCAATCTCAAGCCCCAAGAATTGGCTTAAGAGCCCCAAGTCTGTCATGGAGAAGGCTTGGTTCATTGCACCCTTCAAGGAAGCAATCTCATCCTTTGAGATTCTTGTAATGAGAAGGTCATAAACATATAACACAATAATCATTAATGAACCATTAATTATCTTCAAATAGACGTTTGGATCTGATTTGCACCGAACAAAATTCAGTGATAGCAAGAAGCTATCAATCTTGGCATACCAAGCCTTGGGGGCTTGCTTTAGCCCATACAATGACTTTCTCAACCTGCACACAAGAGAAGGGTTAGTAGAAAATCCTTGAGGCTGCTGCATATATATCTCTTCAGTGAGATATCCATTCAAGAAGGCACACTTTACATCCATGTGATGTACCTCCCATTGCTTTGAGGCTGCAATGGCTAAGGCTAGCCTGATGGAGTCCATCTTTGCCACTGGTGCAAAGGTCTCATTGTAATCTATGCCATGAACCTATGAGTAGCCCTTGGCTACCAATCTGGACTTGTACTTCAGAGGTGAACCATCAGCATCAAATTTGGTCTTGTAGACCCACTTACACTGAGCTAACTTCCTCCCTAGGGGAAGATCCACTAGCTCCCATGTGTTGCTCTTCTGGAGTGAGTTGAACTCTTCCTTCATGGCTGCTTGCCATCTTGGATCTCCTGCTACTTCTTCATATGTTTGAGGATCAGATTCCACCATCAAATAGCATTTCTTAGCAAACATAGGATCCTTCATGCACAGACCACTCTCAAATTGAGATCTAGTCCTCCTTGGGTCATTGGGATCCCTAGCTAGCTCTCCTGCTGCATGTAGTGTCTTGGCTGCCCATTTTGGCCTTGTAGGGATGTTAGGGTCTGAAATAAACTCATCATTATCAGACATATCAAAATCAGAATGTTCAACAAACTCTTCACTTACTTTCAGAGGTTCAAGTGGTAAAGAGGTTTCTCCAACTTCCACTAATGTAAGGGGTTCTTCTTGAAACTGAACAAACCTTTCAATGAAGGATTTGTTTGTGCTCAAATTTATCAGCTTGTACCATTTTGAATCTTCAGAGTACCCAACAAATAGGCACTCTTGGCTTTGGGGCTGCAAATCCTTTCTCTTTTCTGTTGGAATTCTAGCCCAAGCCCTTGAGCCAAAAATCCTGAAATGGGTCACATCTCGCTTGTGCCCATGCTTCGAAAGGAGTCATACCATAAAGATGTTTGTGAGGCACCCTATTCTGGATATAGGATGCACAGTTTATAGCTTCGGCCCAGTACTTTGGTGGC
This sequence comes from Pseudotsuga menziesii, assembly GCA_001517045.1. Lineage (NCBI taxonomy): Eukaryota > Viridiplantae > Streptophyta > Pinopsida > Pinales > Pinaceae > Pseudotsuga > Pseudotsuga menziesii. The sequence continues at coordinate 620,459 of LPNX010599845.1, forward strand.
AAATTTTTGGCCTCCATCATGCATGTTGCCATCTCCTTCATTGATCTGTTCTTCCTCTCAGCAACACCATTCTGCTATGGTGTGTAAGGGATAGAATGTTGCATCTGAATACTTGCATTTGCACAAGAATTAATAAACTCAGACTTGACATACTCACCACCATTTTTTAGTTTTTCAACATTTAAGCTAGCATTAAGTTAGGATCTTTTCACTGAGAGAATAACAAGCACAACAACAACATAAGCACACCACAAGAGACAAGAGACACAAAGAGTTTTGATCGGGGAAACCATAAATGGAGAAAACCCCAAAACTTCCTCAAATATAGAATCACCATAAGATGTAAGACCCCAAAACAGTAAGATGCACTCCCGACAGCAGTAGTCTTCTAGTCCCAGTATATTTCTTTCTCCACTAGTGTGCCACACTTGAGAGAGCAAGTGATGTGTTGTACAAGTGACAAATAGAGAGACTCTCACTCTCTATTTATATTCTTCCATTCACTTGAATTGCACTTAATCATGTCATCTCAACTAACAATTACTTACTAAATCCTACACCTTAATTAGTGTATAATAACTCAAGTGCCCCAAAACTGTGGGGACTTACACAATGACTTGACAAGACTTTTTTACATTATTAATCTTCCCGATCGGAACATCGGGGCATGATCACATGACTAAAATACATAATACAAACATCCTGGAATAAACATCGGGTTACAATACATAAGATACATAGAATAATACATTCCGAAGTTACATATACATCAACACTCCCTCTTAACTAGGAAGGTATTCTTTCGACACAATTTTCAGCACTGGTCTTCTTCTCTGTATCAACTGGAACATCTTCTTCTTCAAGTCATCTTCGTCTTCAATTCATCCTCATCATAGAACTGGATCTAGATCATCACTCGATCTGGATCATCATAGAACATCATCATAGGATCTAGATCATTACTGGATCTGGATCATCACTCGATCTGGATCATCACTGCTGGATCTGGATCATCACTCGATCTGGATCTCTCGGAGTCATCATAACTGGATCTGGATCATCACTGCTGGATCTGGATCATCACTCGATCTGGATCTCTCGGAGTCATCATAACTGGATCTGGATCATAGCTCAATTTGGATCATCTCTGGTCATCATCATGTGTGTACTATCTCGTCATAGGAAGTTCTACAGAGCCAGCCCTTTTTCATGCTGGTTGTAGGCCTAGCCACCAGGTAGGTCTTCATCCAGCACTTACATCTGACCTACTCGTCAGAAAGGCACGCCCAGCACTCACATCTGATCATGTAGTAAACTATAATCACATCATAAAGGCCCAACACTCACATTCACCAGCATGGTAGGAACATCAACTACCATCTATGAAATGGCTCTGCACTTACATCTGACCTACTCGTCAGAAGGGCATCACATCCATCCAGGCTGGAACCACATCTGCCACAATGATGAAAGAACCATGTTCTTTTCACCTAGGCTGGAACCACATCTGCCACAATGATGGAAGACTTTTAACTAGGCTGGAACCACATCCGCCACAATGATGAAAGAACTCTGTTCTTTTCACCCAGGATGGAACCACATCCGCCACAATGAAGAAAGATTTCTGCACTTACATCTGACCTACTCGTCAGAAGGGCATGCACTCACATCTGACCTGGTAGGAAATGAATCCTACACCCTCGTCAGAATGGCCCCCAGTCCCAGACTGAGCTACCCGGTAACTGACCAGGCACCTCCACTCTCCCGGAGAGTGGAAGTTTCCCTTACATCTGTCCTACTCAACAAAATGGCCACCACTCACATCTATCATGAGAGGAACTTAATCCTTTAGCCATGACCAGAATGGATCAACCCTTACATCTAACCTACTTGTCAGAATGGCTCTCTCAGTCCCTGACTAAGTGTTCCTGGTAACTGACCAGGTGCCTCCATTCCCATAATGGTAATCAGCACTCCTATCTGACATGGAAGGAACCAAATCCTCTCACCATGACAGAATGGCTCAGCCCTTACATCTGACCTGCTCGTCAGAATGGCTTTGGATCTCTAACACTCATATCTGTCATGGAAGGAACTAAATCCTCTCACCATGATAGAATGGCTATGGGTCTCATCACTTTCTCTTGGAAGGAACCTTGATTTGGAGAACACCAAGTCTCTCTCTGAAGTACTTGAACTTCAGCCTAGCCAATGGCTTCATCAATACATCAGCTATCTGTTCCTCCGTCGCAACATACAGGAGCTTCACTGCTCCTCTTTGCACCATATCCCTGATATAGTGATACTTGATCTCAATATGCTTCTACTTGTCATGAAACACTAGATTCTATGACAACTTCACACAACTCTGGTTGTCACAATGTATACAAGTAGCATCCAACTGGAGATCAAATATATCAGATAGTAGCTTCCACAGCCATACTACCTCACAACTAGCTGAACAAGCTGCGACATACTCTGCTTCAGCTGCACTCAGTGCCACATAGGATTGCTTCCTGCTAAACCAAGAGATCACACCTGATCCCATACTGAAGCAACATCCTGAAGTACTCTTCCTGTCAATGGCACTGCCTGCCCAATCTGAATCAACATAACCCTCCAGGTTAATCTTCTGATTCGCATCGTACTTGAGCCCATAATCAACTATACCCTTTAGGTATCTCAGAATATGCTTTGTAGCCATCAAGTGAACACTTCTCGGATCTGTCAGGTACTGGCTCAAGGTGTTCACAGTAAAGTAAATATATGGTCTTGTGTTCGTCAAGTACATCAATGACCCAATCATCTGACGATACATCATAGCATCAACCGTCTTTGATGAAGCATCACTCAATAGCTTCAGGTTCAATGCCATAGGTGTAGCCATATCCTTGCAGTCCATCATCCCAAATCTCTTCAGGATCTCTACTGCATACTTCCCTTGTCCAAGGAAGATTCCATCTGCACTCTGCCACACCTCCATACCTAGAACAATATTGCATCGACACATAACAGGAGCATCACTGGTATTCTGTCTTCAACCTCGAAGCAAAGGTTGGAATTTGCTTTACTCTCAGTAAAGCCTAGAATCATTAGTAATATGCCCATCCTGTTGTACCATGTCAAACCTTAGATCTTCTGTAGTCACTCCCTTTGAAGTGAAGTATCATACTCCCTCTGTATTCTGTGCTCTATGCACTGAAAACATTCTGTATCGGAGTGACAAGTAGCTTCCTATGCTACTAATATTCTATGTGACCATCTAGTGTATAGACTTGCATCTTCAACCTTGTAGCAAAGGTTAAGATCTTCATCAATCTCATCATGTATGTGTTTCAACTCTTACTGGCTGTAAATGTCTCTTCGTAGTCTAGGACTTCCTTTCATGAGAAGCCTCATGCTATGAATCTTGCTTTGTATCCCACGATGTTTCCATCTACTGCATGATGGAACTATGAACTTCTCTTTAGGTCTTGATACTGCGCCCTGACATCATTCTTCTTGAGCTGGTCTTCCCTTTCTTCTTGGTGGCTGGAAGGTTCTGCATCAATGATTTCATTGCACTTGTCATATTATTCTTCATTTTGAAATGTCGTCGCTTGCTCTTTGGAACAAGTCTTCATTCTTCTTTGCTTGTAGGCGATTATGTATGTGGTCTTTCCTACAAGTCAAATACAATTGTATGGTTAGAAACATTTCATAAGGAATATTTATACTGGCAAACACTTATGCATAAATATATGATCATGCAACTACTTTAGCCAATACAACATTCATCCATATCTCATTGAAACTTTCTAGATGCCTTCCATCTCTACCAGGACAACATTGAGATTTTGCACTAATCCAATATGTCAGCAAAGAGGTTTCATTCTAGATAAGTAGCAATGGAGAGTTGTATAGCACCATGAGCTACTTACCCATTGCATGTATATTAGTAGTATACTGTCGTTAATGCAAACATCCTATCATGCATGATACATTAACTGAATATAACCAAATACATAACAAAACAATATTATGAAATGACAATTGAATACTTATCTTTATTTGTTTCGTGGGTATACTCCTTCTTGAGCCTTCAGCTTCATCGTCTTCTTCATTCATGATAACATCATTTCTTATCCAAATGCTAAAGAGGATAAGAGGTGCTTCAAGAGTTGAGTTCTTCATATTCCTCATCGCTTGAGGGATCTTCTTTGGATGATGAGAGCTTGAGCTTCAGTTTCTTCCATCTTCCCTTCTCTTCTTATGAATCGAGCTTCTTCTTCTTCTTGGAGTCTGCTGAAATGTAATCACTTCCTTTTGGAACACATTCCTTGAATGAATGAATTCCACGATCCTAGGAGGCCATTCAAGGTGGCCATCACCACTTCTGCATTCTTCATCGCTTCAAGTTCTTCTTGATTTGAGAGACTCTTATGACTGCATGGTCTCTGCATTCTGGATCTTCACATTCTTCAACTGATTTTTGTTCTTTCCTTCAAATAGCTTGAAATTCTGGAAGACCTTTAACATCTTTGCTTGCACTAGGTAGTGCTCTGTAATGCTCATGTGCAAGCCTTCTATGCCAAAGCTCATTTGGCTCTATTATGTCATGGATCAAGGCTTTTTCTGGATGGCCCTTCAATTTGTACAAGCCTCCTTCTTGTTCTCCAATCACTACCGCATCATTGATAGTATTTCCTTTTGGCCACATGATGACTTGACCATCTATGAATGCAACCCGCATTCCTTTTGCATCAATGCTGAAATGGAGAGAAGGTACTTCTTGAGTCCTAGAACAAACAACACTTCTTTCATTGTTAGAGACTTACTAGAGTCTAGCTTGTATGAAGATTCCCCACTACCTCTTATTGGATATTGGTAGTCATCTCCTAGTTTCACCTTGTGAGGTGATTCATGTTCTGACAGTTTTACAAAGGATTCCTTGAATCCCGTCATATGTTTGGAAGCCCCACTATCTATAAGCCAATCATCACTTCCATGAGTAATGTTACCTGTGACAGCTGATATCAAAACATATTCATCCTCGCTTGAAGAATCTTCATGTTCATATCTGGATCTCTTTCTAGATGGTTCATCATCCTCTACAGCATGAGCATGATGTCTTCTTTGGCCTTGACCAAGTTCTTCTTGTGAAAGGCTTCTAACCTCGTCTCCCTCTGAAACTGGAACCTCTTTACTCATGTAGGTGTCCAATCCATTTTCTTCAGAGAGATCAAATACTTCCAGACTTGGAAGTTGTCAACTTCCCCAAGCTTTTCACCAAGCTGATGTGATATATCATATTAAAATGAGAACCTCAAATGGAAATAGCAAAGGATTAGATCTTACCGATTTGAGGTGTCCGTCTTGGTTTCGGAGCTGGCTGATCTAGGGTTTGCCACAGAAACCCTAATTTTCAAAAATTGGAATCTTTTAGAACTGATTGGATAAATATATATATCTCTTCAAATGGAGCTATCCAATGTACTCCTTTTCTAAAAACAGTGGAGGGAAGCTCCCGGAACAGGAAGCCCTAATTTTTCAATTTCTTCTGCAGAAATGCTTGTTACTGTTTCTGTGATATATCTGACATTACTAATCCTCTATGTCTGAAATTTCTCACTGAGGTAACCTCACATGTCCCTGATCCAAAACTGTAGGTTTCATCAGCATTGGTTTCACCATTTTGGATTTATGATCCTTTTCCCAAGGTGACCTGTTACAGGACTGTTCAAAACAACGAAGTTGTACGGCATGCCACGTGTCCTTGGTTCATATTCTAAGTCTGATATTCGGACCACAGAAATTATATTTCATTCCATTTCTAGAACATCTTCAGGAATTCCATTTTGACCTCTATATCCCAAGCTATTATAGATCTCCCCGGATGTCCTGTTTAGGGATGAATTCTGGAAGAGGCTGGAACCCTCACTTGGAGAGATCATATCTCCTGGAATACAGCGAATCTGAGTCTGATTTTTGGAAACATGCTTCATCATGATTGTATCTTCAGACCTTGCAATTTTTTAGCTTCTGATACATCTCCAAACTAGGAATATAGCGACTGTACCAAAACTTAGCAGTTTTAGTATTTAGGGTTTTTCCTAGCTCATGGTCAAACTAGGGTTTGACTTTCCCAGAGTTTCACCCAACCAAATTTCTTAATCCAAGTCTCTAAAATTCGGTTTTGATAAGGAGAAAAATCCTATGTTGGTCTCACTCAAAAATTCCTCTTTTGTAAAAAGCCCTAATTTCCACATCGAAACTGAAAATGCTCGAAATCGAATTCCGCTTCGACAGAAAGATGCGCCCTAAGGAGGGGAGTTGTTCCACCTTACTTTTGCTGAAAATCTGTGGAGGAAGGTCCACAAACTAGGAAGCCATAGTTCCTATAGCTGCACAGTGTCTTGTTCTTAGGTTAGCTCTGATACCATGTTAGTTTTTCAACATTTAAGCTAGCATTAAGTTAGGATCTTTTCACTGAGAGAATAACAAGCACAACAATAACATAAGCACACCACAAGAGACAAGAGACACAAAGAGTTTTGATCAAGGAAACCATAAATGGAGAAAACCCTGTAACTTCCTCAAAGATAGAATCACCACAAGATGTAAGACCCCAAAACAGTAAGATGCACTCCCGACAGCAGTAGTCTTCTAGTCCCAGTATATTTCTTTCTCCACTAGTGTGCCACACTTGAGAGAGCAAGTGATGTGTTGTACAAGTGATAAATAGAGAGACTCTCACTCTCTATTTATATTCTTCTGTTCACTTGAAGTGCACTTAATCATGTCAGCCCAACTAACAATTACTTACTCGAGCCTACACCTTAATTAGTGTATAATAACTCAAGTGTCCCAAAACTGTGGGGACTTACATAATGACTTGACAAGACTTGTTTACATTATTAATCTTCCCGATCAGAACATCGGGGCATGATCACATGACTCAAATACATAATAGAAACATCCCAGAATAAACATCGGGTTACAATACATAAGATACATAGAACAATACATTCCGAAGTTACATATACATCAACACCATTATCAGATCTGAGGATCTTGAGTTTCCTCCCATACTGGTTTTCAACCAAAGCCTTAAAGACTTTGAAGAGGCCAAAAACTTCAGACTTGTGTTTCAGGAAGTAAACCCAGCAATACCTGGAAAATTCATGTATGAAAGTCAATGCATATTTGGCCTGACTCATGGACATATGAGGGAATGGGCTAGAAACATCACTATGGACCAGCTCGAGGGGTGCAAAGGTTCTCTCATGACTAGCTCTCTCAAATTTATGCTCTGGGTGTTTTCCTAGGATACAACCTTGGCAGACTCCTTTGGAAAATTTTATCTTGGGCAACCCTATGACCATCTCTTTTTCACTAAGATCAGAAAGATACTTGTAATTTAGGTGGCCAAATATTTCATGCCAAATCTTGCTTGAATCATTAGCATGAATTAGAAGAGCAGAGGGGTTTGAGTAGGGTAGGAAGTGTGAGAACATGTATACCTTTTGAGCATGATTTGCAACTCCTTTTGCAATGACTTTACCACTTGAGATCTCTGTAAACTCAACTTCATCAGGGGAGAATATGACCTTCTTTGGAGACCTAGTGTGAGTCATCTGGTACACTGATAAGAGGTTGGAGGCAAGACCAGGCACATACAACACATTGCTGAACTGACCGTGATCAAGATCAATCCTCCCTTTGCCCAAACTTTCAGTGAGAGAGTCATCTCCCAGTACTATAGGTGGTCCTTTCGACATGTTAAGTGAGGATAATTCCTCCTTGGTCGAAACCATGTGTCTTGAAGCTCAAAAATCAATGATAAAACTGGGTGAGCTTGATGTGCCAGGAACCAATGCATGAACTCTCTCTCTGTCATCTGAACTTGATCCGCCTTCTCTCTTCTTTGAGCTGTCTAGAAGGGAGATGCCATTCTTCTCTAGGAGTTGGGTCAGCATTTCTATTTGCTTCTTCATACAATAGTTTTCAGTGTGATTGCCCTTATTGCAGTATGTGCACTTGCTCATTTCTCCTTTGTTTTTCTTCTTCTGGTAGTTCTTCTTAGAACCTTGTGGCTCCTCTGGAGACTTGTTCTTGTCTCTCTTTTGCTCAGGTGGCTTTTTAGCTTTCTTTTTTCTTTTTAAATCCACCTTCGAATCTCCAGCAACCAGAGCTTGGTATTTGGATGGTTTGATGGTGCCCATAATCACCAGTTTGTCCTGTTTTTGTGTGAGAGATTCCATGAAATCTGCAAGGCTAGGCATCTTCCAGGTTCGAGCTGTCAAATTTGTGGCATAGAAGGTTGAAACAAACACTGAATAGTTAGGGCCAAGCTTTGAGAGAATGGCCAAGACCAGCTGATCATCCTTCTTTTCGATCCCACATTGTTTTAGCTGCAAAACAAGTGCTTTGAACTTGGAGAAATAGAGTTGTAGTGATTCAAAGCTATCTTGACTCAGGGAGATCAGTTCATTTTTGATTTGATGTCCCCTCATATCATCTGTATTTCCAAAAAGATTAGTAAGCTTCTCCCATACTTCATTCGGTGATGTCAATCCATCAAGATGGAAAAGGAGGTCTCTAGAAATACTCAGACACAGGAGACCATAGGCCTCATCCCTCCTGTTATGCCATTTTATCTTCTCTGTAGCTGCATTGGGCTCTACTTCTGTTTCCATAGTCACCCTGTAGAGGCCTTTCACTCTCAACAGTATCTCCATCTTTGCTTTCCATTCAAATAAGTTGAAGGGAGTCAAGATGATCTTCTGAGATTGATCCATAGCTTAGAAATTGTCCTGGCTGTCAGTAGAAGGCTCCTAGTCACTGATGTCGAACCTACAAAAAAATTTTGAAGGAGAGAAATTGATCTACAATGGCTCTGATACCATGTGGAAATTGAACCTAGTGATAGAACAATTTTACTCACAACAATTATCAATTGATCATGCAAAATCACTCACAAAAGAGACTGAAAATGGAGCTGAACACTAAACTGTATTAACTCAGTGTACAATAGCCAACACTGTAACATAATAGGTTTTTGCATTAAATAATTACATAGGATATTCGAATGCATGAGGAGGCAAATCGAATCTAGTCAAAAGCAGGCTTACTAAAATTAAGCAATTCCCCCATAGGTGCATAAAGTAGTTTCCAAATCAGTCATGGAGCTCATGAATTGGAAAAAGCACTTAGGAAAGCTAAATAGTGATGGAATGACAACTCATACATTCTTTTCAAAGGACAAAAGAGTGGAGGATGTATAGGACAAAAAACTAGTTCACCTCACCTAGTCAAACTTTTCCAATTGCTTTAAAGCACTGAAAAAGCAGGCAATAAAGCAGAAAAAAGCAGAAGGGTGCCTAGGAGACTAGGAATAAAGCAAAATTGATTCCTTGAGGTTTCCCATGTGCTACATGAGTCAAAATAGGCAATTTTGACCACTATGGATAGGCAAATGACAACTTGCATAAGGTGGGACACATAAAACTAGGCAAATAAGACAAAAATGATTAATTTATTGTCTAAGGTAGGTAACTATGGGTTGATTATTCTAACACAACTCCTCTCTTACTTCCATAGCACTATCTTTTAACGTAGTCAAAAATTCCTAATTCATCCTAATAATACTTTGGTGGGTAATATAGCATTTCTATTCTCTTTTTGCCTCTCGTAATTATTTCATTATTCTAGTCACCGTAGTTGTTAAAGCTTCAAAAAAGGATTCCCTTTAAAATATTGTAGCTATAAGTGTTTGGATAAACCAGTGTAGATCCAAATCTTAGTCTCTATCGAGCGTCGAGAGGGATCAAATCTCTCGAGGTGCAAACCTCTTCTTAGGTATTGTATTCAATGAACTATCAACTTTGGTGTGTCCTATATATAACCATTGATTTGAGTCAAACCAAAAGACACATATTTTTATCTAAGGTCCACATATAATATTTTTATTATTAATATTTAATATTATTTATGGCCGACATATAATATTTTTTATTATTTTTTATTTTGTTAGGAACAAACATTACAACATTTCCCCATACATGGTTTTAAAACCATATGAAAGCCCCTCATAAAACCATGGGTTGTTTAGGAAGCCTTGCACATGGTCTTAAAACCATTTGCAAGGCCCTTCTAAACCATGTACAATAAAACCATGGGTTGTTTAGGAGGCCTTGCACATGGTTTTAAAACCATGTGCAAGGCCCTCCTGAACCATGTACAATAAAACCATGGTTTGTTTAGAAGGCCTTGCACATGGTTTTGGTTTTAAAACCATGTGCAAGGCCAACATTTGTTTGTGGATAATTCAATTTTTTATTTGTTATTATTTTGTTAGGTAAGAAAATTACAACATCTCCCCCATATTGTCTTTTTTCTCCTCACCCACATTTTTTTACGGGATAATTAAATTTTTACTTTTTTTATTGTTTTGTTAGGTAAGAAGATTACAACATCTCCCCCATATTAGGTTGTTTTCCTGGTTGACATTTATTTTGGCCTATAATTTTTAGGTATTATTTTTTGCCGACATGTTACAAACGTTACTACCTTACATCACGTTACAAGATCTCTCCCATAATATTCACTATCACTATTATTTTTTTCCGACATGTTACAAACGTTACTAATGTTACATCACGTTACAAGATCTCCCCCATACTGGACTGTAGAGCGCCTCTCAGCGCAATGAATTTAATAACTAGAATTTTAGTGGTTACAACAATTTCTTGATCTTGGGAGATATTTACTTTATTATGTATTTGTTGTATCACTCATCCTCTTTTCTTGTAAAAAATGAATGAATGTAAAGTAGTCACCTACTCTATGTTAGTTGTTGATGGTTCTTTTGGGATTATTCCAAGAAATAGGAGACGGCCTATTTTTGTAATTGACTCCAATTCTAGAATAACACTAGATATTGGGATACTTGGATCACATATATATGAATTCCCCACATCTATGTGTGATGTTGTATTTGCATGTTTTTATTCTCTTATTTTTTTCTTATTTGTTGTGCTCAAATTTGTTTATAATAGTTTTTTATTCTTGTTCTTTTCAATTTTTCTCTTGCTCGACTACTTTCTCTTCAGTTTTTAGATAAACATTTTCTTTTTCTATGTTTGTCCTTTTATACCTAGTTCATTTTCATCATATCATCTTCATAGGATGAGGCTCATATATTATCTTCTCATCTATCTAGGTTTTGTAGAAATAATAGATCAATGCTATGAAAAATGATGCTCTAAAGAAGCACAGGAAATAGATCTTGCTACTAAGAATTCTCAAAAGCATACAAAGGAAAACTAGAGAGAAGAAAAGAGACTAAATCACATGAATGAAGAGATGAATATTGGTGTATATCATTTAATTGAATAATGATTAATAATAGTTTACATAAATAGTACATCCCTCATAGGAAAATAGAGTTTTATGGAGACAACTCATAAAGCTCAAAAATGATGACTTACCAAAATATAACAAACCCCCATAGGTGGCTAATGCACTTCCCAAATCTATCAATGACCTCATGAATTAGAAAAAGCATGAGTGAGTTGTCAAGGAAGATGGAAAAAAATGATAATCCTAGAAAATGGAGAAAAACTCATGAAGGATGGGTTGGCAACAAAAGGACACAGTTTCCTAGTTTGACTACATTTACCTTATCCATAGAAAAGTAGGAAAAGCAGAATAAAGAAAAATAAAGAAGAATATGTTCTAAAATGTTGTATACTAATTCTGAATGTTCAAAAGGTGGTCAAGATCAACCCAGAATCAGAAATAAATAATTCTTGGGATAGAAATGGCATGTATTGACTTTAAGGTGCAAGTGGATGCCAACTAATTAAGCTAGTTGGTGAATAATTAATTATTTTATCCCAAGAATTGAGTGGATTTAATATATTCCAACACCCCCCTATAATTCTTACTTTATGATTTATGTCTAAAATATGGATGCATATAGGGCCCAACAACAAGGCTATGGTCACCCTTTAACAATTATTATGTTCAGAAAAGTGAGGAAAGAGGCAAAACCACATGGGGAAAATCCTCCCTCAAGAAAGGACAAGGCACAAAATTTTGAAATAATATTTCTTCAACATATATTTATATTCACTTGAATGAGCTGAATGGACTGCTTCTGGATGGAATACTTGTTGAATAAATCATGAACTCCATGATCATGCGCTAGAGTGTAGAATCTGCAAGAAAGAAGAGGAGAGACTCCTTGTATCTCATCAAATTATGAAGTAGGAGAATTATTTTAATTCTTCTTTCTGCTGTCAAAATATGATCTGAAAACATAATCTAAAATGGAAAAGGTATCTATGCATACTCCTTCCCAAAGAGTACAAAAATTAAGACAATTTATTTCACACCCAATTCCCTGAATAGCTACAAAATTGTGATGTGAATCACATGTCAATATTCCAATTTGATGTAGCACCTTTTCATATCTTATATGAGGATGATAAAAATATGATATATCAGAAAAATTAGCATATGGAACAGAAAATACAAAGGCTTCAGTGGATCCATTAGGATATAGGGCTAGACTAGGAAAACTATGAGCAATTGGGGAAAACTAATAGGTGTAAAAATATGAATGATGGATGGGCATAAGATCTGAACCATAAGTATTTAGAAAATATGCAAACATGTTTAATATCAGTACAAATATTACTAAGGTCATGGATAACCAAACACTGAAATATAGGAAAGACTTCAAACCATGTAAGATAAATACCACTGCATAAGATACCAATGAGGAATAAACTAGTGAACTTGGGACATTAGAGGAAATTTGGGGTCTAAAATGGGCCTTATAAGAAAACGTGCCAAAATAAGTTTTTGTGAGTTGGAATTCAAGAACCAATAGAATTTCAGTAAAATAAGTCAACCATAATGGTTGAATTGACATATTTGTCATTAAAAAAAATTACTTTTTTTGTTCATATTTTCGACATATCTCATTGTGCTTTTACTCAAATTTTGATCAGGAGAGCTCATTGGATGCGGAATTTGATTCTGTATCCAACGAGTACCCACACTCCATACTTTTGATGGACCCCGCTACCCCAAAAACAAGAAATACCTGAAAAAATGTGATGATGATGTCATCATCACATTTTTTCAGGTATTTCTTGTTTTTGGGGTAGCGGGGTCCGTCAAAAGTATGCAGTGTGGGTACTCGTTGGATGCAGAATCAAATTCTGCATCCAAAGAGCTCTCCTGATCGAAATTTGAGTAAAAACACAGGGAGATATGTCGAAAATACAAACACAAAAAGTAGTTTTTTTCTTTCTTCCTCCAAAATTAATCGATATTATTTTATTATTTTCACTATTATTTTATTATTTTAACTATTATTTTATTATTTTCCTTAGGAGGCCCATTTTAGACCCCAAAATTCCTCTAATGTTTGTATAGTCTTATGATTATTTATAGGTATGGTAGATGGTATGGATGGTGGTATGCTATGTATATCAACCTGAAAATATGCTTCTAAATAAGAATCCAAAGGATCACATATAAGCATATCAGTAGACTCATGGGAATACAATGGTAATGAATCCTCTGTATGAAAGGAGGAAAAAAAGATATGTTCAAAATATTCAAGAAGGCTCTAAGTATTGATGCCAAGAACAAAGGAGAATATGTAGAAGCACATGATATCAAGTATGGTAAGTGGGATGGCACTAATATGACTTGATTTGGTTAAGCAAACATCCTAGAAGTCACTAAGTTGCGCAACATCAATGAGAGAGGTATGCACAAAGTGTGAAGGATATGACACATAGATATCAGAATCTAAGATAGGGTATTAGAGAACAATTAATGGGTGATAGGATCATCATCAATATCAATATAAGCTTCATATGTTCCTTATTTTTCATCATTAGTATCAAAAGAAGAAAAATCACCTTCAAGAGACACAAAAAAAGATGGATCTTCAATATTTTCTTCTTAATTGAAGGAGGAAGCATTCGAATTAAAGAGGGTAGCAAAAACACTAAATGTATGAGAAACTTATTCATCATGATCAACTTCATCAAAGAATTTAGAGGCCAATAAATCTTGAGAGAGAGAGGAAGAGGATATGTTGGGTTTTCTCCATGCTTCATCTTCTATATCCTGCAAACCAAAATCTTTGTCCAAATTCTTCCAAAGCTCAAATGGATACTTAGTAGAATCTATGAGATGATGTATATTTGGATACCTTCCCAAACACATAATTCCATAATCTCTATCACAATTATTTATCTAATCAATCTTCTCTTCATAATACTGAGGTTTACTCAATGCACCAATGGAGACATCAAAGAGACATTGCCTCTTCAAGTATGCACTCATCTTGGGATTCCAATCATCATAGTTGAAAGGATATAGTAGAGGAAATTTTGAATCCATTTGTTATTACTAATTTTCATTCGACAGAAGATGGTGCAAAGGTGAGACAGAGTAACCATAGCCCAAAAAATGCGTGAATATTCTAGTCACAGGGTGGTCGATAAATTGTGTTAAAGGGGAAGTGTTTTTGCAATGACGATCGAAGGACAAGCCAAATCGATGGTCAAAATGGGTTTTCGTGAATACTGTTAACACCCAAAAATGGTTAACTACCTCATCTACCCCACTCCATGGCTCATTTTTCCATTTGCCTACCATATTTCCCTGAAAATCCCACTAAAAGCCTCCAAAAGGCCTAAAATGCCTCCAAAAGGCCAAAAAACCCCTTTTTTCCTCCAAAAATGTCC